>CM031858.1:131863751-131950646 GCA_018697195.1 Certhia americana | reverse complement strand
TAATAATAATAATAATAATAATAATAATAATAATAATAATAATAATATTGCACCCCTGCTTACTAGGAGCTGAGTTTGGCTTGCTAATCCATCTCACATGGTTCTCTGCAGTGTTAATACACTGATGTTTCTTGTTATTCATAAGAATTGGTGCAACATTTGAAACCATAACTTAGGGCAAAAAAAATCCTTTCCATCTTATTGCAGACACCCTAAAGTACACTACTGGGTTTTTTTCAACAGATCATCTGTAGGCTTTCTTTTTCCCCTTATAATTATGGTGTTCTTTTAAACTCCAGGAAAAATTTTATAGTTAGAGAGCATAACTGCCTTACTTCCGTGCTATTTCTGTACATAAACTAACTGCACCATATAAACAAAACAATTTAAAAATCCCTTTAGCAAAACACAAGAGCATAAGCTTTTTATTTTACTTAAAATTTTTAAAGATATTTTGAAAAGCCTCAAAACTTCACAAGTGAGTAGCAAAAAAAATTATTTTGGTTACCTACTTTAATAATTGATGGCATTTTGGAGTTGAGGTTATCATACGTAAAATGCAGACGAGTCCTGAAGGAACATTTGTACAGCAGAGGTTCCTGGTAAAATTCAATTTTACCACTAGCATTTCTCTTATCAAGACATACTGTGCAGTCAGAAAAGTTGATCATCTTCCTCAGTACCAGATCAGTGGCTTTCAAAAGAAGTGTATAGGTTAAAAAAACCATATTGCATATGAAAAGTAAGTCGTGCATACAGGTTCTTAACTAGAAGAAATCAATACAAGACAGTTTTTTTAGTCATTATTCAAATCATCACCAAAGTACTTGCTTATGTGACTGAAGAGAATAATTTCCTGTGAAGCACTTTCTCTGCTGAACACATAGGAAGTGAGGACAAATTAGTTACACCCAATTACAGTTTTCACCCCGTCTGCTGTACCTTAGCTCTTTTTATAAAACAAGAGTAGTACTGTTTCATGTGGAAGCATACCGCAACTATCATTCTCATTATTCTCACAGAAATAATGTTGCATATTATTCCCCAAAGTTTTCTTTTGAATCTTCCAAAAGAAACAAGAGCTATTATAGTGATCTTAACATGAAATCTATATTTTGTGATTTTCTCACATTAGTTTGTAATTATCTTAGCCAGAACAAAAAAATATGTTCAGAAAAACATTAATTGAATTCCCCACTCTACTTGAAATCTACTATGTGATCTTAGAGTCCTTGTGTCCCAGTTCCACCTCTAGTCAATATCAGTAAGAGCTCCTAGACTTACTGGTGAATACTGGCAATTCCAGGACTGAAACATTCAAATACTGAAGACCAAGATAAAGAGCCAGAAGGTGGGGGCTTTTTTCCCCTGAAAATGTGAGGTGCAATGAATCATGTCTTGCAACTGGTATGCTGTGCTCACTACTGTGAGCACATCTTACTGCCTCTCTTGCCAGCCTGTTCAGAGTTTTAACATCATCACAAACAAGGGCAATGGAATGCCATAATGTGCTACTGCTCACTCACAAAATTTGCCTAAGTGCTCACTGCCAGCAGCAAGCACTAATTCAAATACCATCACAGGATGGCAAGTGTGAGCAGAGGACAACACATCTTGTGTGATTATCTGTAATCATACAAGGACATAGTAGGAATCAATCTATATTATTACCGTTGGCTCATCAGAATTAAGGTAAGGACAAGGGAAAAAACTGATTGGAAATCAAAACAGGCAGAAATTGTCTTACTTCTGATAAAAACCAAGCTATTAGGAGTGCCTCCACAGTGATACATAAACCGAAAAATATCTACTCACCAGAGATGTCCATAAATGCTCGATCCCAAAACTCATTCACTGTATAGCATTCTGCAGAAGTGATGTTGACTGAGAGAACAATATCATCCTCCACATACTTTAATATGAGATTGTTGATCACAATGTTGACATTGTTTACAACACGCCTAATCAAACTCTGAACATAACCTATAAAATAAAATAAATTCTTGGGAATGATAATGAAGAAATAATATGTTCATGTATTTAATTTAAAATATCATTATTTCAGTGTATTCATTATTTTCAATCTGCACTCTTTTTCAAAAAAATAAACTTTAAACAAACGATGTATCATTGCACGTCCTTTACTCAAAAAACAACATAACTTAAAACTCTAACATTCTGTGTAGTTAAGTCAATCAGCATCCTAGAAATGAAAGATATCATTAAAAAAGTTGTTTAAAACTATGAACACAATAGAGCATACAAAACTAATTAATTTTCAAGATAATTAAGAAAACAGAATACTATGGATTACTGCAGACAAAGAATTTTAACAATTACTTTTTTATTTGAGAGATATTTAGAAATAGGTTTGGAAAAGTGAATGCCAGCTGCTAGGTTACTTTCCAAGTGTGCATATATTATACCTAGCTGCTCCCTCAGTTTTTTTAAAAGCTAACTAAGCATTAACACACCTGGTACTATTTCATTCTAAAACTTAATATATCCACATCTTGTTCAGTAAGACCCCTGTGAGGTCTATCAAAACCAGTTTCTGTCAACAACCCAAATAGTAAGCACCTGCACTGAAGCCTGTTGGGAACAAATCCATTTACATGTTTTTTAGACTTAATGTTACTGGAAAAATCATCTCATCTGGGAAATCACATTATATGGCAAACACTCATATTTTTAACAATATCGTAAAGAAATTAAATACTACCCATATTCATGTCTTTCATGCATACTGAACCTAACTATGGACCCAACTCACTTGTGCTGGGAAAAAAGCAAGCCTTAAAATTTCTCAGTTTTCAAATTTATGACATTACACACATCTAAAAATATATTTAATAGACACTATCGAGTTCTAATTTGGTGACTATGTTGAAAAGAGCCAGCCAATGATACAGGCTTAAATACACAGGCTTCAAGAGCAGTTTTCTGAAACTTGCACTAAATAAAACTCCTTTATATCAACAATTTTAATTCAAATTAGAAATTAAAATGAACATCAAAAAAATTTTGATAACTAGGAAAATACTGAAGTTGCTACCTCCAGTCTACTCTGCTTTTTCTAGGTATTCATCTTTTTCACAGTCATATATAACTTTTTACTCTAGAGTATAAGAAGAAGTTTTATCATTACATGAGTTCCACAACTAAAAATTTGCCCAGCTGACATACATCGTTTTTCCTTTTTTCAGGAGTCAAAGTCCTCAACGATCAGAAAGAGCAAATCCAGAAATACAGTCAAATTCAATGTTTTCAAAGGTCAGTACTGTCAGATTGCTAACATAATCTGAATGGGCTTTTTTTGCATATCAATCAAAAACTACTGAAAAATATGAGGAATAACTTGTTTTAAGGATCTTCTCCCTGACTCCTTCAAACAATAACATTTTTAGTTTATATGAACTCAGAAAAACAGATGTATTTTTTCAATAATTAAGGGGCATAAAAGACCCATTTACATATCACTAGAGTGATGTAAACCAACCTGTACATAAATAGAAGGCAGCATAAGGCATTTAGCTCCTTTTCCTAACTTCAGCATAGAAATATTTTTGCAGACTATTTAACTAGCAACTCTAAAATTAAAACCAGTTATTTAATTATGATTTTAAAGCAAGCTACTAATTTTATTCAAGAAAGTGAAGCTGTCTCTCCACAGGTCCAAAGTTTTTTCAGTATTTTGCTTTCAAGGGTCTTTCAAAGTCAATCTAATATACATTTTCCTGCTGTGAATGACAAAAACATTATATCATAGAAGGAAAAAAAGGCAAATTTTACTGATAATTTCCAGAGCTATTCAGGAAAAGAGCAATACCATTTTCATCTGTATGCCTTTTTGTCTGAGTGCATAAAGAGGAAGCAGAGTCCTGTCTTCCAAAACAGGGATATGGATTTGCTAAAAACTGGCTATGAAAGTATTTCCAAGGTAGTGGAACCGTATACTGCTGGAAGTATTATACAAAAACCAGCTTACTGATTAAATTTAGCTTCAAATATATTAGAAGCAGATTTTCACATGTAAGGAATAGTCCTTTAAGAAATTGTAATACCCACTATTCAAAACAAAATAATAAAAACATCAGCAAGTTCATGTATAACAAAAGCTTTCCTGTTTTTCTGTGTTTGCAGGGTTTTTTTTAAAAGAGTTTCGTTTTAAATACAAGAAGGAAAAAGCAGGTAAAGGTTACTTATAAGCATCTTTGCCACTGAAATATAGGTTTTCTGTGGTAAGTTAATAAAACCACCAGAAAATTCGTAGGGCTAAATTCTTTCCTGAGGTGCAACACAAAATCCACAAGTATGTTTTTTTTCAAAGTATCCAGAACCAGGAGGCTGCACTGTGCATTAGGCGCTACAAACGCAATTTCAAATCCAACACTCCAAAAATTTTGTATCTCTATAGTCATAGAATCAATATCATCAGACTAAATGTATCTAAACAAGTTTAACAGGAGTCTATTGTGGCCATAAGTACATTTTTAGCTAAACTCTGCCTCTGGAGATTCATCTCCAAGGACACTACAACAAAAATAAATCTTTTTTTAAAAATACAGCACAAATATGATACACGCATCCCCCAAGGACTTAATAAATAAATAAACAGAAAAACCTACAAAGCAGATGACTCCATACCTTACTAAAATTCAGGATGTGCAATTTAAATCTTAGGACATTTTACCACGTAGAACCTCAAAACCAAAACCAAAGCCACCTGTGTTTGCAACTCTGAATTTACAACAATTACAACAAGCATATTGATACAATTTTGCCACAAGGAGATAACCTACAAAACTCCTACAAATGTCACTGAAGAACATATATTCATACAATTTTTGGGTAGCCTTTGACTTTTGTTCTTTGCAGACATGACCCAAAGAACCGAATTCCACTGAGCTGCCACAGCTGAAGCGCTGTCCATGGTAGGAAATGGTTTCCCACAACTCCAAAGCCCTGGAGTTTATTGGATCACCAACCTCTAGGGGAAATTAAAGCCCTGGCTCCTCCAAGTAACCATTTCAAAGCAAGATGATACCATGTAGCACATGGCATTACAAACACTAAATTTCAATGTTGTCTTTTGATTCAAGTATTAAGTTTCTGTTAACAAAAGACAGCAAGAAAGCCTCAAACAAAACTATCATATTTTTAACCTATCGAAAATTACATGACCTAAGAAGGCAAACTGTCATTCATTCCAGTAGTTGCCAAGTTTACTTTTCTGCATGAAACACCTCATATCCAAACTCAGAGGCAATAGCAATCAGATAAACAATTCCTCAGGCTTTTTTATATTATAAAATATCTCTAAGTTCAGCATCCAAATTCCATAGCCAGGAAAAAACATTTCTAAAAATCTTCACCAGTAGATACAGGGCTCAATAAAAAACATAAATGAAACATGATAAAGTTTGGGTTTTTCAGCCTGAGCAAGAGAAGTCTCCAGAAAAATATTATAGCAGCCTACCAGTACCTAAAGAGAGTCTACAAGAAAGCTGGAGAAGGACTTTTCAGAAGGGCATGTACAGACAGGACAAGGGATAATGGTTTTAAACTGAAAGAGGGCAGGTTTAGATTAACAATAGAAAGAAATTCCTTATTTTGAGGCACTGGAACAGTTTGCTCAGAGAAGTTTTGTTAAAGGCCAGGCTGGATAGGGCTTTCAGCAACGTGGTTGAGTGAAAAGTGTCCCTCCCCATAGGACGGGGTTGGAATTAGATGATTTTTAAGGTTCCTTCCAAATCAAGTCATTCTATGACTTTATGATGATACCTGAAACTATAGATCAGTTATATGAATTTAAGAATTTGATAAAATGGAAAGGAAGATCATCAGCATTAAACTACATTTTACTGTGATTTGGTTCTATTTTCTAACACACAAGTAATTCACTGACCTTTGTGATTTGTAGATATGTATGACCTTTGTGATATGTAGATAGACAAAATAATAATCTAACTTAACCACTGTGGCCATCTGAATAAACTTCTGCATTTGAGTTAAAGAAAAATACCTAACTAGTTTCTGAAAGTATGGATTACCTGGAGGTAAATCAGGGTCAGGAGAAGCCGACTGCTGAACTCGTCGTGATTTTACTGCTGATTTCATGCTTTCTGTGGTACTGCGGTTTGTTGAACTGGAACCACAACTTTCATGGTCTTCCTGCTAGAGGAAAAGAAAGCAATGAAGTCAACCAAACAGAAAGAAAATAAATGCGTGGAGAACTTGGTAAAGGTTCTGTAAATTTCTGTTAGCGTTTTTCCATCAATTCAATCCAATACTAGAGGAGTTGACACAAAACTAGCTGGACTACCTAAAATTAATACTTTCACTAACTTTAGTTTAAAAAAGAAAACTCTCAGTTAAATACTTATTTCAACTGAACATATTTCTTCCAGCTCCATTTCTGCTGAAACATTCCTTCAGAGACAGAGCCCTGCAGATTACCAAAACAATATGAGAAACTACCTAATTGTATGAGCTTATATGCCTACTCATGAAACCACCTCAGATGGTTCCAAGATGTCAGACTCACATCCTTCCTAATACCACTAATTGAAGCTGATTCATAAAGCAAAATATTTTTGCAGACTTCTATAACAGTAAAACATGACCCCAGAAAAGATAAATGAACTGAGGGCACCTGCTCTTCTTGAGCTTCTATATAGTTCATTCAACATAAGGAATTCAGAAGCAGAAACATGGTTTATAATTCCAGAATGTGATATAAGCCTTTCAAGATGAGATTTGCAGACACAAGAAAACTTTAATTAACTGAATCTAGGATTTTAAATACACCAGCAGTATTCCCATTACATCCCAGAATGACAGTTTAACTACAAGTGCAAGAAAGACAAGAGAAGTAATGCAAATCTTGTAAATGCATTAAAAGAACAGGTTAAAGAGGATGCAAACACAGCTTTTGACACAAGTCAAATTACTTTGACAGACATAGTGTCTTGCACAAAAAGTTAAAAATGCTTTCTAGGTTATGCCACTGATCATATCAAACAATTTGTTCACAAAAAGAAGCTTTGAGGAACAAATGTCAAGTAACACAGTATGAATTATAATATTCTTAAGTCATCTAACACCAAAAGCAAGCAGCTCAAACTGTGCTGGGTCTTTGTACAGGATAGATCATGTGTTTCCCCACACGCTGCCTGGTATTTCTAACAATCTCAGAGAAATTACAAAAAGAGAATCTTCCCATTACTTGCTTTTTGATGTGGATTCCTTTTTCCATTAAAAAAAATTAATACATGCAATGATACACTTCAAATGCAAGTCTACAACTTCAAAAGTAAGTGATGAAATTTTTTTCCTTCCATTCTATACTTAGAACAATGAAACAGGGAAATTCTCCGATAAAATGAAAATACCATTTCATTAAGAAAAATAAAAAAAGAAGAGCAATATCACTTAGCTGGTGAAAAATAAGATTAAGAGAGAAGCTTTAACTCATTTGGGGCAATTGCATAAGACAGACATTTTTATATTAGAAGACTAGATAATAGCTTCTAAAAGAAGGATGTTGTTACCACAAAGGATTTGAGATTTTCCAGTTACTAATATAGTATTGAAAAGCAAGCTGTTGGATATTATATAATTTATGGTTATTTGGCCATTTCAGTCATACAGGAAAGTCTCATTTCAGTGTATAAAACCCCCGTAATGGGTGTTGAGAATCAGCTCTGTTTAGAGGGCATTTGTTTGTTTCCTCATCTCTGACAAATTCCTGATAGTTTTCATGGAGGAATGCAAGTCTCCTGAAGACTCTCTGAACTTTGAACTGTGGAGCAATTTCATTAGAAACCACCTCTCTTTATGGCATACCTGACAGAGATAAAGCAAAAGCTTCAAGTTTTCATTAAGCCTAGTGTGATGGAAGCCTCTTCATCAACATATATTTTGTAATCAGCAGAGCTCAACTCTCCTTCCTCTCCAGTTTACTGAGAAAACTTAGGTCACACAATCTAAAATTTTTGAAATAACTTTTAGCTATACTCTTTCTTGGAAACTAGTTCGCATGTAGCATCGAAATATTTTTTCAGTTAAGTCACTACACAACTATTTATGTTTTGAACTTACAGAAAAGCCCAAGCTCAATTATCACATTTCCTTCCCCAAGCTCACTCATGGATTGCACAGAATGCTGTGCTGCAACTATTTAATGACTTGTTCTGATAGGATCACATTACAGTTGACTTTTATGTCAGCTACAAAATAAAGAGAAGGGGGGAGAAGGGAATGGGGAAGTTCTTTTTCTGAGGTGTTAACTCTATCAAGCCTGACTGCATTCAAGTTTAACTTTTCTATCTACATATTGCTACAATTATGTTCAATACTCAAAACTTCACAAAATCTGTGCGATAATTTTGAGTATTACAAGCAAAGATTACCTAAGAGTGGTTTAAGCTTTTATCACTTTCAGAGAGCTAGGAATAAACACTAGCACTTTGGCTTTTGAAGGGGGGATTTTTTTTTTAAGGGAAAGGGGAGGACAATCCTTAATTTTGAAACAAACCCTCAAATCTCAACCTATAAACATATTACATACAATATATTTTTATATTTCCCTGAGCTATAAGCCTGTTGTGATGGAAAATGGTTGTAAATCATTTATAGCAAGCTGGACATTAACACAAGCAAAAATGTACATATTCCAAAATGGTACCAAAACAAGAAAAAAAAAAATTATCTCAGAAATATACTTGTGTGACTTAATCCATATGAAGTAACAGACCTATGCTTAAGAAGAATTCAACCTGACAGACATTTGAAAAAAGGGTGGTTTGGTTTTTTTAATCTGGGATAACGTCCATTCATTTCCTTACAAAACACAATTATCAAAACTATTTTTGGGAGCTGCAGGGATTCATTTTGGATATTTTGAGCATGAACATACAAAGCATTTTTCACAATAATTACTGATATTTTATAAGCCAAATGTATTCTTCAATTACTGGAGGATTATAAGAGTGGCCATGAACTTTAAAAAAAAACTACACTCCTAAGTACACATATATCCAGGTTTCTGTATCTGCACATTTCTGCTCAATGTTAACTTTAAGAGCACACTATTAATTTCTCAAACATATGGTTGTCTCATAAGCCCAGAAGTAAAACATGTTCATTAAAGAGATGGGGAAAGTTCCAAGGAAACTGCCAAAACTAGCATAATTATGAAACTATTTAAAACTGGAACCAACTATAGTCACACGCTGTGTCTAGATCACAGTGATGTCATCAGAAACACCCAGCCAAAAAGCACTAAAATTACTGCACTCCCATAAATCCACCTCACACCAGATGACAAACATTTAAAAGTTGAAGTCAAAATCGTAATGGTGGTGGGAAGGGAGTTACATTCTAAAAGTGCTAATAACTATAGTTATAAGATTTGATAAATGCCCATTCATTTTATCATTAATGATAATGATTCCAAACAATAGCCACAGCAGTGCTAAACTAAAAATACTCATGATGTATTTAGAGAGATGATTTTTAAATAAGACAACTCATTTACAAAGGTATCTTTTCCCACAAGCATGTATCATAAGGAAAGCCTAGAAAACTTAAATTTGAACAGGCAGTCCTGTTTTGGGGTGGTGTTCTGCAAATACGACAAGTACAGTTTTGCACAACCAGGCTCCTTTTTCACTTTTGACAGATGTGTCAGATCCACTAGTCAGCTGAAATGTTTTGATGAAGTGCTATGGTTAGTTCTAGAACTACGCAAGTCATAAGTAACATGCTAAAGACACCTATGCAAGTCAAGTTATATTCAAGTTCCTCAGTCAATTTTCTAGTGCAATTTAAAACCATTATTGCAAGGTTTTGAGCAAATTACAATTGACAATACTTGAACACAAAACAGACGAGGTTTATTTTAATCTTTCCTAATAAGTGGAGTTCTTAATCTTTGTTCATTATTCTTTCCTTTGTTCATTATGCTTTCCAAATTCAAAATAGCTCTCTCCTTAAAAAAGACACCCTCTCTTTTTAAAATACACAAATCCTATTCAGTGTGCTAGATCTCCAAAATGAGCACACTTTATGGAAAAACAATGTTCTCTTGGAGATCACTAGGCTACTTATGCAAATACTGCTCTCTGTTTTCATAAAACTGAGTTAGACAAAGAAAATTGGGTTCTATAGAAACAAAAAAATCAAGAACCTGTTTAAAACCAATGAATATTATGAAATAAAATTTTAAAACCCAAACTGATTCAAATTACCTGCTATACAAACTTGCAGAGAATTCTCCATCCCCATTTTTTCCTTTTCCTCCATAAAATTTGCTTTTTCTCATCCTTTATCATTTCTAAAACAATAAGCTTAATATCCTTTACAATATCCTTTAAGTCATAAAAGTAATTACATACAAAACATTAAAAGGTATCTACTCATATTTCTGTAAAATATATTTTAATGGCAAGATGCAAGAAATTCCAGAGTGGAACTGATTTCCCACTAGTGGATAGTCTCTCATATGGCAGAGTAGTTGGCTGCCTGTGGCAAGGCTAGAAGCAACATTCAGGATGTGTTCATTTTAGCAAGGCCTCTGACACCATCTCCTCACATGGGCAGTCTCCTCATTCACAGACTGGTGAGATATCAACCAGATAGTGGGAGTTCAGTGAAAAAGTGGCTGGACCACTGAGCTCCAAGGGTTGTGATCAGGGTACAAAGTCCAGCTGATGACTAGTTACTTGTGGCATTCTTCAGGGATCAGTAGCAAGTCTGTGGTGTTTTTGCATGCACACCAGAGACCTGAAGATGGGACAGAGTGCATAGTACCAGCCTAGGGAGAGGAATCAATGCACTGGTGGGCAGGACTGCTATTGATAGGGACCTTGAGGGGGTGAAGAAATGGGCGCTCAGGAACTCAGTGAAAACCAGGTGTACACACTGAGTGCTGGAGTACCCAGGATAAAGATACTCTGGAACTGCAGCCTAAGAGCCAAACAGCTTGAGAACAGCTTTTCAGAAACCAGTCCAAGGGTCCCAGAGGGCAGCAAGCTGCCCATGAGTCAGCGGTGTGTCCTTACTGCAAAGGCCAGCTGTGTGCTGGGCTGTATTAGCAAGGGTGGAGCCAGGGGCACAATTTTTGTCCTCCATTAGCTCCCTGTGAAACACTGTATAGGATACTACACCCAGGGGGGTGTATAGGATACTACACCCAGTCGAGGGCTCTCCAAGACACTCCAGAAGCAGATCTATAGAGGACCATATGGTGGTTAGGGCACAGAAGCAACCTTCTCTCTCTGGGGAGATTGAGACAAATGAGGGTTGTCCAGCCTGGAGAAGGATGATCCTACTGCTGCCTAGAGCTACATACTGGGAGGGTACAGAGAAGTGGGAGCCAGACTGTGCCTGTTGCCACTCATCTTTTCATGGTACAAATCTGAAGCATGCAATTCCAAGCAGGGCAAGTTCTTATCCATCATTTGGAGGGTGATCAAGTGTTGAACTGGCTGCCTAGAGAGGTGGTAGAGTCTCAGTCCTTGGAGTTACTCAGCAGTTTGCTAGCCAAGCCCTGCAGCAACCCATTCAAATTATCCTCGCTTTGGACTAGATCATCACCAGAAACCATTCCAAATTGCACTATGATTCCTCTGCATGTGAAAATGAAACAAAAAGTAAATTTTAAAAAATATTATCTTTAAAATACACAAGTTTCACTAAAATGGCAAGCACCATCAAGTTCTTGCTTTCAAAAGGATATCTGATTCTTTTCCATTGGTATACAATTGCTAATATGCATTACACATAAACAGATTCATACTGCACTTCTAACCTCACAACACTTCTGCTGGCTAACACAGGTTAAGCACAGCTTAGAAATCAGTACAGAAAATTAATTTAATTATTTTTTTAATGAACAGCAAACTAGAAGCATAACACTGAAGAGAAAATCCAGTGACCTGCATATGACACCAGTACATCTTTTGCAAGGTGTGATTTAATAGTGCACATTTACTTTTAAATTATGTAAATACAGGTATATTTCAAAACCATGACAGTGTAAAATACTGAAGACAATTTAGCCAAATCAGGCTGTGTTCCCATTTTGCAGAATAATTAAGGAATTCTGTATTACATACAGAAATTACAGGGATATATATATATTTTTATATATATACTTCTAGTACTTTCAAAAGACTATCTGAGACTGCCCATTTTTTTTTCACTGTAACAAAACTCAATTTAAAATCTTTTCAAATCACATACCTCAGAATAAGTGCTCAGAGACTGAGCTCTGTCTTTCTCTATGGCAGACAAGAACATGTTGAAAACTTTGAAAAAAAAAGAAAAAGTCTCTTTTTTCTACCAGATTTTTCAGTACTATTTCATGTAGAAACAAGTCAAAAATAAACTCTTAATATTATATCCCAGACTATGAGGAGAAATAGCAAGCAATTTGAAGCAGAGGTGCAGGGAGTGGGGCAAATAAACAATGTTTAAGTCTGGTTAAGCAGAAGGAACAGACAAACTGGAGCAATCAAGAAACAATTTAAACAATGTGTCAGCCTCTATTTGCCTCTTGTTGCATATGATCTTGGCTGATGTTTAATTAACAGAAGCAACCAGCAGTGATGCCCAACAAGGCACATTTAAGACACCTGCATTAGATGAGAGTGATACATCCACCTCACAATGTTAACACAAGCCTTGTTGTGTTAATTCTATGTTAGCCCAGCACAACGTGCTCCAGAATAGAGGTACAAGTTAAAAATCCACACAAATGCTGTGGACAGGCTAAAAAGTTGCCATAGAAGCCCCAAAGGTAAGCCATGAAGCTTTGCAAGAAATCTGTTGATTCCTTACAAAACTTGTGTCATCTTCCTATTGATTTCTGGATAACAACATCCCTGTGATGTTGCTACTGTTTTGATTAGCTGATTATCCAGGGTATTTGAAAGGAACATTCCCTTGTTTACAAGAAAAGGAGCTGCCAAGTGTCTGAAAGCCTATGGTGATATGGTCATACAGCCAAAGATAAATAGAACAGGCTGTTCTCACTAAGTGGTTCTCAGAAATATACCCCAATTTCTCAACACTCAAGACAGACTAACAAATAAAATGACTTTGCAAGTTCTTTTTGAGGGAGTTGTACAAATATCTTCTTTCAATTGTGTAAAGAAAGTTATATTATAAACTGTTAACTGATCATCTGGTAAGGTTTCTGATACATTTACTGTAGTTTTAAAAAATTATGAGGCCACCTACCATGATGTAAGTGCTTTTTAATAGAAATAAACATCACAAAATGACTTTTCTGCAATTTCTCCTAGGATAAGCTTTTTCAAGATCTCGTTCTCTCGTGTTACAGGAAGTTTATGCAGTGCTTTGCTTGGGGGGAATATGGGTGGGGTGGTGTTAATTCTGCAACACTATTCTGCGTTTAATATCGAACAAAGTGAATTCTGACCCGTGACTAGAGCTCTCAAAGCTCCAAAAAAAAAAACAAAAAAAAAAAAAAAAAACCAACCCAAACTAAGAAATATTACAGTAGCAACTGGCAGCTATACTCAGGATTTGGCATCACTGTAGAAGCAAAGATGGAAGGGATAAAAAAGTCAATTCTGAAATGTTTGTTCCACAAAAGTCACAGTGCTTAGAACTCTAACTCAGTAACTCTCACACCAGGTTGACTGAAAAGAAAAGTCACAGGAAAGACATAGCAGAAAGGTGAGCTCCTTCAGCAAAACTGGTAAAGTGGGCTGAAATGAGTCACTCTGGCCCAAAAATTCTCTGGGACTGAAAATGAGAAAGAAGAGTGACTGAAACAGTTTAACCCTATAGGACTGGGAGAAAAGAGTGACAGAAAATATGCTCAGGAGAACAGACTGAAACCTAAGAGAAGTGGCCTGCATTTCTGTTCTCTTTTCTAACTTGTGTTCAGAAACAAGCAAATACAATAAAATAAAGAATGATAAAAGAATGGATACCAATTCCAAAAATCTCTTGAAAAGTAATTCAGAACAAAATAGGATATATATTTCAAGTTATAACAATTTATCTCCATACATAAAAACTCCAGACCAGTCTGACTGTTCCACTGTCATCCAGCCTAACACATAATTTGGGACCTGTTAGAGGAGCAGCTCACCCTCTTCCAGGTCCAGCTATGGAACTGATCAGCACAACAAACATACATTTTTCTTACATCACCTGCTTACATTTTTGTGTGTGATATTTTAGAAGACAGGGTACCAAAGACTGGACGTACCCTCATCCTTGTTGCAGGTACCTTGAAATATTTGGAATGGCTGAGAAGTACTTCTCCAGCATTTATCAAGTCTGTTCCTGCAGTGTTCACCCAACATCAAAATACCATTGTAAGCACGGCTCAGTCACATCGATTCATTAAACAACACCTGGGAACCATTAGCAAAAGTTTGATCCATTCAGGTCACTCTCTCATACTCTCTTCCAGCTGCCAGAGGGCTAGCACTGGTCTCCAGCACTATTTCAACTGGCCCCAGACTTCACCAAGACATCACTTTCCTTTGTGGTGGTAGATGATTGACGGTATTTGTTTCCCTGCACAGTTCTGCTGGGTTGTAGTTCAGCTCCATTTCACACTTTCTTTGGAGGGTACTTTCCCCTAACACATTTCCTACTGGATTTTATTAGAAAGCCAGACCCCATGTGCAAGAATTCTCTCCACCAAGCACCTGCCAAGGATGTAGTAATAATTTTTATTACAACATAACCTTGCCACCCACTTCCTTCAGAGAAAGGTAGAGTACTGTCCAGACCAATTTTCTCCTAATCCCAAACACTACTGAACAGCAGACCTACAGCATGGTCCCAGCAAATTGAGTAATCCTCAGCTCTCAAATTTCCATCATCACAATAAACCTCTGATATATAACAGTGAAAGGCCTGAGGCACAAAGCTTTGCCTGGAGAACTTGCTATCCAAGCAAGCTCTTTTCAGTGCTGAGCATCATTTGGCTAGTGCCTGGCTTTTGGCAAGTGCTGGAGATGGAAAGAGAGAAAAGTGGTAATGAAATGGCAATGAATTATACATGCCAATGTCAGAAGGAAGAGTACACCCACGAGGGTCCCTCCAGCTGCTATTGATTTTCATGAGTGTTTAGGTTATGCTTACAGTGAGTAATTCTCCATCAAGATTGTTTGAAACTAGTCAGTAGGTTCAAAATGTCATGGGGCAGTGCAAAAGAAGAAGCAGAGAAGACTGAAAGCCATGCACACCACGTTTCCTTAAGATTTCAATCTTAAAACCCAATGCAACTGAAAAGCATTTGGGTCAGAGATTTTAGCCTAGCAGTCCTTTCTTCCTCAGTTGCTCTCCAAGACTGGTCCAGGCCAAATTTGCGCTTGTGG
This sequence comes from Certhia americana, assembly GCA_018697195.1. Taxonomy (NCBI): domain Eukaryota; kingdom Metazoa; phylum Chordata; class Aves; order Passeriformes; family Certhiidae; genus Certhia; species Certhia americana. Next base: position 131,935,272 of record CM031858.1, on the reverse strand, counting down.
CCATTCTTCACAAAACTCACAACAGGGACTTTTTCCCAAGGCAGTACTCTTGAGATCATTTTTGCCAGTACAGGAAGGCTCAAGTAAAAAGATTTCTCAGCCACGTGCACAGGAAGATTGAAACACTGCAGCTTTCACTGCATTCTCAAATTCAGAAGTATGGCATTTCACTGAAGAAAAAGTGAGATCTCAGTATACAATACAATCTACAGAAGGAAACTGGAACACCAACACAATAGTAATAAAAAATTCTTCTCCTTTCCAAAAACTAAGCACAATCTTTACAAAAAGAATACTAATGGCTTTTTTAGTGCTATGTTAAGACAAAACATTTTCTGACTTATTTCCAATAGTTCTCATGTATGCTTTTCATGCATCCTAGGAACATACACGTAACATTATGTAAATGTATTAATGCTACGCATGAATATTCAAACAGGTTTAAGAAATTAAAATCTACCGAGTATAACTGTATATCAAATTTTAGATTTTTCCATACAAGTGTTTGAAACATAATTTCTCTTCACTAAAATAGTTTTCTTACTTTCCACATGATCAAATTCCAAACACAGAAGCCTAGTTGAGAGCTTCATTATTTAGTTGTCTCAAGCAAAACTTCCATATAATTTCCCAAAACGCTTGTCTTTGAAGTGTATTAATAGCTCTGCTGTATTTCTAACAACTCACTTGCAAATTTTTACTTTACTTTTATTCTTTCTTTTTAAGCTAAACTTTAGACACCACAATGGAAAAGAACAGATTTTCACCAAATATAACTTATCAATTACATCTTACTTAAATAACATTTAAAAGTATTGGATTAAACTACAAAGCTGGATGAATGGCTGCAAAAACTTCCTAGTTAATCAATGTTAATAAGTACACATAAGAGCAACTTACTCAAAACACGTAGTTACAAGTTTTCTACTTATAATCAGTCTTTTCTTTTGCAGTTGTCAGTCTGTAATGTGTAGAGCATTTCAGAGAACTTCTTGCTATTTATAATGCTCTGCTTTTTAAGTAAGAAAGGTTTAAGTTAATGTTTCAAAAGCTAAATAAACAGTAATTTATCTTCTCAAACAGCCAGCAGTCTATCACACTAAACCACCAGTGTTATATATAAAGTCAAGTGCAGCTGTCAGCACCACACTGTAAATGTTGCAAAGTTTTACAAAAGATGTCTATATTAAAACATAACATGTAATTTTTTATCACATTGGTTAATTTAAAATGCAGTGTGCCTCCTCTCAGGCAGCATGGACTCTATACCAGGATTCAACATTTGTTATTCTTTCCAGTGAACACCATGCTCATGTCACTTCCTTTCTCAAATTTGAACAGAGTTCAAATATACCTTTCTTAATACTAACTAAAGGGATGACTTTTAACATCAAATTTAAAAAAAAAAAAAACCTTCCAAATCTGCACCAATCATTTTAAGTGGAAAATATTTTTTATCCTCATCAAAGTTGCAATGAAAGATTAAGGACAGGTTTAAAACAAGGTAGGAAAGTGAGTGTCAGAAAGAAATGAAGTTGAGTGCCCAAGGGAACAAAACATAAACATTCTGAAAGGAGCTAGGGAGACAGGACTGTTACTGTTTGTGCTCAACTGCCACTCCAGCCACGTGCAACAGGAAGAAATTAAAAACTGGACAACAGGATGGAGAAATAAGATTGAAAACAACTTTGGGAAAAAAAATTGTATGTGGGAAAGTAAAAAAAGCTTGGAAATATCTTCCAATCTCACATAATGCCAAGAAGAAAAGCTCAGGGAGCATTTAGTGAGGAAGAAGAAAATACCGTATCTTGTTTCAAATCAAAACATGGAACATCTGTAACAAAACTACTGAATAACATCAGCCAAGAAATAAAAAGTTAAAAAGGAAACTAAACTCACAGAAATATTCTCTTAGATCATTAATTCTTCATGATTTTATCTAATAATTTACATTGTGAATGTTTAATCTGTTTTATAGATTTAAGTTTGACAAAGCTAATCACAAGTAACATAACATTAAGTCATCAACTCAGTCAGATTTCACTAACACTTATTTTACACGGTATATACTGGTTATGGTAGTAGCACCTTCAAAAATTAACCTAAGGTGTACTATTCAAAAATACTATGAATTCATAGAAGTGCAATTGCAATCATGACAAACTGCAAAAGAGCTTTTTCTTGACTGATGCTTTTTATATGCAGTCCTGAAGAGTAACAGATGATTTCATTAGTCAGAAGGTAAATCCCTCACTTTATAAGTAAGTCTTTCTGTAAACTTTAGACAATACCAATAATTTAAAGAAAGGACAATTGAGGATTGTCCACCCATGGCAATTACCCAGGGATCACATTCGTGCTTTAGCACCCTCCTGTGGCACAGACCATGGTCCTTTCACTTCTGAATCCACCACACACAGACAGAAACCCTCCAGTTATTCTATCCATGAAGGTCTCCTCACAACTCTCTTCTTTCTCCTTTTCCCTCAAACAGCCTGCAGACCAAATCTTTACCCCGTATCTCACAGACGAAACTGAACGAAGTAGGAAACTGCAACTATCACTTTGATATAACTTACATGCCAACTTTAATGGTATGCAGGACACTTCTGAACATATCATTAAAATAAATATACAAATAGTGTTTTAAAAACTATGTTTGTTCAACAAAAAGTATTGACACATACAGATTTCTAAAGTGCTCTGGAAACATAAGGCTCTAAAACACATCACTCTGAGTCAAGGTTTATTCTGAAATCTTGCCATATAAGCATGGTCAACTCTCAAGGCTTACTGTTGTGGGAGGAACACAAGTTTGTGATTCACTGAACAAAGAGACTAAGTGTTTGTTTTATACTTTGTAAGAAAAAAATGCATCTAAACTTCATATAGTTAACAGGCCTGCACATTTTTATTTCCAAATTTCCTGGCAAAGAACCACACACCACCACTACACACTGAACAAATACTGAAGCATTGAGTGCCTCAATAGTCATTTTTGTGTGTATGAGTCTCAAAATCAGATTGTAAGCAGTAATAAAAGGTTCAAAGAAACAATTTACATCTGCATACAGAGGAAGTTACCACAGGACATCATTGTGCCAGTGCATCATACTGATAGGAGTCTTAACATAATCACACAAGGATTTCTAAATATCATGTTTTTAAATATACTGACTGGGCTCCCTGCATTGTGACTTTCTGTGCTTCTGGAAACACCATGTGGCAGTTTGAATTTCATCCTAATCCTGCTTCCGCTGTGGAAGCACATAGGCACAGTTACGTGTAGGTAAATATTTGTACCAAATGATGAAAAGCAGGTTTTTATACATAGGCATTCTTCTTCTAGGCTATCCCATACTCCAACAAGTGTTAGAATGAAAAAAACATATTTTAAGTAGAAAAAAAAATATGAAAATTAATTTAAAATATAATTTAAAAGTTGCAATTTCAATGTGGTAGCTAAAAATAGTATGAGATGCAATACTGGAGACAGACAACCTGTCGGGTACAGTAGCTCTTCGAAAAATAAAACAGTAACAACACAGATTAAGAAAAAAGAGTAATTATATTATGAAGCCAAAGGTCCATGCTAAATCATGATACCCAAATCAGGATATTTTTCAAGTTATCAATAGTATGTACAATTTTATAATTTTCATAAAAATTCTAGATGACAAATAACCCTAGCACTATCATTTTACTACTTAGAAATCTTTAAGCTATAAATGTCAGAGACAAGTCTATCTACAAGTTCAAGTTATGAGTACTTCATACAGATATAGAGATGCAAGCTTACCAAAGTGTCTTTTCCAACTAAAACTTAATATGTCACATATAACCCAAGGATACTTCCACTTCTAAGCTTCTTTTGTGGCTGAATTATAACCACATTATGTGCACACTTGTCTATCATAAATTCTCTGCTCCTATTTGCCAATGTACAGTCCTTAATTACTTTCAAAGAAATATTATTTCATTAAGGTACTTTGGCAATGCCAAAATCAGTGTAGTATATAAGAGATTAATATACACACAGTGTATGTAGATATACTTACAGCTGAGCTAGAGTAACATATGAGCTTCTGCATGTATACTTATACATTTATAAACCTTTGCTTAAAGTGTCAGATATCTAATATTATCTATTAAGACATTGTTTTACAACTTCTTCCATGAACAAAATGTCCCATAATTATCTCCATGGACAAAATTCATACTACAGTTTTTTCCCTAGATCCAGTATGCAAAATAAATTTAAGAGAAGTAACACAGAGATCCCAAATACAGCAAATTTTTCACAATCTGTGTTCCTGTAATCGACTTTGCAATATACTGTATAAATGTTTTTGGTGAGTAGTATTAAATAAATGGTATTTGTCCGTGGTATTCACAGGGTTCTACTTAGCTGGAGAAAAAAAGTTGTATTTAATCAAAACCTTTGCACGTTATGTTTTAGGTTAGAGAGAAAAATTTTGTCTGTTAATGCTGAAACCAACATCCACAACTTTTTGTAATTAATCCTGTAAATTAAAGATCTTTACCTGGTTCTTTTTTTTTTCCCCACTCAAATTTATACTTCAACAGGAGAGATCCTGCCTGATCAGGTTTTTAAATTATATATATATATATATATATAATGTATTTTGGTGTAGTAAACAAGTGCTAAAAACATACAATTAAAAATACATTTATTAAATAAGAATTGCTTGATTTAGAAAACCAAGCAAGAGCATTTTTCTTTTAAAATGCAAGCCATCTTCACCACTACATCCTTTTTGATCAAACAAAACAGAAATGTGTTTGGATTTTCAATAATACATTCTTCTTGTATCAGATTGAAGACTTCTTATGCTCCAAGCACAAAATCTCTCCAAACCCAACAGGCATGATGTGACATAGCAGAAGACTAAACACATTTCTTAGTCTCTCCATGATAGGGTCAAGCGGGGGTTTTTTTCTAGAATTAAAGCTTTGCACTGCAATTAGATGCTAAAGATGAACACAGTAGCTTTTCACTTTCAGAGAGAAAATCACTGATAACATCACATTAGTTACCTCTGATTGGTATGCTGAAATAAGGTGCACAGCACTGATTTTCAAGGGATCACATCAAGACATTTACAGACAGCAACCACTTCCATTATTTACACATTACTTAAATCAGAAAATATCTTGAAGGCTAAAATGGATGGACACACAGGAAAGGCTGGGAATTGCCACATTTCAAGGTAGCACCACACCTTGTCACTTTTTCCTTATCAATTCTGATTTACAGCTGCAGAAAGCAACCACAGAGAGTAAATCCTGGCAGTAGCTCGCTGTTCTCTCCCACAGGGAAAATGACCTAAGATGAGGGGAACATTTCTGCTACACAGAACACCGGCAAGTTTTAAGTTTTTTGAACAATAACAAATCCTCACAAAAATATTTTAACCACATCTAAACTCACCGTCAAAATCCCAAAGATTGAAGGCCTCCAAAAGGAGTTTTTGATGACTGCTACGTCAGCAGCATGGGGGACAAACATGCAGGAAAGAAAGATAAAGCACTGAAAAGTAGTGGGGTTTTTCAGTTGAATTAAACAAAAACTCCAAAAACCTGTCTAAAAATTAGGCATGTTCCACAAAGCACTGAGGAAACAAATATGCAGAAATAGATGGTGCACATCACATCCCAGAGGACTTGAGCAGCACCACCACATTCATCACCTCTTTTCTGCTCTCTACCCCTCATTGCTTTTCTTCTTCTGCCCCTCACTGCTCCTAAGCAAATATGACACTTGGTTTAATACACTCAATATGCTAAGTCTACCCAGCCACCCATATTCATACAACCAAAAGATATATAACTCTTCTTAACTAATATCTCAAAGTATACTCCAGCCACAGACCACTAGTGCAGTTGAGTCCTTTCCTAGCTTTACTACTATTAAAATTGTCAAATGAAGGTGTGCCAACCTCTGTGCTAGATTCAAAACACAGAATCTTCCTCCCTTTCCTAATGTCAGGAGGGAAAAGTGGGAAGTGCACTATTTTTGCCTTCCACATTATAGTCTCATATTGTTCCCCTGCTGCAAGTGCCATTATTAGCCCAGAGCACCAGTCCTGTGGCAGTATATACATCAAAGAGAATTATAAAATCAATATGAGGAAGTTTTCTCTCATATTCCAAATATGCAAGGAGATGTTGAGTTTCCTAGGGCTGCTTTGCCCACAAACATCCTGAACAAGTTTTTTAAAAATGCTTCGTAAGTCTACCCAAGAAATACTTTTGTGTGCCATATTTTAGCCCACAGAAGAAACATGACTTAGGTAACCCTAAAGGATCAGGGAAAATTAGTTCAATTTATAGACACCTTCTTGTAAGGAAATCAGAGATGATCAAAAAGCTCCTGTTGGTGTTAAAATCCTATTCACCCAGGATGGTAGGAAGCTTCTTCAATAATTATTTATTCCAATATTGACTGAATAGTGCCAAAAAAAAAAAAAAGTGCCAAAACTAGCAGATGATCAGAAATAGAAGTGAGATAGCACAAGGATGACAAAATACAAAGGAAAATGAAAGCAAAATGGTAGAAACAAAAAGCAAAGTACTTTTTAAAAACAGCATTTTTAATAATAAAAAACCCCCAAACTATAGCCTTCAAAGAGTGCAAGCCATAGCATGGCCAACCTCTTGGCTTAATCTAAGAAGAAAAAAGCAGTAGACATTGCCCATATTCTCTGATATCTCTCTTTTGCTGTGTAAAACTCAAATATGTGGTTGTCTCTCTATAAGGTTTTAAAGGGATCAGAATTTACCAAGTGGCTTATGATACATACAATATGTAAGTTTACTGAAATAGTTTGGAAGAAGTTATGAAAACTGGTCTCTGAACAACAGCCAAACCAAGGAGCATGAGAAAATTCCTATTAACATCTTGCAGCAATACTTCAATCAACTACAAAATACTAAGTGGAACTGTACACAGTGGTAGATCTTAGTTCCAGCATTATTAAATGGAAAAAGAAACCTCACTCACATTTGACAGTAAATTTTAATTTGGCATCTAAATGTAAAAGTATGTCCAATAATATATTTTGATCATATAAAGACAATTACATACACAGCTATTACTAGATATGTATTAAATACTGCAAGACCCATAAAAGTTATTTGAAACAGATTTTTCCCCACACTAATGTACAGTAATTTAGGTGACTACCTTTTAAACCATCTCTATATCCCATAGTACAGCATTCAGAAACCAGGTGCCATTGTGCACCTCAGATACACCAGGAACAACTGGATGTAACAGAACCCCATGAGACAACAAAAGTAGAATGAAGAAGCTATATTAGAGCATTTCAGATAAGCAATGAAAGGTATCTTTGTTACCTCTACATGCAGAGCAAAGTTTTGGTTTTCTTTTTGTCCCTCCTGCCCTTTATATCTGGAGGAAGGAGCTTTGTTTCTCAGGCAAAAGGAGCCTACATTTCCAAGTTACTCTATATTACCTTTCAAGCAAAGTATGGGACATTCTCCAGCTCAGTTTGGCAGGTCAGCAGTGGGGGGAAACTAAATTCAATAAACCTTTTGCTGAAATCCATACAGGTGGATTATTGTAGCAATATTACAAAACACCACCGTGAGTGTCTAACAGCAGCTTGTTATGAGATATTCAGTAAAACATTTTACTGAATAAGAATACAACAAAACCAGCTACAGCAAACCACGTCCCCCAGAGAATCATGAAACTACCTGCTACCCACATAGAGTTCCATGGGAATGCCACGAAGTACAGAACTAAAATGGTTAAGTACTTTCAAGTTAATCTTTGGCCAAGCAAACTATTGGTTTCAGAATTCATTAAGAGCAATACATATCAGAGCAATGAAACACTGAACTACACAAGTTCTGACAACTGGAGAAGCTGCTAGGCCACAGACAAGGTGAGGGAAGGACCACAGGCAGCAGAGGTGAGAGGGCCAGCCTTGGGAGACGTGTCAGACTTCTCAGCAGCGACAGTAAAGGCTGTGAAGCAGCAACACTGCTGTCCCTCATCTCCCACAGTGACAAGCAGCCTTCTGCATATCCTACAGAAGGCAGTGCCTGGCCCCAGCAAGAATGAAAATGAGGTGTCCACATAGCAAACAGTGACAGGAAGCTAGTTTCAGTAGAACAGACTCTAAGCCCCAGAGCATTCTCTCTGAATTTCTTTATGCACAAGAGACTCGTTAGAAAATTTGATAAGCTCATCAGTTTTATTTAGGGACTTTTTGCAGCAACTTACATGTAGCTAGAAGATTGTCTCAGCTGCTGTTACACAGGAGTAAAAGAACTGATTTAGTGATAATATAACTCAATATGCGTGAAAATTATACCTGCAACCTCACAACACACACAATAATTAAATAAACAAACAAACCACACATAAACACACTGTGAACCCGCTTTTCAACCAAATTCCAAGGTACATTTCTGCTAATAAGTCTTTTTCTCCAAGTCTTAGACTATAGTAAAAAAAAAAAAGGTGGAGAAAAATGTTTGCATTTTACATTGCTATTGTTATTTAATTTCCTATTTTAATTCATATTACAAATTACCATTCTCTATGTTAAATGGAGTATATAGCTTTGTTCTCACGAAAGGGGAGATTTTGATTAAGAAACTGGAAAGCAATGACTTAATAAAATGGATCATATATGGCATGACATCCAGAGATGTACTGACCTCAGTCTTAAACGTTTAACATTCTAGTGAGAATATAAGGTGGTTTTATAGCTATATATGAGGAGTTTTGGATAAAACATCAAATATTTAAATAGCAAAAGAAATAACTTTTAGAAATTAAAGCCTCCCAAAAAATAAATAGAATAATATGACGAAAATAGCATTCCGAAGAGGGTAAAGAAAAGGCAGTTTTTTCTAAAATAAACTGGTACTCATTAATAAGCTTTTAATGTGAAAGTTTATAAAAAATTTCATTTATAGATAGAAGTATGATAGACTAATATCATTTGCATTTTTTACTGCCCAAAAAAAATTACCAACATCAAAAACCTCTATGCACACTCTCTGCCACCAAACCAAACGAAAGTACTTTGAAAGTCCCACAAGAAATTGTGCAAGTGTTCAATCTTTTTAAAGTATGAGATTCTTCCAAACAGTATCCAAATTTAAACTTTTATCACATAAAATTAAATTCCAATAGACAATACTATATAACTTATTTTTTCAGATAAATACTTTTCAATCCTTAAAACTCATTAATCTTGAAGACATAAACATTTCCAACTACTGTAAGAAGTGGGAAAAGTTACCTTTGCCTTCTAATCAGTTGCTATGCTAATTTTCAGCCTAGTTTAGATCAGGATTCTGAATACAGCAAATATTTATAGAAACTGGTTCAGAACTGCAGAAGTTTCTAAAGGCTAGCTTTCAGATGGGGAGCATGCTTACACTAGTCATGTCTCACACTCCTTTAACTAAAACAAAATCAATTATGCAAGAGCTCAAATAAATCTATATTAGCATTCAAAATGAAGTAGCAATTCAAGCACTGTGGGTTTGTTAAACGGAAGAGGTGGCTGAAGCAAGGACAGGGAGTTTGGGAAGGCAAAGAATAAACTCAGGCAGCAGAACAGCACCTTACAAAACAACAAGTATGACAGCAAGTGGTGATGAGAAGTTCATGATGAAGAGAAAGCTGAAAATAGGTTTAAGTGCCTGGTAGATCTCCTGAGAATAATTTTGATAATGTTGTAGTCTATCAAACTGCTACTTAGCTGAGCTGACCTGCATGTCAATACGCATTCCTGTTCTCCCTTCCACGTCTTCCTGCCTGCTCTCCTGCTAAAACAGTATCTGAAAGACTAGTACAAGAACAAATTTTAAAAAAAAATCTCCACACCATGCAAGATTGATCTGTTGCTCATCTAGACTCTTTACTGATTAATCAGTATATAGTCAAAATCAAGCAGCACCACACTTCAGTACTTGCTTTTACATACACAGTGCTTTTCAGTGCCAGAACAGGTTAAGTCCCTGTTCTTCTGAACAGGCTGAACATTGTAGTGAACCAAAACTAGAGCAAAGGCAAATTACGTGTTTGGGAATATACTTGTGTTTCTTAAGTTGCAGGAAAAAAGAGGATAACCTTGCATGAACAAAACCATTTCTTATTCCATAACAGCAGTAAAACTGACATGAATTTATATTTAAGAAGAGAAACAAATATCAAGTGCAAGAAGTTACATTGAGTCAGCACAAATGGCAGGATCATACCACACTTGAATTCATTACAAGAGTGTTCAATGATTAAAAAAATCACATACAAAAAAAGCTTTAATGCTATTACAAGCTGAATGCGTTTACAAGGCTACTTTATACATCACTTAAAGGAATTACATGTCTCCTTAGAGGCAGGAATGAAAATGAAAACTGAAAAGAACAGATCAATTAAATACGTCCTTGCTTTCTGCTCACATGTCAGGCATCAAAAAAACTAGGACAGAAAAAAAAAGAACTCAAGCATTAAGACAGTCTAGAGATGAGGCAGAAGGAAATTGCAAGAATTAAATAGGTGTGTGTGCTGGTGTTTTGACTGTTTTGAAGCAGAGCAGAACAGGACAAATTTGAAAGGTCACCACCACTCAAAAAGCTCAATCCCACCACACCATGCTTCCTTAATGTTTCTGTTAGACTGGAATCTCACAAACAGGAGATCTTTTCATAACTGCAGTACCCTCAGCTTTCTCTCTCCTTGCAGCACTAGCAATCATTTACTCTTGAACCAGCAAACTGCCTATAAGTTGTTTCCCACAAAAGATAAGAAAGAAGCACATCAAATTATTCTGTGCTCATGAGAACTCAGAAGCCTATTAGATCTGAAATAATGAAATACCAGTGTCAGCGGACCATAAAAAATACTTCAAGAACTAGGATCCATCTTCTATTAAGAAGCAACACCCACTGAACTCATACCAACACCCACTGGTGCCAAGGACAGGACAGTATCCTGGTATAATCATCAGATTGGTTTAACAACGTGTAAAGACATTTAGCATTAGTTTCAAATCAGCTGCAGTTTACCCCTAAAGGGAGTCAGAATCCTATAACTGCATCCTAAACTAAGAATCTGTGGGCCAGAATCATCAATCTCTAGCCAGGCCCAGCACAGGCAGAGGGAAGATGAGTGCTCCTGAGCAGGCAATTCCAAGGCAAGTCTATCCCACACCAGATACTAACATACAGACCAATTCACTGAGTCAAGTTCCTGAGGTATCATAACCTTGATACTTGCTTCCAGTACAAGATCAAGATGAAAAGTGGTGGAAAAGGAAACATTTAGTTGGAAACATCGAAGTTCATTTTCAGATTTCTAAAAAATGGTATTCTTTTTATTTGTTTCAAATAAAGTTTTCCAGTGTTCCTGAAAGCAGTACAACTTTATTTTGTCTGATGAAAGCACTCTGCTGTTTCACACACAAGAAAGCATCCATCTGAAAAAAGCCGTGGCTGCAAGACACCCAGGCTCTGAGTGTAGCCAGTTCTGTCCCTCAAAAGAACATCTCCCTGGCAGTGCCCTCTAACCAGAGGATTCGTGTACCTTATTAGGTACTTCAGAGAAAACGACAGCAATGCTGCTGAGGAAACACAGCCAGGAACACAGTGCAGAGAAGAGAACCCGACATCCAAGCTATGTTTCACACACAACAGAGGAGCAGTTCAATTAGATACAGCTTAACACTGAATAAGACCAAAAAGGTGAGGGCCCTGCTTGGACAAGCAGAAAAGTACTGTGTTGTGCTGTTTCAAATGCAGTATCTTGTTTGGGGGGTTTTTTCCCCCCAAAACAAGAGGCACTAAAAACATCATTTTGCAGGAATTATGTTTGCATCAAAAATGACAGAAGAAAAATGACTTAGCAGCTATAGCATACTCTTTTTTCAAGTTGATGGGTTATACAGACACCAGTAGAAATGAATCTGACTTTCCTACAACTATATGAATAGTTCACTTGGTTTTACTTATATACAGTCAAGTATATATACTTGACTGAGAACAGAAGTGCTTAAACAATTGGTATATGGGTAATAAACTGCAGTTTTATAAGCCACATTTATGAGAGGAATACTCTTTGATATGCAATAAATGAAGACTAGATTACAGTATCTTGACCTTTAGATTACAGTCCTAAGAAGGGAAAGTTAACTGCAGAAGATTTAGCATCATAAACAACTAGAGGATTTCAGATGAAAAGAACCGGTGGATACGTGTAAGTAGATAAAAGATATGTCCACCATTAACTCCACGCCACACAATTGCTTTCAACTTTTATATGGATACAACAACCATACTTCATTTTTGTACAAGTCAAGCAAAGTAGAACATCCTTAACAGAGCAGGAAATGAAGTTTTAGTCATTGCACAAAATAAATCAACAAAAATGTAATGTCTGTTGATGACAATGAAACCACTAGCATATGCACCCAGGACTCTGATCTATTCTGTCCACCAGATGCTCTCTGTTTGTGAAAGGCTGGTAAAAAGAATTAGAGAGAGTTCACTGTGGCTTAAGCAGATTTTTTTCATGCTGTTAAGTATTTTTCCAAAGTTTTACTGCAAAAATCTTAATGTTCTTAAGGAACATAAGCAAATATCTCGATGAACAACTTATAACCCACAGGCCATATGCAGTGTGGCAGGACAATTCATCTAGCTTCTTCCCTTTGGCCGCCTCTCCTAAGAACCTCAGCTGCATACCAGATGACTAGATGACTGCAGAGTAGCAGGCGGTCTGCTCCCCACAACCATTTTATCTAGGGGGCTTGTAGCCTCTCCCCAATCATATAATAAGCCCAGCTTTAAATGCATGCTGGGAAAAGGGTTGAAGAGCTTCCAAGAAAGATGTCCACTTCCCACTGCCAGAACAATGCATTTATCCCACAACATCATCACTGTCCACATCTGAGGAACATATGGGAAGAAGACCATCAAGAACAGGCTGAATGAGTTGTATGGAGTCGGCAGCAAACTCCTGTCTGCTCTCTTTCTCAGGTCCTCACCAGGCCCTGCTGGGGAAAAACAGCAGGGTAGAAAGCTTAAACACCTGGAATCCAGTAGAGATACAGGAAGGCAGAGACTTCCAGAAGGCAGCAGAACTACACACATACACAACACAATCCAGATGACACTCACCTACAGAAAGTGTTCCAGAAGCAGTGAAATATGACACTCTCCTACCACTGGGAATAAAAGACAAACCTGAGAGGAGCCCACCCACCCAAGGACTGAAACACTGCTGTCGACTGTGCTCCCCACAGCCAACAGCAGAGCAATACTGACTGCATTGATCAGAAGGCCTCTCACCTCCTAAAACTGCATGGAAAACCACTACAGTTCTTCAAAAAATACTCCCACAATACCAACACACTTCTAGAACACCAAGACCAATGATCTTCAGGCTGAATTCTATATAATCATGTATTACTGCTGCTACAGCAGCTGCTAATTAATTTCTGGAAACCCTAAACTAATTTGAAATATTGAATAATGCTGAGAGGTTAACAGGCCTAACAGGCTTTGATATCTAATGAAACTAAAAGACATTTTCAGCTTTAACTGAAAATACTTGCAAATAACTCAAATCAACAGAACCCTTTAAGTGGCAAAATCTTTCAGAAGAATGATTCACACATATGAAATCAAAAAGGAAAAGCAGCTTTGCACTGTTCATCCTCCAATTAGGTGCAATATATAAGGACTTTAATTGAAAATGAAGGATAACCTCAGCACTTTGAGCTCTGTAGACCTTTGCACGTGTGAAGGAAGCCAAGTGGATCTCTTGAAGCCAAGGTGAGTGCCTCAGAACATGATTTCTTAGCAAATCAGTGGCAGAACCACTAAACAAACATGCCAGAGGAGAGGGAAGAAAAAAAAAATCGTATTTCTCAATAGAGGAGTCAAGTTTGTTCAATTTTCTCCAGAGACAAAGAAATAAATATTTACATTTGAAATTCATGCTTTTATAGCAGTTGGATGGCCCAGAGTATTGCCAGTAAAACAGTACAATTTCCCTCAGGTTCTATGGCCTGTAACGAGGGAAGACAATGGCTTCTCCTTAGAAAAGAAAGCACACATTTAAACCTGAACATTTACCCATTCTTTTGGAAGAAGTGAAGCTCATCGGGATTGAATTAATTTTCATCTGTAAGAGTTCAAAATAAAACAAATCTGCATCAGTTGTGCATCAAAACTATTTAGCAGGAACCACTCTTCAAGTGCAGGTATTGCAAGATAAGTCACAAGCAACAGGGAATTCTAAGAATTTATAGCTCAATGATACACTTTTACAGAAAATTCTACTCCTTCCAAAAATAACAAGCTATCATTCCAGAGTATGCTTTGTACTGAAAGAATTAAGGGTATTTTGTCTTTTGGAATTTTAAGATCCTTTTACCAAAGGTGACTAAATTGCAGGATTTTTCCACTACAAGATCTGTAATCATGCCCATTCTCAAATAGTAGGTTCTTCTGTAATGAGAAGCAAAATACATTCCAACAAATTTATCTGTGCTTTCATCTATCAACAAATGAGGAAAAACTACTTCCTTTCCAAGGAAATATTTTTAAATGCATTACCTCACCTCATTCCCTATTAAACCACACAAATCCAAACTCTTCACCCAACTACATGAAACAAAGCTGGATTGTAGGGTCCTGACTTGATGTCAGCTGGATTGGGATAAATCTGGAATTACTCCAAAGTAAATCAACTGAAGTAGTCCAGATCTACATCAGGAAAGCTGAATCAGAATATGACCCTAAACTTCTAGGAATTATGCCAGAAATTATATATAAACCCTTTCTCCCTGTACCTGGGAACAAAGACACTGACTATTGGCATTACATTTCCGTGCTGTAAGTAGGTCAGGGAAAAAGTTGAATAAAGATCAGTAAATGGAGAGGGATTACTCTTAATCTTTCTACTTTATACAACTGTATCTATACATCAGAACAGGTCCCCTGTACTTTATAAAGACAAATACACCATTCACATGTTAGTACTTTTATTTATCTTAGTAAACCTATTTTCTGGAACATACATCAGCGATGCTGTGATGTCTGAGTTTCAACTCTTACATTGCAGAAATCACCGAGTCTCTGTTCCCGTGCAAATGGGTTCCTTCCAAAATTTAGGAGCACATACATACCATGAGATCACTCCCAAATACTAATTTACCAAATTCACCACAGCAAAAAAAAAAAAAAACAAAACCCAAACAACCCTGTCAACCTGGTGCACCACCAAGAACAGTGAAGACATCCTGTAGCAACCTTGTTCTAAGAGCAGCTAGGGTAGGTTTAAACCCTGAGCTGCCTAACAGCAAATGCAAATTCAGTCTCATCAGTGATAGGCCAGCTTCTGCTCTCCAAATGCTAACTACAAACCAAAGGGAAGGAAGGGGACTGTGGCAGGGAGGAATACATCTGCTGGCTGGCTAGTGCAGTAGCACAGCCCAATTCAGTTCGTTTCCTGTCTAGGATTATTCTGCAGTACAGGTCCTCAAATCGATGAACTCTTATCTCACCCTCCTCTCTGTCTCCCAACACACAAACTTACAAATAGAACACTTGTAATTATAAGTGCTGGCATTTAGGTAACTCATATTTCAAAAATCATTATGTATTAACACACAAGTTTCTGGTAAGATGACATGCTATTTTCCCTACTAATTTTGAAGTGATAATAAAAGCATGACACACAAAACCAAAGAATTATCTTCAAGGGGGATCTCTGTCAGGAATGAACGTCCTGGTCCGTAAGACCTGAACAGCATGGCAGTACCAAGAGGTGCCAGTTTGACAAAGTTTTCTTGAACACTCAAGCACTCAAAGTAGATTTTAGAAAATTCATAGACACACAAACCACCTTTGTATTCATACATTACCCAGAGGCAATAAACACCTTAACAGATGAGGTAAACTCATCTAAAATATATAAGCATATACAAATCCCTAGCATTAGTTAGATTAGTTAGCAGTATTAATAGGGTTTTTTTACCTACAAACTTGCTGACTATCTGGGATTTTTTCCAGAAATATAGTATATTAAGCGACACTAAAAGCAACTCTATTGCACTCACATTCAAATCCACAACTTTGAGATCCACAACGTACTCCACAGTTCTAAAATACAAGTTAAATCAGTCAGTACTGCATTAGCTCTAATATTTAAATTATGCCATCCATTTCCCTGCTATAATGTAGTTTGCTGTATGCAATTCCTTCAATTCCCTAGCAGCACAGCCACTCCACCAAAAAATTACTGGATACTATCATAGCTGGTACAGAACAAAACTATTATTTACATTTCAACAATGGTGCTTTAGCAGGAGTTCAATCTGACATTCAGCTTCCAAGTGCATTTTGAAGCCTAGAAGGCTCTTACATATCATCTCCTCTCTCCATACAGTATATTCAAGTTATTTGCTTTATAAACAACCATAACATTCACACTCTTTAACTTTCCAGAATATAGCTGTACTATGTAGTGTAAAATAGTCTGAGGTCTGCAGTTTTCTAGTGATCACAGAATGTGTGAAGATGGGTCCATTAAAGAATTGCAGAAAAAAAAAAAAGGTTTTGTTTGAGGGAAGACAAGTTAAATATACATTGACTACCATTCACCTGGGTTTGTCCATAAAGCAATCACAAAATGTCTCTTGCCTGCTCCCACTGCCTTACTAACTGGATTAATGTGAAATTATAACCAACACAAAACAACAGTTTACCTATGTACTGAGTGTAAATCTGATTTCCTGTCCTAGCTGTTCCTTCTTACCATCAAGCAGTAATGAACTAAAAATGTCAGATGGAAAACTGTCTTTAATAAGCAAAAATACAAACACACATATATACAGCCACACAAATGTATGTCTCAAGAATAAGCTCCTATTGTAGTGCAGGAAAGTGGGGTTGTTGCTTCCTCACTTGTTAAGTAACATCACAATCACCCAACCAAAGGAATCTAGTAATACAAAGTAGAAAATAAGGAATTACAGTTTTAAAAGAGTAAAAGGAGGAACACAGGCTTCCTCTGAGACACTCTTCCCCTCTACTTGGGCAACACTTCTGAAACTGTCAACATTCGACCTTCTTCACAAGCAAAGTGGGATATGTACAGATTTTAAGTGTCAAAAGTGTGAGACTGCTCACTGGAGTGAAATTGTATTGCAGAACCAGAACCTGTACAGAAATGAGCAAAGAAACAAGATGCCTCATGCTGAGAAGAGAAACACCTGCTTTTGGTAACAACAAATAATACCTATTTTGTTAACCCAGGCATTTGGCATAGGTTTATTAGTTTTCATGTACATGAACAAAGAGAAGTGTGCATATCTGGGTGTCAAACAGCTCCTGGCTTACATAATTTGATTTCTAATTTTTCTTTTCTTTCTTACTGGAACATGACTTACCAGTGGCAAGTTACAGACAAATTCTAGAATTAGTTTTAGAGAATGCTATGGAAGCAAAATTAGAAAGGGGGTGGGGAGGAGACAGAGAAAGATAAACAGGTTCACTGTTACTTGTGCCCTATTTGATAACAATATGTTCAACAAGTTTCCACAACTAAGACATGGGGAAATGCTTCAGTCAGAACACATTCCAAAGCACAGCTTGCACCTTCTATGCCAACAAATCTCTAATTCTAATACACTCCAGCTCCAGGAAAAGATTCACAGGTTGCTATTTAGCTCTTGTTTTCAGAAGCAGTAGTTCATGTGCAACAAGCTGATAACACTTCAGCTTTCAGCAAGTGAAAAAAATATTTTCCATTAACAAAGATAGCATTGAAAACAAACAAACAAAAAAAAACTTAATAAACATTTATTGATTTAAAACTAAATTTTGAGATTCTGAATCCCTACCATGTTGTTTCCCAAACAACTCAGTTTTGAAAATGAACCCATTCTGCTGCTCCACTTTCTATGTTGAGCTGCCAATGTTAAAATTGCCAAGTGCATTGACATGGCATTGCAATATAGACACTGGGTCTTGGACACTCTCTACTCCCAAAACACAACTCTTGGAAAAAAACAAAGCACTGGCTATAGTTCAGAAAGATCAGTTCAGTAGGTCAGCTGATAGCTACTCAATATATAATTTAGTGGAATGAGAAGACTAATCAGACAAGGATACGCTTGGACAACATGTGGATGACTGGAGATTCCAGAAAGAGGAATCAACTTCTACAGTCAAGAGTCAAAGCACAGTTACATAGTTTAACTGGAATTCTAAGTAGAAAAGAGGAATCTAGCTAGGGAGTTGGTGCCCACAGTTTAAGCACTTAAAAAAAACCCCAAAAAAAACCTGTAGTGGTTTAGGTTTGCCAATTTGAGATTTCCTGGCCAATGCACCAATTTATGTGATGGGTCTATTCTCTACTGTGAGATAGGATTAGGAGAAGAGCAAAGCAGGCTCAAACTTTAAAGGGTATAAAGAAAATTTTATTAACAAAACTAAAAGAATATTAAGAATCAGAATAAAACCTTCAGAACACTTCTCTTCTTCTCCCTACACCCTCTTTTCTTTCACACTGAAAACACACAGAAACAAGACCCAGAATTCTCAGTCAGTTTTCCACTTCCAGAATAGTTTTTTTTCAGTTCACTTAGGGAAAGAAGCATCTCTGGTTATGCTATGGAGAAATCTGCACAAGAAAACAGTTCTCTCGTGGCTTCAATTTTCACAAACAGCAGCTGCCCAGGAATCTGCATTCGTGAAGTTCGTCCCATCTTTCACAGCCTTCTCATAGCTGTGTTTATGGGCCATGCCAACTTACATAATTTATTTAATAAAACTTATTATTTTAAGGATGAACTGTTCAAAATACAAGGTTCTCTTCATCCGTCTCTAAGATCATCTTCATCTCTGGGAACAGAGGTTCTCTTCTTCCCTTGGGGCAAAGGGGTCTTCATCACTCATTTCTCTCTGTTCAAACTTCTCACAGGATCACAGCCACTTCAACATCTGCTTACTTTAGCACTAAATACCTTTGCTCAGGTCTACAATTTGAATGTTCCATCTCTCCCATACTTCTCCATGATTTAAAAGGATACTCAATATATCATAGTCCTTCACCATGGCTTACAAGAGAATTTCAGCCTAAAAATAAGGCATCTCCTCAGAGACAGCCTGGCGGAACCAGCTGCACAGAGGGGCCCGGCCCACCTCTTACCTGTACGTGGACCAGAAAAGAAAGAAAGATATTCCTGGTGTTTCTAATCTTAAAATGTGTGCTCACAAAGGTGTATCCACCCCTCTCATTGGTTTAATCATGAGTCAGTATTCAAAATTGGCCACTGATTGGGTTTTTGTCATGTTTACAGGAAGCTGACAAGGTCCTGAAAGGCAATTACTTCATACCAAAAAATTAATGCCAAGTCAGGACAACAAAACACATAAAAGAAGGATAAGAAAAAAATAGGGGAACAAAAAAAAAAAAAAAAAAAAGGTAGTTAGAACCACAGATTAATTTAAGAGTGTCTGCCCAAAAGAACAAGGATTTTAAAAAGCACAAATCCAAAACACATGTCACGTAACGCACTGATTTACGTTGAAATACAAGTTGATCTAGAAAACAGCAAGCTCCATATCCATATCTATTTTAGAACAAACCCATGCAATAACTGTGTTTTAGTACTCTGCTCGGAAAATATTTTCTTCAAAGCATAGGAGAAAATAATAATATATTTAACTACTAGGTCTGAAATATGATGCATTCAATAAATCCAGCCCTATGCAAGATTCCCAAAAAAATATACATTCATGGAAACTACTCCAACACATCTAAAATTAGGATTACTTTTTTCCAAAATAGGGCATCCTTAAAAGGTTCCACCAAAGTAAGTGAGATATTTCTCAGCTAGTCAGGTGTTCCAAGGCAAACAAGTGTAAGCGTGCTACCCTCACCTGATCAAACAATCTATTTAGAATTACCTGTGAATATATGAAAGCTTAAAGGATCACCAACACTACCCCAAAAAAACCAGCCCTTCCTGTCTTGGGGTGACTTCACATCCGTCAGTTTTCTTTAATCTCTTATCACCTAACCCATTTGTCCTTTAGGTGCCTCAGCATTCCTTCATGTACTATACCCATCCCCATTATTCTTTCCTCTTGCTTCTTGAGAAAGACAGAATTCCAACTGATGTTCCACATAAGACCAACAAACTTCAAAAGTCAGGTTCCAAACAAGCGTCTTGTACTAAGCTAACACCACCATAGATCTGATACAAATTATCTAGTGCCTACTTTTGTAAATATTCTTGGGACACTATAGCAGGTCAGAGTGGCTCCAGAAGAGCTCTCTTGATTGCAGGGTATGAATGTTTCAATCTAGTTGCCTCAAACTTTACCAGCTAAAGGAAGAAAATTGAAGCTGCAGTCTCTGCAGCTGCAAGGCTTCTCAACAGCCTATAGAAAAGTCATAAATTGAGGCACAGTACCAGCACCACACAAGCATTTAAAAAAGACGCCAGACCCCAAACCTGGGGCATTGATTTGGCAGCTAGAGTTCATATACACTGTGTAAAAAGTATTGAGACATTAATACATATAATCCACATTTACACATAAGTAAATACATTTCTGTCCTTCTTGAATTTAAAGGACAATTAAAATGTTTTTTTAGAGGGCAGTAAGTTGTTTAAAACTTGAGAAGTGTTATTTCCTTTTTGGCAAGGGCATGTTTCGCAACACACAAGTGACATCTTAAAAAGGCAAAGAGTCAGTCTAAGCCAATACACCCGATCAGTAATAAAAAACCCCAAACAATTCTTAATTCTAAAGATCTAAACTTCAGAAAAGCAAAAAGGGAACATGGGATAGACAACAAGATGCCTAGCCCATATGCCCAAGACAAACCAACTGTATGAGTATACTGAAAGATTGAAGTACTCTGAATTATGACAAGGCAGCCAGGGAACCTGAGGCCTTGAACCTCAACCAAACCCCAGCAGCTGGCAGGTATTACTAATGCTGAAAAAGAACTGTTTTTAAACAGCAATTCTCCACTGAGATAGTCACTATAAGATAATGCAGCCATGTCAACTTAGCTCTTCAGATACCAGCACTGCATTATGAGGGCTGTCTTTCAATCATTTTTTGCAAACCAAAGAAAACCACCGGTTTAGAAAAAGAGAGTTCAGGCAAAAGAAAGAACAAAACAACAGGAAATTGAGCTTTACTTCCAAAATGTGAAAAGCAGAAACTTCTTGCTCTCTACCAGGACTGCAATTGATTCTACAGTACATAGGAGCACAAAATAAACACCAGCAAAAGTACGAGCTGTCTATGCATGATAATGAGAACCTTGAGGTTTGTTAGTATGAAGGACAAAAGGACTTCACTGGTTCATGCCTGGACTGCATTTGCAGGGCAAGGTTTCAGTAGCAGGGATCTACAGGGGTGGCTTAGTGAGAAGCTGCTAGAAGTTTCCCTTATGTCTGATAGAGGCAATGCCAGCTCCAAGACAAACCTGGCACTGGCTAAGACCATCAGTGATAAATACCAGACAACAGGTTTAAGATTTAAAAAAAAAAAATATTGGACAGAAGCAATTACAGCCAGAGTACAGAGAATAAAGGACATGGGCACTAAAGAACACTGAAGACACCAAGGCTAGTGAAAGATAGGGAAGAGGTGCTCCAGGTATGGAGCAGAGATCCCCCCACAGCTCATGGTAAAGAAGCTGTGCCCCTGCAGCCCATGGTGGAGCAGAGATCCACCTGCAGCCTGTGAAGGACCCCACACCACAGCAGGATGCCTGAAGGAAGCTCCACACTGGAGCTCACTCCTGGCACCACCTGCAGACTCATGGGGAGAGGAGCCCACAATGGAGCAGGTTTGCTGGCAGGACTTGTGATCCCTTGGGCTGTTCCTGAAGGACTGCACCCCATGGAAGAGATCCACACTGGAGCAGTTCATAAAGAACTGCAGCCCATACAAAGGACCCACACTGGAGAGGTTTGTGGAGGACTGTCCCTCATGGGAGGGACCCCACTCTGGAGCAGAGGGAGAAGTCCTTCCACTACAGAGAAAGCAGCAGCAATGTGATAAACTAAACACAACCCCTGTGCCACTGGCAAGAGGAGGTAGAGAATCAGAAACAGAGTAGAGCAAGGGCAGATGGGAGTGGTAGGGGAAGGTATTTTTAAGATTTGGGTTTACTTTTCATTATCCTACGCTGGTTATGATTGGTAAGAAATTTAATTAATTTCCCTAAGTAACGTCTGTTTTGCCCTTGATAGTACCTGGTGTGTGATCTGCCCCTGTCTCTTTAGCTCAACCCATGAGCCTTTCATTATATTTTCTCTCCTGTTTAGCTAAGAAGGGGAGTGATAGAGCTCTCCGATGGGCACCTGACAGCCACCCAGGGTCAACCCACCACAATGCCTCAGAAAGAAATTTCACTGACAAGCTGAAGTACAACTGCACTGCTTGGTTGTGCAGGTGTCCATTACCTTCCTTATTAAGGTATCACTGCATCCTCATATGTCTAAAATTCTTCCAATTTACACTGAAGTCTTCTTGACAAATAATTTCATACCAGAATGTTCTGCTGTTGATATGGAGTTCAAAACACTGAATATGAGAAGTGGAATATGAGTGAGTTTTAATTTGCTGTCTCCTGTCAGTGCAAAACACAAAGATATCAAGCATTAGTCTTTGCCTGTAATATGGGACCTGCTTGACTATCACAGTTTTCCTTTTTCTTCTAGTTTGAGTGAGATTACAATCTGAGAAAAATTCTAGAGGGTTTGTAGAAGGCTTGCTATTTAAATCATTATAAAAATTAACAGACTGATAGAAATCCATTGCTTTGGAAGCTCACATTCCAGTTTCTTACCATATAAACCCTTTTCTGAGCCCTTGGATAAGAAGAATATGCAATTTTCTAACACTTCAGAGGGCACTAGAGGGATGCATTTCCACAAAGGAGAAGAGGAGGGGAAAAAATGGTGCTTGCACATGTCCATAATTAGATATTTTTTAAATAGACAGTTTTGTGAGATGCCTGTCACAGACACACTAACTATGAAAAGCAGACAAGCAGACATTAAATATAGGTTAGATATAGACCTTCTGAACCTAGACTGCCAGAACAGCTTCTGGGAAAAAACCTCATGGGATTTACTGTGCTCCCAGAGTGAGACACACCATGCCTCCTGATCACAGGATACTGATTCTATTACTAATTCACACAAGACAGTTCTTCTCATTTCAATTAACAGCCGCAGCACCTTTTCCTTTTAAAGTGCTTTAGGTAGTTTGACCAAAAAGGTATCCAGCCCATTAATTCTGAGACAATCCTGTAACAGAGCTCAAAGCACGTAAGCCTGAACAGGCAGGAGATTTCTTTGAAATCACAGACTTGGTCTGAACACCACCATAAGGAGGTACACAGAGATCTTGTTCAGAAAATAAGATGAGAAAAGGCAACATTTGCTGTGTAGATACTATTGTACCAGCTGCTACAGGAACTGAAGGGAAAACTGTAACTACACAAGCTCCTGACAGCTTCCTTAACCTGAAACAACAACTTAACTTATAACAACACAGGGCCACATACTCACTTCCTCTCTCTTCACAATATGCAAAGTGAATTCATTTGAACAAAAAAAGCTTCTGAAAAATTTCTGATGTTATACAGTCTTAAAACCTGTTGTAATAATGACCAACATGATTTTAGAATCCTAGAATCATTTAGGTTGGAAAGGGCCATTAAGATCATCAAAATAACATCAAAAGACTTTCTTGACAAGAACTGCATTCAAAATCTGAGCTCTTAGCAAGAATACAGTCCCAACTATATTTACGACTATTTTTTCTGTCCTTGAATTTGCTATCACAGTTAATATGTCTGACACTGAGCACTGTACCTGAGCACTCATGCATCCCCTCTATTTCTTGGTTATCCACTGTTTGGCTGCTCAGAAAAGCATCTTCCCAGTCAGTTCCCTCTCACAAAATTGCATGTATTCTCAAGATACTGGGACATCTTACTATGCCTTGTCCCTGTGAGTGTTCTCAGGAGTTAGGAACAGCACAGCTGTTGAAGATGTCACACAGGATTGCACAGGCCAGAAAGCAGAAGTGTTTACTATACAAGTCTTGTTCTTTACCAGAAACATCTAAAAGCAAGGCTCACACCTAAAAGCAAGGGTCATTCCCCCAGAGTAAGCAACAGGATTAGGTCAGAAGTGCCTCACTGTTTTTGCCTGTAGGCAGCACATCAATATCAAAAGATGTCCTCAGAGCCAGGAATAAGCACAGAAATAATCATGTGGGATCTCTCACATCTTTCACAGTGATCAGTTCAGACATTTGAAATCACCAGTACTTAGCCCTGAAAAGGACTCAAATAGAAATATACCTTTGAAATCACATGAAAACTGTGCAGAATTAGGAATGCATTAATAGGCATTCAGGTAAACAAGACAGATATTCAGCCTGAGGCAACACAAGGGCAGTGGCAGGACTCCTACAGCTAGAGTATTAACAAATACACCTACAGGAGTTCTTGAACAAATTCACAAAGGCAATTTTTTCTTTCATAAGCAGAATTACTCCAATCTAAAGCATCAGATACTTTGCTTTTAAAATCTATTAAAGTGGTTAGTAGGAACAAAAATGGGTAAATTACACAGTCACTCTTGTGTGCCCAGCTTGTACATGTGAGTATTTATCCAGCTTGAAGCAAAGCTGCTCATCTCTTCCTCAGTTTCTCATTTGAAATCACTGGAAAAAGACAGCAAAGTGTCTGAACCAAACGCTGCAACGCCTTTTCTAGCACCTGTTACAGCCTCCCTTAACTACTTCCTCAACTGAAAGAGTAAGTTTATCTAATGTTTTTGGAAGACATTTGTGGTGCATGACATTTATCCCTTGAAAGGATAACATCCTTGAAAGAGAACCTCCTACCTAAAACACTTTTGTTCACATAAAGCAATTCACAGAAAACATAAGAACTTTTCAGACAGGAGTTCTTGACAGAAAATGGCACAAAACCCAACAAAAGACTCTGCCAAACCTTCCTGAACCTTTGGAAAACACTAAATTACAGTCTGATTTGAAAGAAGCAATTTGTTACAATTCAAAATAATATTTTAATTCAAAATATTTTTTCTTGTTACTCATATATACACTGATATGTATACATGCACACAAACATAAAATCTTCTTTTTTCTTATATTACTCTATTAAAACACAAACAAGAGCATCATGAACTGGCTGCTTAATAAGAATTTCATATTCATCCTTAACTTGATATGATTTGACACTAGCTGATAACATAGCTTGCTTCCTATAGAGCAATTGATATAATCTTCACCTTAAATTTTGCTAAAACTCAGTATCAGATGTACTGAACTAAATATGCTACTATGAAAGTAAGTACCAAATGAAATTTATTTAAAAAATAAAGACCTTGAGCTTTCACATGAGCAAATAAAAAGCATAAAGGTGAGCCACTAAAGACTAGTTAAATCTTCTGACTTCCAGTCTTACCATATTTCTGAACAACAGACTTATTGACTCAAATGGAAAAAAACAGCACTGTTTATCCATACAGCCACATTCAACTGAACTACTACAACCCAGGTGAGGAAAAAACACCAAGCACTTATTCAGATCTGGAGCTAGATTTACCACCTAAGCAAAGACTTTATACAACTATACCCTCATCAAACACAAGCCTTCTGTCTTGACCTTCAAAGTCCTTCATAACCTGTCAACACACCTTATCTCCCATCTCAATCATTTCCTGGTCAAGACCAATTTCTGCTTCCAGCATTCTTTGGTGGCAGTTTCTACCAGCTGTCAGGTAAGAATGTGTCTGGTATTCTGACAGTCATGCTTCTGGGCTGTTCTCCACTGCCTCCACAAAGTTATTATATTCCTTCATAACTTTCCTTGTAATGCCTCATGAAGGGAGCAGTGCTCAATCTGTATGCTCACCCAAACTCCTTGGTTTCCCTGTACCCCTCTAAGTGCTTCAACCTAACAGTCTTCCCCAATTCCATGATTAATTATCCTTGGAGTACAGACAGCCTTCATATACATCAGCATATTTCTGGTGCACCGTGTTTTGCTTAAAGGCAAGGACTCAAATGCGAAGCAGTAATACGAATAAAACGTTTCCCCTTGATCTCCTCATTTACATCAGTTCCAAGACAAAAAACCCTACAGAATTCAAGGTTGAACATGAAGAATAGTCTTGTGGTTAGTTAGAATGATAGGAAGGTGAAGAAAACAGACGCAGGCTTACAGGCTTCTCCTTCCCAGTTTGCACCCTGAATTTAAAGCCTCTGGTTTGGGCATGGAGATATCTTAGCACTGAGAGGGGAAGGGAGAGAAGCAAAGAATTTCAAATATATTAAAAAAAAAAAAAGAATTTGTGTAGAAGAGAAAAGAGTTAAGAACAGTCCAACAGGACAAAGGGAGAAAACCTCTTGGAGGCAAAATATCAATCAACAAAGATTTTAAAAAGTGCTTTCAATTCTGTATGAAGCCCAGAGATTTAACATATAGAGAGACAGGTAATGAGAAGAATATTAAATACTGGAACTTGAAACACTTTCTAAATCAAAATATACCACTCATGGAAAATAATGTCAGGACAGTCAATTACTGTGACTTAAATACAAGTCAAGCAAACTTCAGAATCACATGAAAGTGTTTAAGCACAGGTTTTTAAATCATACCAACATATTTGAGAACATTATAAATGCTCTCACTTAAAACTCAGTGTTGCAGAAGATTAGTTCAATAATAAAAAAAAAAAGCCAGGCACAGTTGTATTAGGTTGACAGATATCAAAAAGCAACTTCACAGTTAAATTCTATTTCAAGTACTGACACTAACCAAAGTCATCACCAGAAGTGCAGACATAAAGCATGTTCAAAAGAACACCTCTTTATTTACTGCAAAATTGATGCACTTCAGTTTAATTTTCTTGTAAAGTATCCACATTTAACATTTGAGCTTTTTTAGAAGTAGTAGCATCAGATGCAGAAAAGGAGAAAAAGGAAGAAAAGCACAGAAGAAAAAGGGGAAAAGCAAAGACCTTCAAAATATAAATACCACTAATTCTACAGAATTCTGAATTTTGTACATCATTAAGTGAACTTTTCATTTATACAACAGTCCTGCTTAGAAAAAGAAATTTTGCGTAAAACTAGAAGTTGAGCCATTACTGTCTAATCCAAATTTAGCTGAGGAGATGCTGCAATAAGCATAAACAACAAAAACCCTAACTAAACTAACACTGAAACCGAATTAACAACGACACAGCAACACAGTAAAACATATATATACAAAAGCACCCCAGGGAACTGATACTCTTCAAAAATGTGAGCAAAACCCTCTCTTCCTTTTTACAAAATCTGTAGGGTCTACTGGACAATAGCTTCAAACAATGCCATGTACTTTAATCTTCACAGATCCTCAAAAGAAACATTGTTTGAAATAGCACCTTTCCAAAACCAAAAAAAACATCTTACTAAGTTGCAGTCAAGAATTTTATTTTTTGCTCAGGTGAAATTACGCCTGTGTTCGTTAGAGGTCTTACTTGAGGAAGGAAATACAGGGTCAAGCCAATCAATTTGAGAACTAAACTAAGCTTTCTTGCTAATTATGTGCTTCATTGACATGAAGTTCTTGGCAGAACAGTTCCAAATGGAGCTAAACTTGCTGAAAGTTCATTTTACTACCATTTTCCACAGAAATATTTCATTTCATTCATATATTTTATCCACTGATTACAAGAATTTTTATGACAATTGGTTTTAGCCAAGTACAGTGCCATACTTTGAAAACTTTCAAATTGCTTCAAACACATTAAAAAAATGAAATTCAACCTGTCAACTTTTTAAACCATATCCTCAGAAAAGAGCATAAAAATGTTTTCATCTACATTCTTGTTAGTCAAAGATAATCCTTCTGTGGCACAGATCCAAATTTTACCCTCCTGAGCTTACATACCAATGAATAATTTGTTCAAATGTCAGTTGCAATTTTCAAAACTCTTTTCTTGCCTCTGAATCTTAAACATCTGTAACAAATACTTGTTTTGAGAGTGCTTTACATTCGTGACACTTGACCTTTTGATGTATGCGCCACAAAATTTAAGTTTCAAATACCATGCAAGCAGGAAATCTGATCATTTCAGCAGTAGCCATCTGCAAGGTCCAATATCAAATATTAGTTCTGGGTTGCACAAAAGTCATGGGCTACAAATCTTTTTCTGCAACTCATAATCAGTTGCAATTTGCTGCTTCCAAAAACACACTTCTCATGGAACACCTGGTCTCAAAAGCTTCCCTTAACATTGGAAAAGTACTTCATATTTGGTGTGCATATATGCACATCCACATATGCACACAGATTAAGTGTAACTACAGAATGCAAGCATGTCCTCTGTGGGTGGCTAGGACTAGAGATTTCTACTCCAGCAAAAAAGCCTCTTAGCTATGTTAGCTGTAAAGGAATATATCAAGAAATACCAAACAACAGGAAAGTGTTCTCCAATGTTCGTGCTGCCTTGTGTCTAGTTATTGATGTTAAATGTTAACAGCTCATCAAGCACCCTACCAAACCCTTGAGCTTTTCACAAACTGGAATTTTTGTTTGCGTGATCCTTAATCTAAGTCTAGCACTGTTGAAATCAAAATGTGAACAAGGCTTTTAAAAAAAACAAGTAAAACAAACTTGTAAGCCTCTGTAGAATTAAAGCACCATGCTGATTAAAAAAAACCCTGTAAATTCAACATTACCATAACCAAGTACTTTTAGTTAGACATATGACAAAAATTGAGGCACTGCATATTTCAGCTTCATTATGTCAGAAGGAACCCTTATCTGAGCCTATGAAAACAGCCTAATGCACAAATTATTCTGAGCAATTAAAAGAAAAAAAAATCTCTTATATACAAGAAGTCTTCCAAGTACGCTCAAGCAAGCAGTATAATTTATAAAGGTAAAAATTACTTAAGATTCCAGAATCTTCAAAGCATTCCTTCTATAATAGCAACACAGCTTTTGAAAAATGCCCACTGCTGAACTGTGCCACATACAGCTGACTGAAGCAACCAGCACTGCTTGTAGGAGACAGAAGCCAGAAGCACACAGGATGCTGTATTGCTCTTGAAATCCATTTTCTTCTCTAGTTATAGGAAAAATCTGACACAGCACTATTATCTTGCTTTCATATCTGCAAGAACACAGCTACAGCTAATGAAGAGTTTAAAAATAAGCATAAAGGAAGGTATCAGCCACAACAAGAAGAAAAATATTAGCCTCTCAGAAAATAAAAGGGATCCCAGCTTCACATGCCAGATTCTCCAGAAGACTTTCAAGAAAGTGACCTATAGAAGCTCTAATTCTCATGAACCTCACAATGCAGGAAAAGCATTCATCACATTTCTTACCTGAGCCCCATCCTTTAACTTCAAGATGCATTCCATTGTATTGATAGTGATGACAACTGGTTCTGATCCCAATTTCGTCCATGGCACATGAATCCGAAGTTCATGAATATGTCCACTTAAAAAAGTAAATGGCAGTTTCAGCTCCTAACAACAAAGAATGTAGAATTAAATACTGAAATATCAGAATTCCAGACACATTTGTAACTCAAAATAGTAATGTTCTATCACAAAACAAGTCAAAAGTTATTCTCCCTCTCCTGCTCAGCAGTGTGCCACAGGACCTGGCACACTTTGCCTTTATAATCACTCACATGATTATGTCACAATTAGTCTGTTCAAAGGAGACGTTTGTATTACCACGTCCTTCATAATAAAAGATGGTTTAAATCCACCTGTCTCTCACATGGAGCTACTTCAGAATGTTTCACTACTCAAGGTACAAGTAGAAACAAAGTGAAGGTAAATACTTAAACTGATTATGCAACCAGCATTGTGAAAAGAACAAACTTGGAATTAAACACTGAAAATGCCACAGCAAGGAAATTTCTTTCAAAATATTTTAGTGCTTAAGTGTTTCAAGAGTTCAGTTCTCTTAAGACTGGCCCATCATTGCCCTTTTCACATCAAACTGTTTAGTAAATACAAAGTTATTAAATTTTTCATCAGCAGAACCAGACTCCGGCACAGCAAGGTCTAACGTAGATGTCTCACTGGTTTAAAAACTTGGGCAAGTCAGTCCAGAGCTTCTAACAAACACCTGGGCTCTCCATTCAGCACAGATCACAACTCTGCAGGACAGCCTCAGCAAATGAGCTGCTGCTTGCAGCAATTCAGAAGGAAATAAGGTACAAAAGTTTAGATTAAAAGTACCCAGAAAAGTAAATTGGTGTACACACAATACAAAGCAACAAGTGTTGCAATTTCCCAGTACCTTCAGATGTTCTGCAAAAAATTAGTTCAACACTTAATCAACAGAAAGGTCAGGCTAAAAAGCGGGTCCCAGGACTAGCAATCAAGATTTGGAATAATGAAAACAATTGTTTACTGTAAAATAAATGTTAGAATTTTAAGTCAGCATTCTCGATACTAAGTATTCTAATACTCAGGTTTCAGGGATGCTTCACCTTTTCACCTTTCTAATCTCATATTTTGATTTTTTTACTATCAATCTTCACAGTTTTAATGGAAAAAAAACAACACATCTTCAAGTTGTTTATAGCCTGGTGTTTTCATCATCATCTTAGATGCTGGGAACTACAGGTATAGTATGCTCTCAGGTTGAGAAATAGGTGAAGCTAAGTCTCCTACATGCACGGAAGCAGTTTTGGCCAACCTACTATGTTGGTTAGTCCTATAGTCCAACTGCCTGACCAAGTCAGGGCTGACTAGAAGTCAAAATATGTCATTAAGGGCATTCTCCAAAAGTCTCTTGCATGCTGACAGGCTTGGGACATCCACCTCTTGTAGCAAACCTGTTCCTGAGTTTGACCACCCTCAGTAAGGAAATGCTTCCTCATGTCCAGTCTAAACCTCCTGTGGTACAGCTTTGAACCATTCCCACATGTCCCATCCCTGAATACCAAGGGGAAGAGCTCAGCATCTCCCTCTCCATATCCCCTGCTCAGGAAGCTGTAGAGAGCTGTGAGGTCACCCCTCAGCCTCCTTTTCTCCAAATGAAACAAGCCCTAAGTCCTCAGTCCCTTCAGACAGGACATTGCCTCCAGCCCTTTCACCACCTTTGTTGCCCTCCTCTGGACACGTTCTCACCCTTTACCCTCATTCTTCAGCTGTGGGTCCCAGAGCAGCACACGGAGCTCACGGTGGGGCTGCACCAAGGCTGTACAGAGGGACAGTCACCTCTGTGACCTGCTGGTGATGCTGAGTTTGATGCACCCCAGGAAGGGATTTGTTCTCTAGGGTACATTGCCAGGGTACATTGCTGACTCCTGCTGAGCTTCATGCTGACCAGCACACACACAGGTTCTTAACTGTATTTGGTCAACTCAGGAACACAGAACTTTTTTCAGGACTCCAGAATTATCCTGGCAAGCCAGGGCTTAAAAGCACCTTTGCCCCTTGGCTCAGTTTAGGTATGTACATCTCATTCAACTCAGAATTCCTATGAATGAATACACATCACACAGAGAAGGTCACAAAATTCAGAAATCAGGAAGGCAAGTTGATAGGGAATTTCAGACAAACATCTACCAGTGGATCCAGAAAGTCTCTTTTCCTGCACTGCTTGACCCTAGACCTATCCCTGCTGTAAAGAACTTCTGTATGAATAAAATTTGGGGACAAGGGCATTTTGCATTTACTACTTGATATGTAAAGTCTTAACTTACACCTATACAATATTTCTAGCTAGCAAATGGAATTTTTTGCCTAAATACATTGAAATAAATACATTTATCAGTGATAAATTAATTAATAATTAGTATATAATCAAATCTTAGTGATAGGTTTTGAAAGCCCCCCCTAAAATGTTTTATTTTCTTAAGTAGTTACCATCTTCTAAGTTCAGAGTAGAAATAAGCAGCATTTACACCTGTGACAGGTTTGCATTTTGAGAGAGTATTCGAGATTACTAGAGGCAAGGCAACTATTCTTACCAATACCTACACCATCACAGCAACAACAGCTGCTAAGAGGACAATTTTAGAGAGCACTTTCCCCTGTTCTGCAGCTGATACCTCTCAAACCTTTCTACTTGTACTATGAAAAATTTTATCCTGTATCCAGGAGCTAAGACTATTGCATATTCACTGCTGACAAAATTCAGAGGAGTAAACTACACAAAATTATAGCTTCAATTTTTTGCCAAGTACAGCTTTCAGTTTGTAAATTAGTTTTTGGGCCTTAATGAGTACTGATTAATGAAGCTTTAAAAAAACCACACCCACATCATACTAAGAAAATTCTTGACTCCCTCAGCCATGCTTACACAAAGTCACATCTAATTTCAAGTCCCCATCCTAAGAGATGACAGTTTCAGACTTTGTCATTAGAAGTTCAAAGAAAATTGTTAACTTGTTTTTAAAAAGTGTTTTTTCTTCATCTTGTTCACTACTACACTTCAGAATTTTTAGCTAAAAGCCTATCCTAAAAATTCAGCCTTAGATGCACAAGCAACACAAATAAAGTTTTCATCGAGACAGTTTTAGTCAAGACACTGAAAAGCAAATATTGGACCGCTTAACTACAGATCTTGCTATGTGATGAATCATACAATAAATTTAGTAGTGTCTTTTGTCCCAGAGCTTTTTTTGGGGGAGGGAAATGGGGACACACATGAAGTGTGGCACAGAAATAAATTATAAAAAAACATGCAATCTAAAAATACATTAAAATGTAAGAGACAATGCTTTCAGAGATCAAGGCAACAAACTACAACTGTTAACAATGACAGAAATAAATTCCCATTCTGGACTTGTAGATGCGTACAATTTTGTCACTCATCAATACCACGATGTCTATTTAGATCCTGACTTATCTTTACTTTACTTTACTTATCTGACACTAAGGAAACCCATTGGCCTGGTTACAGCTAGGGCAATTAGAATAAAGCAATGTACAGAACTCTTTGTTGTACTATTCAGTAGACTATACAAATGTGTGCCAAATTAAGTAACTTGTTCATAACACAACATAAAGAACATTTTTATTCCTCCCTGTTTCTTATGCAATCTTTCTCCTTTCATTAAGTACTGATTGAAATTCTTCATCTTTCTTCCATAATGATTAGACTTCGCATTTTAGATATTCCATTTTCCATTTAGTCATATAAATCCTTCACAAAAATATATATGGCTAAAACCAAACTTCTGGGCTTGACCAATAAATAACTAACACGTAAGACTGCAGACTAGATGATCATAATTCCCCTTTACCTAATATCTCCCCGTGCTCTGAAACACAAGATATTCTAAAAGTTGGGGTGATAGGCAAATACTTATTCACCATAGCAGTGTTAACTCAAGTACTTTTTCTTCACAGTCAAAGTTGTATTTTACAAGTAACCAGTGGCACGTAACAGAGACCGAATATAAGGATAATTCAATGCTCCCATTTTCTTTAAATTATTCTAACTACATTAGAACTTTTCATGTTTCCTTCTATACAAATTCTTTGGATATGAAAGATCCATGCTATAGTAGAATTCAATAATCTTTAGATCAAGGTATCCTTTGTCTTCCAAAGAGTACTTAAGCCTTCCCTTCTCACTGTCAAAAAAAAGATAAAATCTAATTATGGGAATATACAGAAGCAGCAAGAAGAAATCACAGTGTATGTTATCTTTTTGGCACCATCACATACGTCAACAGATATAATACACACAAAGTAGTTAACCAATTCAGAGGCAGTTCTGTTACCTCTGGTACTATGGGGACTTCACACAAAGCTTGACAGAATTGCTTAAAACGCTTTTGCAAGAAACAACATTTAAAGTATTTGCTTCAAAATTTTATTACTAATTACTTTCTTGAAGTAGTTTTTGTACAATGCACATATTATGTACAGACAGAAAATTTCTTGAAATGTTTAGTCTTCAAGTAATTGAACCATTCAGAATAGGAAAAAAATTACTAAAATTTTATTAATCTTCAACTAAAGATGATTATTGTAAAACCCAGTGGCAATTCAGAGAGTGACACAATTATGTACCTAGAAGATTCAAGCCAAGTACAAACTAGTAATTGACTTACACTAAAGAACTGGTTTGTAGAAAAGAAGGGGTACGGAGAGAAGGACAGACCCTAAGAGTTGTTACAATGACATTCAGCTTAGTTTATTGGCAGCATCAAACTTACATAAATATATGTTTAAAAGGTGCAAAGTATTTTCAGGTACTGGAACGTTCTCTTCACATTTGGTAAATTTTCTATGTCAACAACTGTATTTCATCTGATTTCAAGAGGTATTGGTTCCAACTTGGTCACAAATTAAAATCTTCTATAAAAGAAACAGCAATTTCTGCTTTGTTCTCATCCTTTGGGATTCTGTTTGGCGGCTCATAACAGCACAATATGACATGGGAACTCTAACATCAGCTAACGTGCATAGAGCAGGAAGCACATGTTCCCAAATCTGTTATAAAGTGCTTAGTCCAGGTAGTTTGGCACCTATGCTAACATTCCCAAAAAGCCAGGTATAACTCCACAGAAGATGGAATTCTCTGAAAATGTTTAAGGCTCTGGACAAATACATTCAGGATGGTTGGATTTGTATGTAAGAACCTGAAGCATGAAATTAAAGCTGTGTTTGTGTCAGATAAGGAGCAGGGAACCAGGCTGGGGATCACAACCCAGGACAGAACAGTGTTATAAGCAGTTAAGGGGACTAACTTTGGGTATCATAAATCCATTCAGGGAGAGATTCTAACTAAAATTATATATATTGCTAATTTTCAGAGACCAGCTTTTCAAGGGAGCTCTTGCCAGCTGGAAGGGCTTGGGGACTTTGCATTACCACATACTGCTTACTCAAAAGGTTTCGCTGAACAGAAATAAACAGCATCCCCTTCAAATAAAAAAAAAAAAGAGGAAGACACTCTAAATACAGTCTGTGGATCCAGACAAGTTCTGAATAATAATAAAAGCCAAACGAAGATAACTTTTTAGAAACATTTTAGAAACACCCAGCCAAACAATGTAAAAACAATGAACCTGAGATAAATTTTGCATCCATTGCACACTCACATTCCCATTCAAATGAGCATGGGTACATATGGCAATATTTGCAACAAAGCCATGAGGCTATCAGGCTGAGTGGGATGTTTAGGAACCCAGTTCACAAGCAAAGATGAAGCAAGGGAATCTGCCAGCAAACTACAACTACTGGAAATGGAACACCACCAATGACAGCAGCAAAATTCTTATAGTGTCAGGTAAGATAGTGAGTTTGATATATCCATCCCAAGTCATCATCTGTTTCTAGAACAAACTTCCTCTCCACACCAGAGCTCTGAAACAGCTTACCCAGAAAGGAGCTCCTCAAAACAGATTTCAAGATCCAGCTGAAGTAAAACACAAGCTGGTCTGACATGATGCTGTCAACAGTCCTGCTCAAAACATGAGGCTGGACTAGATGACCTCCAGAACTCCTTTCTGATCAACCCATCTTTGTATATATACATTTAAAAAGGCTCACTGGGGAACACATCCTACAGAACATCAGCTGGATGGACAAGATGCACCAATTAATAGACCTGAGAGAAAATACAGAGGCTATGAAACACTTGAAGGAATGCAAGTAAGGTTCTTTAAAATGCACAGAAAACAAAACAAGATCTCTTGTAAGATTGTCTCTTCTTCCAGAACAGGATCAGATTCTTAATTAACCATACATACTTTTTTTCACATTTTAAAAGGTGCTCCTGAAAGAGACACACAGTTGCCCCAACCTATTCCAATGCCTCATATTCTGACACATAAATGAGATATCCATTTATGTCTAACCTAAGTCTCCCAACATGCAATTTATTCAACTGCTTCTTGTCAGATCCAAATAATTCTTGCCCAACTTGTCTCACCTTATTTTAGTCAATATTAGAAACATATTCCCTGTATATTTTTATTCTTCTTTCAGGGGATGTATTGCCTAAATTTCCCATTCTTGACAGCATTTCTCTCCTTCACTTGGCTGGACTACATCTGGCCACAGGACTCCAGCTAAGCCTTGCTACTCCATGCACAACAGAAAGCAGCTTTATCAGTCTCACACACTCAAGCTGTCAACTCAGATAAGCATAAAAGGAAATCATTCCTGAGCTAAGGCTTTACCACTGCATATTGACAACAGGCTCCAAATTCTGTATCTAGTGTTTCAGTTGGTCAAGCTTGTTGTTTTAAGGCTAAGTTTCACTGAGTCTTTGATTTAAGCCACAGAAACCAGATGACCAAAGCTATTCCTCAATTACTCTTAAGTTTAGATACTACTGGAACGATGAAATCTGAAGCTGGAAAACAATACAAAGAGCACAAATGGGTTTAGGATACATAATTAAAAAGAGATCCCACTTTACTTTGTGACCTTTCAACTTAATTACTATATGTAACTAGTAAATATGACTGGAAAAGCAATTCAATTAATGTTCCTACCATACAACAACAGTTACTGAAAGAAGAATCACGTCCACAAAAAAGCCCCTCTTCACACTCCATAAATTACAGAATGTGTAAAGAATTACCATTCATTGCCAAACAAATGGCATGAAATTAAAGCAAGAATAACTAAATGCACGGGGGAAAAAATACTTGCATAAGAAGAAAACAAGCAAGCACTAAGTTATCGCTTAGCTTGCACACTAATCTCAAATAATTCAGCCAACTTCTTTTAAATCAAAAAAGACTGTAACTGTTATAAACATAACATACCTGTTCAAGTACATCCAACTTTAATTCAAGTTTACTAAGCACAACATCTCCTCCCCAGAGTGACAACTGCAGATCTGAAGGCTTCAAGTTCTTTATGTAGCGATTCACATAACTCATCAAAATAGGAGTTACATAGGACTCCAGCATTCTGGAAGATCTCTGTATTACAGGTTAAGCACTAGGAAAAGAGAACAAGAAATTGAGATGTTAGCTATATATCTCCAGCCTAATTTTCAATAATGCAACACTCCTATTGTTTGAATGTATGACAATAGTTCTGAACATAATTTATAGTCAGAGGTTAATGCAGTAACATATAAAGATAAAATGTACAGAAAGATGCAAGCACATCTATTTACATTTACGAATTTTCAGGTGACATATATATATATATATGTGTATATTCACACACACATATCTATATCTATATATATATATGAACTAGTAAGTGGCTTGTTCAAAAGAAAAGCCAACCAAACAAATAAAGAAACAGAAAAGGTGATCGAGCAGTCCAGCATGTGCTCACATAGCATTTAAGTGTTTAAGTGACAGGAAAATTCCTTTTTGGAGTCATCAAAAGGATAAGCTTTAATACCCTTCTTTTTAATCAAGAAAGGGTAACACCTAATTGATAAGAGTCCACACTGAAATATCTCCTCAGATGCACCTCGCCGGTCTCTGTACCGTGTACAACGCAACCCCGCCAATCTCCCGCCAGCCTGAACTCCAAGAAACCAACATCCTTCATGAACCGAGCTAAGTTTACGTTAAGGTCTGCCATCCCACATCCCTTCCCAAAGCCCCGCCGTCCTGAGGAGACCCTTCCCCGTCCCGTCACCGCTGCAGCTTCAGCCGGACACCTTCACAAACCCGGCAACCCCGCGCCCCTACCTTCCGGACACATCCTCGCACGTCCCTCCCGCGGGCCCACGCCCCGTCAGGGCCCCTTTACCTGGCCCCGCACAGCGCCCCGAGGCTCGGTGCCCACGCCGGGCCGGCC
Source organism: Certhia americana (assembly GCA_018697195.1). Lineage (NCBI taxonomy): Eukaryota > Metazoa > Chordata > Aves > Passeriformes > Certhiidae > Certhia > Certhia americana. Next base: position 131,897,415 of record CM031858.1, on the reverse strand, counting down.
GGGCCGCGGGAGCGCCGCGCTCGCAGCGCCGCCGGCAGCGCCTCCCGCCCCGGCTCCACCGCCACGATGCTTCCGGGTTCCCGGGAGCATGCGCGCTCCTCCGCCGGCCCGCGGCCGGAAGCGTTTGGCGCGAGCGCGGGGCGGGGCCAGGGAGGCTCTGAGGGCGGTGGAGGTCACGTGCCCCGCGAGGCGGGGCGGGCCGTGTGACGGTGTGAGGGGCGGGAGGAGCGGGCAGGGCTCGGGCTGGGACCGAACGGCACCGTGGGGTGTATACTGCGGTCTTTAGCTAAGCACTTCAGGACGGTGACTCTGCCACCACCCTGGGAAGTCCATTCCAGTGTCAAATCACTCTTTATGTGAAGAAATTCCTCGTAACATCCAACCTGAGCATCCTGTGTTACAGCCTGAGTCTATATCCTCATGATCTCTCCATCTTTTTCCGGGAAGAGGCGCCAGTTCCCACCTGGTTACAGCCTCCTTTCAGGCGGTTGTAGCGGGCCATAAGGTTATTCCTGAGCGTCCTTTTCTCCAGGTTAAACACCCCCAGCTCCGTCAGCTGCTCCTCACAGCACTTGTCCTCCAGACCCCTCACCAGCTCCATTGCCTTTCTCTGGACTCTCTCCAGCCCCTCAATGTCCTTCCTGAATTGCGGGGCCCACAACTGCACACAGCACTCGACACTGCCAGGGCGGAGTGGCCCGGCCACCCCTCAGGTGTGTGTTAGCCCCCGCAGTGGGGAGCTGGGGCAGGGCGGGCTCTGACCCGGAGCTCTGTGAACCCCTGAGATGTGCCACGGCCCCAACCAGCCCAGCTCCAAGGTTTGCTTCATGTTCTTATAATCGACAAACGGCTGTCCGGGGGCAAACCCCAGTGGTGGAAAACACTTGTTCCCACTCAATAAAGGCACGCATTTTCTGGCTTGGTTTAGAGCAAGGTTCTGCTTGGGTTCTCAATTTCACCATTTCAGATGTCAGAGGAGTTCCTGACACCCAGAAATACCGAGGAATTCTGAATGCCTAGAGTGCTTCTCCCTTCACTAAATCATAGAGAAAAGCCATCTCCAGCAGCTCTGAGTTCTTTTGGGGTTGCTTGTGGCACCTAGAAAATACCCTGGAAAGGTGAGTTAATAGAATCCTTGCAGGCTGACATGTTAGCATATGGGTGATCTGGAAAGGAGCTGACCTCATTTTTGTCAGGGAAAAGTGCAGTAAGCAGTGCCTATGGGCATGGCTTTGATGTAGATAATGAATAACCTTTTACAAAGGCCTCTGATTTGGGTTTTAAGGGGAAGCGTGGGATATGCCTCTAGAGTTACATATTCCTTCTGGAAATTTGAAATCCCCAGAATTTAATCTGCAGTGTAGTTACGTGGCTGAAAACAGAAAAGACGACACTATACTAGTACAATACCATACTATATAACATGCACATCTGAGAGAGTGCATGTGAAGCTCAAACAGCAAGTGCTCAGGTACCCCTATACCAGTTCATGTATTGAAATCTGGCTGAGCTAATCAAGGTCTGGAGGCTCCAAATCCTGTCTGTTCTGCCTCTGGTACACACATGCTGAGTTAACCACAAATCAAACCTTATTTTGCATACACCATTGCCTCACTTGCTGTGCCATCTTCACTCATGAATCACAGCTCATAAGACAGTACTTCACCTCACAAAGAGGTAAAGCATCTTGGTCTGCTTTTCTTCTTTCAGTGGTCTCCACTCCCACAGCTCATACCTAAGTATATGTTTGACTGTTCTTCAGTACGTGTAACATGTTAACCTGTGGTAGCAGGCAGGTGAGGGGCAGGAAAATTTTAACAGCTTCAGTGGTCTTTAATTAAAATTGTGCTTCTGACTAAGCAATTTCTCTAGGACTAATGTTCTTGAAGAATTCCTTTGCAGAACTGCTATACCTTTCTGTCCTTCTGCTGGAGTGGTGGAAGTGGTGAATTTTACTGGCAACACTTACGGAGTGCAAGCCAGGTCAGAAAAATGATCAATACTAATGGAAACAATCTCATTTATAGCATAGCCTTCCCACAGAGTTGCAATGACAAAACAGAGGGATGTGGCAACTGATAAGTGTAATGTTGAAGCACACCCTAAGCCTGCATCAAAACCCCTTATTTCAACAGAAAAACATTCCTCTGTTTCTTTGTCCATTATGTTATTACTTTTGAATGACATATCCAATCAGTGCTGGAATGTTTTCTGAAAGTTCAGAACTGAAGGACAACGCCCTATTTTGGTGAAAAACTAGTAAACAAGAAGAAGAGTAGGAGAAAAACATAGTGCTTCTGGCAGCTGCCTGGCAGACCTAGGAGCTGAGAACAACTCTGTAATTTTCCTGGAAGTTATTAGCATTTCATTATAGCTACCTCCATCTCAGTTCTAGTTCAAGTATGCTGACACCCTGAATAATTTATTTCCTACAGTGGAAAAAAAATCGAAAAAAATTGAAAGGGATCAAATAGGAATAAATCTTTGAAGGACGATTGAAACAAGAGTAGCTGGAGAGGGTTATAAACATCCCTGATGTACAGAGGGATGCAAGCTGAGTACATGGGGAATTTGCAGGTGACATGTAGTAATGAACTTGGGCATACTACAGCAACGAGGGCATGTCTGCTAGAAATGTCAGCTCCTTCAGATAGTCCAATTTATTCAGTATTTCAACACTTCAGTGAAACCTGCAGGATAGTTATAATTAAAATTGCAAATCTAGTGGTATGTGAATCTTGTTCACTCATATAACTTGAGCAATTGTGAATCCCTAAAATGCTAACAAAAGTAGATACAGTTTACCTGGAGACTGAAAAAGTGTACACAAAACAGTGTCACTTTTGGCCAGACATGAAAAAAATAGCACTTCAAGGAGGTCCTCGGGAAACATATCTACCTGCAGAGTACCTTTTCTTCATGATAAAAGAGTCTGTCAATGTGTTTCTGGCTTCAGTGTTGTTGCTATAGGCTGTTTCCTGTTTTCTGCAACAGAAGTGGGATCAATGAAATACAAAAAGGAGGGGGAAAATAGAGTTCATTTAAAAAATTAGGAAAATCTATAAACGGTAGAGGGTGATTAAGTGGCTGTTATAGATTTAGTCACAGAATGGTTGGGGTTGGAAGGCACCTCTGGAGATCACCCAGTCCAACCCTCCTGCTAAAGCAGGATCACCTAGAGCAGGCTGCACAGGATTGCATCAAGAATGGTTTACATATCCAGAGAAAGAGACTCCACAGCCTCTCCTGTGCAGTCTGTTCCCTGGGTTCTGTGTCAGCCTCAGAGTAAAGTTTTTCCTCATGTTCTGTTGGAACTTCCTGTGCATCATTTTCTGCCTGTTGCCCTCATCCTACTGCTTGGCACCACTGGGAAGAGCCTGGCTCCATCCTCTTGACACCCTTCCTTCAGATACTGATAGACATTGATAAGATCTCTTCTCAGTCTTTCCTTCTCCAAGCTAAACAGCCCCAGCTCTCTCAGCCTTTCCTCATCAGTGAGTTGCTCCAGACCCCTAATCAAATTCACAGCACTCCACTGGACCCTCTCCAGTAGTTCCTTGTCTTTCATCAACTGGAGACCTCAGAACTAAACACAGCACTCCAGGCATGGCATCAACCAGGGCAAACTACCTGAGGCTGCAGTCAAGGGGAAAAACAAGGAAAATAGACATCTAAAGAGATTTTTAAATGTTTGGCCTGGGCAGTTTACAGGACATAGGACATACATAGGACACGAGGTTATTGACAAGAAGGGTTGAGAGACAACCTGTGAGAGTCTTCTTTTTTAACTGGAAAAAGGTTTTTAGTCCTCCAACCTCTTTCACTTTGTCCCTCAGCTAACACTGGATATTTTAACCAGGTTACTGAGCAAACTGCTGTCCATGTCTGTTCTGTTCCAGTGCCTCCAAGTACAGCAGCATGGATATGGGAAACTGGTCCCAGAAGCCTTCAGTCTATTCATGTGGCAGAAAACTGCTGGTTTATGATTCTTTAGAGCCTTCTGAGGTGTCCTGTAGACAGCATGAGACTGACAGTTTGAAGGAGTTTGTAATCATAAATTATCAATACTAATAGAGGTATTTCAGAAATACCTGTAAGGAAAATAAAAATTACTTAGCCTTCTTTCTCCTCTCCTCTTCTAGGTGCTGAAATGTGGACGAATTGATTTTTTTGTTGTTGAAACCAACATTTCTTGTTGGTTCCTTTTTCTGTTTTTACTAGATTTTGTACTTGTAGTAAATGATGCAGTATGTTTTAGATAGATGCAAAATATGTGTATAAATGTGTTAATATATAAGAATAATGTATTATAAACATATTAAGATTTGCCCTCTCTGTTTTACTGGCAATTTCCTGAGCTCAAACTAAATTGACTAAAAATACGTATCTTCTAAAATTTTTCAAACATTAAAAAACTGTATCAACAAAAACAAGCAATGTAAATCAATCTGGTTTACTGTTGGAAGTGAGTAGGTTAATAGTGAGGTCATGTTACCTTGTTATTAAATCATATATAACAATCAGAAACTGGGAAACAAAAATTGCCATGCCACTTTTATTACTATGATAGCTCCCATGTCACTCTGAAGTTATTTTCAAGTACACCAAAATGCACTTAGATTTGAAATTTAGAAACATTAAAAGCATTTTTTAAAAAATTACATATGCTTTCACTGTAATCTGAATTTTTGGTATATTCTAAATTTTAAGGTGCAAACAATTGTCTATCATAAATTTTATTTGTTCTTCTGTTCCCTAAATTATGCCTGAAAATCATAGTGAAAGAGGTCTCAGCTGCAGTCTTGAAGCAACTTTTTTTTTCAAGTGTTAAGGAAAATAGATTTAATTATGGCACCTTTAAAATGGAGAATTAGTATTCAAAAAAGATCCAAATAAATGTATTATTTTAACTATGGTTATGAGTAAGAGTCTGTTGAAACAGTTACATTCACTTTAAGTAAAACAGAAAAGTATTAATTTAGTGATCAAAGGTTATGAAGTTCAGTAAGCTTTTGATATATAATCCCAGCTCATTGCTGCCTCATCTGGCTTTTTAGGAAAATGCTTTCTCCACCTCTGCTAATCCCTGCGGCAGTCTGGGGACAGAACGCTCAGGGCAGTGGGGAGCAGGATGCATTTGTGCAGATTCGGATGCTAACCCAGCTAAAGCTTCATCATTCTCACCTGATGTCTCTTCTGTGCGTGAGTGTTCACTCTGAGTTAACTCTGAGTTGGGGTGAATGCCTGTGCAATCCCCTCTTCTCAAGAGTGAGCAATGGACTAACAGCCGACTTGCTTTGATCCAAACAGTGATGGTGCACTCAAATGTGAGGATTTAGCTACAGTAACTGGTGTTTTAAAATGTATCCTGCAGGAATAAATTCTTTGTACGGACATTTGGTTGCTTTGGGAATTATTAAACCTCAAATAAAGAGGCAGTATTACATCTCCAGAATGCATTGTCCTGAATTTTATTCACACACCTGAATAAATGAAAGACAAGATAAGAAACCTGAATGGAACAGACTGTTCCATGGAAAGACTGTTCCATGAAATGAACAGTTTAGTCTTCTAGGAGTATAATTTTCAGGTACATCATGAGAGAAAAGCATGGCTGTCTAACCAGAAAACTTAAAACTGGAAAATGTTTTTCAAGCTTTCCTTGAATTGTTAACAAAGGAAAACAGTTACCCACCTTGCAGTAGTGAGATTGTAGTGATACATAGTGATATTATATATCACTACATGTAGAGTGATATATTTAGTGAATGTAGTGATATTTGACCTGTTCTGATATGCTTGAAGGGTTTATGTGTACTTTGGGTAGAAAATGGTATCTCTGACTTCTACACCTGATTTTGAAATACATCCAAAAAAGTCAGCCAAGAAGATGTTATTTCTAGTTCCAGTACATGAAATATATGTTTGACAATTTTTAACTGTATATGTAAAGAAACATGTAACTTATTACTGCCTCTGGGTATTAGGAGATTTATGTACTAAAATTTTCACACAGGTTTTGCTTGACTGTTGCTATACTGTTCATGCAAAATGTGTATTTCTAATCAAAACTTCTAGCATACAGTCTTTTAAAATAGTCCCGAGTTTCAGGAGTTAAATAATCACTTTTCTCTGGTATTTACATATTTACATTTACAAAAATTTACAATTCTATGATTTTCTAGATACTCATACCTATAAATGGTTTTCTGTAAATATGAAATGCATAAATATGCTATGAATATATTTCAAATAAATATTTATACATACTGCTATTATAATTCTTCCTCAGTATAATATTGTATATGTTATCAAAAGTTTAAAAGTAACTGACAGGTTTTACTTTCTGTGTCACTACTTGGCTCTTTAGGGGATGAAGATAAAAATGGCAAAGCTCAAGAACCTTTTTGCTGGAACTATGTTAAAATCCTGTTCCTTTAATTGGCAAAGTGAGTTTTTCAGTTAACACTCTTTGACGCCCTTTCTTTGGCTTGTCCTGCAGCTGTACCAGGAACATTCCTGCAGAAGCTGAAGTCTGTTCTAAAAATTCTTCATCATGTGAACAAAAATTATCTTAGATTTGATTTACATATTGTAGAGCTTATATTAATGAATATCAGGCATGTTGGACAGCAACAAGAACTGCAAAGCCAAGAAAATGTGTCAGCTCTGCAAAGTCACCCTTGGAACCTGAATGGCAGACACAGCTCCATGTGAATAAAATCTTTAATATTTCAGGACTGATCTGGGTTTCTTGGACTTCATAGATGAGTAAACATGGGTCCTAATATTGAAGTCAGTATGTATAAATTTAAATCAGACTGTGAAAGGTACAAAGGACTAAAGAGAAAATATGGAAATACAAAAAGCAGATAATTGATATATTTTATAAGAGTGAGGCTTATAATTTCCAGAATTTTTAGAAATATTTTAGCTCTTTGTCCTAGTATAAAACTTGCAGGCCTTAGATAGGCTAATTTTTTCCCCTCTGAGAACTTATAGATGTTAGCATTAAATGATTTTCTGATGTATTTTGTCAGGAAATTAAGTAGCTGTTTCACACTTCTCCAAAAATCAATAACTATAAAAGCTCTGCAAGGATCCCACTTCTGATAGAATGGCTTCTCAGAATTGCCTCTGCTTCTGAAAAACAATCACACAGCAGTTTTGAGACATTTTCGGTTTGGTTGCAAATTTTGAGACTCTGAATTTGTTTTTGCTTTTATGCAAGTGCTTCTTGCTGTTTGTACAGCCATTATCAATTGCTTGCTTTCCATCTTTTTTTCTTTTCATATATGTAATTTCCTGCCCACATTTTCTATTCAACATTGCTAACAACAGCAACCTAGGTATGAATTGGAAGTTGCAGAAAGTCTCCCTTCAATCTTAAATTCACTGAGCAGGCAGGATTGCATATCTTGCATTTCATTCCTAAGACATACTTTTTGTAACTTTTTTTTTTTTTTTTCCAGTCAATTTTTTCTGAAACACAGGATCAATTAGTATTGATTTCTGGTATGTTGCATCTCACATTCATTGAGGTGATGCAAAGAACTTCTGGTATACTTCTTGTTATACATTTTATGTTGTCCAGTCATAATGCACAAAACAGTTCTTGTCAGATTAATATCACTCATTTGTCCAAAGATGATGGACGTGGTAGTCTTCATGCCATTTCAATTACATCTTCATATAATCTAAAACCTGGAAGCATGGGAAGAGTGTTGACTTACCACAAGATATTAAATGTACCCAAAATTTGAAAGACTGTTTTATTAAGTGTGCCAATGTTTATAGCATAATTTCAGTGAGAGATGATTGCAGAATTGTATAAGATACTGCAAAAAAATTTTTGTTAGTGATGGCTCTCACTCTTTTCTGAATCTTGCTTGATATTGGAGATTTTTAAGGTCTATATGAGAAACAAAGTAAATACAACAAACACAGTCTATCAGTAGTTTACATTTGTTACACAGGCTGCAAAAATAAAGCTTGCTTACATCCAGATACTGTCTTTCTGATGGTTTATTCAAGATTTCCATAGATATTTCATGCCTAAGAACAAATATCAGCAGGTCTGTAAGATGGAAAGAACTTCCCAAAATTAATTTTTAGATTTTATTGGAAAAGCTGACTCTACATGAATCACCTGCTTTGCAGAAAAGGGTCTTGTTCTTTCAAACAGAGGTTTTGGCATAACCTTTACTGTGTTTTCAAACAAACACATGACATTTCTAGAAATGCAAATAATTTAATGTTCTAAGATATTCTCTTAGCAACAGAATACAGCTGCTGATTTTAACTCTGGTCACAAAATACGTGGAAAAACTGAGTCATATTAGGCTATTTTCTCTTCATACCTCTTCCTTCTCTCATGTTTCACCCAGTTTCATTTTCAACAAGAAACAAATCTGTGTGGAAAGGGAGAAATAGTGGTGTTTCATAGGAGTGTGTATTTGCTTCTTTCAGACACAAATTTGATACTGAGAAATATATACTTCTTTTAGGGAAGCTGGAAAAGTGTTCTCAAGGTAACCTAAACTTTCCTAAATGGCAAACTTCTGAAAGGGGGACAGCTGCTATTAATTAGCAGGACAAAGTTCATGTTCTCATCAACTCGTCTTGAGGTACAACAGCATCCTTTTTAAAGCACTTGACAATTGCAAATCCATACCATTTCTCTACCAAGTACCAACCTCCCGTTTGCATCCCTCCGTTAAGTTGTTTGCATTTATCACAATAGAGACGAATGATTCCATTTTCTATGCATTGCACTTCTTTCAAACACATTACCCTTTCTCTCCCTCCTTTACTCTTGAAGAACTTTACTTAGCCCCTTCTGCACTGGCAGAGGTGCAAATAACCATCCCAACACAAGTTTTCTACCCTGTGCACATTATCACCTAAGCAGTCATTCATACATGGAGACAACATGTTTTTAACACCTCTGAAAACCCTCGCTATAGTTTGTCATCTTCCTTCTATAAAATTCACTGTCATCAGCAGGATGTCTATCAATGTGTCAACAGCTAGAAGCAAGGGAACTGATACCCTCCCTGTCTGATGGATCACTGTCATATGATTATGTCCTTGGGCTCCGCATCCATCAGTTATAACTCCGTGTTATTACCTTAGGATGTAATTAGGTGCCACCATTATTTTTGTAGCAAAGCTGAGGTACAAACACATGCCAACTGCAACATCTGGGGAAATCATAAAGCCAAGTGACACCTTTATGTTGTATATTTTTCAGGCAAGGATCATCTTTCTGTTCTGAGTTTGTACAGCATCTTGCAAAACATGACTTTGACTCCTGACTGCAGCTTTTAGTTGTGCTGCACTGCAAGAAACGTTGGTAGCAAAATCCTTTCAATGAGATCCAACTCATTGGAATGGAGTAATGTAAATCCAGTTTGCATTACTTGGATGACCTTTAAAACCACTTGAGATAAAAGAAATGGGCATTAGCTCATGGAGAATTGCAAGCCTTCCAGTCTTTACCAGCTCAAAAGCTTTCCAGCAGCAAATAATGTGAACTGTCAAGATGACTAAAAACCTTCCTGTTCACTGCAGTTCTCAGAATTGTACACTACATAGAGAGAGGCATTTAGTGATCACAGAGAAATACAGCAAAAAAAAAAAATGTGGTAGGTAAATATGACTGGGAAAGTAGGTGAACCCAAGCCTGAATAGAGCATGAGTTTAACCAAAACATCCTAGTATCTTCAGGGAGCTGGGAGCCCCTCCAGGAGTTCTGTCTTTGTCCAGATGCAGTAAGAAATGAAGCACTTCTTTCCAGACACGGAGACAAAATAACAATGGACAGCAGATGAGTCATTTTTTTCCCCAGCTTTGTGATGGACTGTTTCACTCTCACTTTACAAAGATGAAAGAACAGATCAGTACGATCGTCTTAGTGGGGTTGTAACAGCCACAGGGACCCTCATCTTGCTCTTCAGGGACGTGCCACCTTTTGTGCTCTTTTATAGATGGTTAGCACTAAAACCACTAAAACATTGCCATCTCCAATTGAGTGAGAAGCTAGGGCCATATCACAGTAGTTCTTTGCTTCTGAATCAGTGGTCAATCCATTCCAGGAAGAAAAAAATACAGAATAAATATTGTTATTCCACATATCCTGGTAGTATTGTTTCAATCTGTTGGCTGTACAATCTGTGAGACAGTGCACTGGTTAACGTTGTAAAGGCTCCTTTTAAAACCTGGGAAGTTAGAAAAGATATTATTTTAATGAAAGCATAGATGTGGAGGCTACAACAAAACCCACAGGAAGATTCTAAATCCTCCAACACTTCGGATTTTTCATCAGCCTGGATTTAGATTGACCCTAATAATGTGTATACTTAGTGCTTACAATCACATGTACAAGGTCCATAAAAAATACAATTTCCCAGCTGTGCAAGTATTTTTCTAATGACTCAGACTCTCTACTTTTTTGTTATTGCAGAAAAATCTGATGCTTTTAAACTGAGCTGCATAAATTACATTGTTGCTTCTCTGCTGCAATATAATATAACCTTTTCCCGTGGTTTTACATTTTAAAAGGGAGGTATAGAAAGTTTTGCGTTTCCAGTGCACCTCCTGGAGTTCAGCTTTCAGGCCCTTTTCCCAATCATTTACTTCCTAATCCTTAAAGATATAAAATCCTTCTGTTTGCATCATGACAGGCATAGGACACCCTTGCTTTCACGTGTCTTTCTCTGGTTGAAGGGATATCTTCAATTCTTAAGCACTTCATTACTATGGCAAAAAGAAGTGTTGCTTTCACAGAACATACCTTTTGCAGACTGTTGCCATAAAATATGTTACCCTCCATGGTAATGTATGTAAGTCTCCTATGAGACCAAACCTGGTCAAAAAATACCTGTATCTGAGTTTCTCTACAAGAAAGAATACAGATGAATGAAAAATCTGCTACCAAGCATGGAAGGTAACAACTGCATTTTCTCGTCATCAAGAGCCTCACTGAGATAAATAGGATTAAGATGTGACTGAGCCCTTCATGTAGTAATTCTGGGCAGAACTAAGTCAAGCGTCATGCATTACAAAATCATTGAACATTAGCTTTTTTCATGTTTTGGCACAAATATTACATCATGCCATCAAACATTAAAAAGTATGTGCAAAATGTAGCAAATTTCTTGGTTAAAAGCAAAGTAAAAGATTCCTTTGTATGACATGTCCTTTACAAGGGCAAAATTAACATGATAGCACAATAAATCACAACATTGAACTGGAAGATGTTTGGTGTGGTTTTCTGTGTAGGGCACATATGACCCATGACTTACTGAGTGTCCCAGTCATGGAAAACTGCCCATTTAGTGAGAGTTTGGTGCAAATAAATCAGTTTGCGGAAGGGCTTTAGGACCTTATTTTAGGCTGACTTACATGTATGACTTAAACATCATCAGGAGATTTGACTGTGGTTTAACGGGTGTCCAATAGACAGAACAAAGTCCTAAGGGCTAGTTACTGCCAATACGATGTGTATCTCAGGAGGCAGTTTGGTGTAAACTTATATATATATATATATATACATATAAAAGAAACAGCCCACCCTCCAGTATGATTCCACTGTTCCTAAGATTCAGCTTGTTGTGTGAATTTGTCCCTCCTTCAGGAGGTTAGAAGAAGCTAACAAAATTGCAGCAGTTTGAAGTGAAATATGAAAAAAAGTGAATGTAGCTCCTTATATTAACCAGATAAATATATGTTATGATTTTCAATGAAGTATTACAAAAATACTAAGAAGTGATGCAAAAAGGTATATAATCATAATTTTGAAACTAAGAGCAAACAGAAAAAAACCTAGAAACATTTATCCTCTGTTCATTTATTTTTAAAAGGTTTTCCTTTATTCTATAAAATTAAAGTTGTAAAAGGTTCTTTCCTTAGATATAGCAATGCAAAAGCATTTATATCTTTTTAATTGCTTGCACTTTTATTTAACTTAAGTACCATGTACATGCTTGGAAACCTAGCTTTCAATAGCAACAAAGTATGTACATAATTAGTAATGGGGCCTTCAATCATTCCCCCTCTCATGTTCCACTGTTTTCCCATATTCCAGCACAGTTATGTGCCCTTTAAGCTATTTTTATCAAGTGTGACAACTTTGAACTTGTTCCAAGACCATATTGCCTTAGATGTGACCTTCTGGTGTGGAAGTTAAATGTTCTCTGAAAATCTTGCATATAACATGTACTTCTCTATATTTACTCTAAATGTAATATCTTCAAAGAATACCAAAAAGTCAGTGAAACATGAACTTTTTCTATAACAGCCTTAGAGCCTGATCCTTTATACATGACTTCAGTAGGATTTACACATGTGTAAGGGCTGTGGACCATGTGTGCAAATATGGACACATGTTGTATCATATTAAGGTTCAATAATAAGGCTGGCCAGGAAACAAGGATTCTGTTTCGTGAAAGATTCTGAGGTTTTGGCATTTGGTTTCATTCTGATGCAGGGTGAAATCAAGACTTTTCAGCATGTTTTGTGAGCAAGAGAGTCCACAAAGGAGACAGACAACAGACGTGTAACTGGGGCTAAGCCTATACCTGTCATGCTGAATCTCCATTTCTGACACTGCTGCACATCTGAGAGAAGTGATTTAAACTTGGGTGTGCCCTGGGCAAGATGAATTTCCTTGTTACCACATAATTTGTTGTCCATAAACAAGGGAAGCCCTTCCTCTTTGTTTTGAGTGGAATTCCATTCTAAGGTTGAGGTAGGCAGGTCTGGTCCTCTCTTATCATTTCACCTGCAGAACCATCATCTAACTGTGAGCTGCACTGTCTGCCAGGGACCCAGGAGGTGTGTTTGGTCACAAGGCAGGTGACAGGCCATGGTGCTCTACTCTGCTGCCTCTCAGGACTCTCCAGAGCTGTGCCCAGTAGTGTTTCCTGAGTGGCCACAGTCTATTCCACAAATAGTCACAAAGCAGAGTTTGGGGACCAATGATATAAGCAAAAGGGCAGGATGTGGTGCTTTTATATTTCAGGCTTTTATAATGTGACACAAGAATTTCTGTCACTGGAGTTCTTGTCACTGGAATTGTTTGTGTCTTATAGCTAGAAAATATTTGCCTAAGATATATGTTTCTGAAGTATCAGCTTTTCTTTTGGTTTACAAGGAAATGGGTATCCAACGGAGTAAGTATTGTTAGATGAATGGGTTTTGATCAGAAAAGAAATGCTGAATGAGTATGAAACCCATCAGCTCTGTTTTATTTCATTGACCTCAAATGAAAATAAGCATGATTCGATTTGTTTCTTTGAAAAAATACAGTGTTGCTAAAAAGGCTTCAAGATGGATATGCATTTGAGATGTATCTGTATAACATTATCAACAAATGTTTTTGTGTACCTTGAACGTTTTGTGTCCGACAAATATTGTCTTAGCAATGTGCTTTATTCAGCAATAATGTAGTAGACAATGACAGTAAAGCAAATCTCACACAAACTGCATTTCCATTTGGCTTGTACTAAAAAAAATAACTTTTCCAGATCTGATGTAAGCTCTAGCAAGCATTAGCTGATAACTTAAGTGAATATATATTTGAATATTGATTCCCAAAAGAGATCCCCAAAAGCTTGAGTGAAATTCTTGTGGACAAATGGAGTATAGCTTTGCCTGTGGGTTGAAAAAGATCTGGAAATTTTAGAGGGCGCCTATTTTGTTCAGCTGCTTTACTGTTTGCAAGCACTGAACTGTGAAAACAGTGGGAAACAGTTAAAAACCAGTAAAGACAAAATTTGAGGAAAGGAAATAGAAATTGACAGATTATTTTAAATTTGAATATTTAGACTATTGATGAACAGGAAAAAAATCTAAATTTTCTTGGAGTTTATTTCCAAGACAGTTGTCCAAATTTTGTCTCTTTATTTGAAAAAACTCAAAAGACTATATTTTTTTTAAAAAAATGAAGCTTGCTTTCTTCATCATTTGTTGTTGGCATGACCCTAGATAAGTTTCTGATACATTTTTCTTAAGGGCCAAAGTAATACTTCCATTCTGAATGTTAAATACTGTCCAGCAATCTGTCCTAGATCTTGATATAAGAACTGGCCAAGTAGACATTTATTCTGTTCTTTTTTATTAAAACAACATTTCAAAGACTTACTTTCCATGAAAAAAAAAAAAGGGGGGGGGGGCAGGGAATTAGAGCTGCCCTTTTTGAAGACCAGATGATGTTAAGTTTTAACATTTATGTGGTAGCAACAAAGAGGCATGACCTAGTCCCCAGTCAAGCAGAGGCAGTTTAACATATGCTATGAGGTGTAAATGCTGAAGATCTGCTTCAGTGTGCCTGGTAAATATTATAAGCAAGGATTATTCCCTCTCTATAGATGTGGAAGCAAATCAGAAAGATCATAACTAATTTTGACCAGGAGTCAGTGTTAGAGACAAGATTAGAATTCAAGAGTTGGTTGCTGTGGAGCTTAGTTCAATAAGCAGTGCCAAGCCAGCCCTGACAACCCCATTCCTGCTAGCCACAGGTTTTGGCCTCTCCATTGCCATTCCATTGCCAGCTGGAGGTACTTGCTCATGTGGTAATGCTATAGCAGGCCACAGACAAAGTAAGGACTGAATGCTTTTCACAGAAATTCTCAGATTGAGCTCTTTCACTGAAGATATATTTTAGCATTGTTTTCCCACTGTCTGTGTATTCAAATGAAGTGGACCAGCAAGATTTCCTGCAGTAGTGCCCCTCTAATCATGTATCAGACCCTCCCCAAATGAAATTTTGGTTGCCTTGTGTTCAAGAGCTCATCTGGGAATGGCCATGTGAGGGAGTATGAGTGACCTGTCCTTGTGGGGAAGAAAGAAGTGGCTCTAATGCATGCTCATATCAGTAAAACAGTAGAAATACCATTTTAACAAACAAATCCATGAATGGACTTCATGGACAGTAAAATCATTGGTCTGAAAGACACAAGTGCATCAATGTTCATTTCCTTTTGGTCCAATAGGACAGGGAGCAGCACAGATCTCACAGTTGTATCAAAATAGAGTAAACAGAGTGTTTTAAGGCTCTTTCTTTTCAAGAAGCTGGAGGACCCAGATTTGTCTTTACTTTGACCTCAGTGTGTAAAGGCAAATGCCAACCAGAAGAGGGAGCACATGTCAGCTGGAAGTGTATTCCCAGAGCTCTACCGACTCAACTAATTACTAGGCTGACAAATACAGCCATGTTGGCAAAATAAATAAAGAAGATAAATCAGGGCTTGCCTTCTGGAAAAGGAGAAAGCTGGTTAGAAAGGAAGTGATATGTATATATGCCATTGAATTGCCCTAGCAGAAGTATTTCCAAGTTTAAGAGTGGCTGGATTTGAGACAGAAATGTGTCACTCTTGTGCTTTCATGTATATTACTCAGCTCATGAGATCAACAGCAGGCTCATTGCTGTGCCTCTCCCACTTACAGTTCACATAGGGATCACTTATGTATGTAGTACGAGTCATTTCTTGCTGTAAAGAGGCCATGACCACTAATTGCTTTCCTCTTTTACTCTCTTCCTCCTTTTGCCCTCTTTTGGTTTTCCTTTTCCTTATATCTTCTGCTGTTCTGTCCTTCAGATATCGTTCTAGCCTCAGTCCCTAGGCACTGGCTTGCAAAGCAGAGGGGAAGCTGTGGAGGTCTGGCTGCCTGCGGCACCCCTGCGGCTCTTGGGTCGCTCACCCTGCGTGCAGAGCAAGCACCAAGTGACTCCAGCCGCAGCCAGCTGCAGCTGGGTCTGTTGGCAGGAACGCTTGGCTTGGAGAGAAGTAAGGCTTCCCTCCCGCAGGACTTTTACTGCCATCCTTTCTGCTCCCTCTGACACTGGACCACAGCTCTAAATAGTTGTCTTGGCATCAAGGCTGCAGCCACGAACATAGGGTGACTCAGAGGGGTTGCATGTGGGTAATTGGGAAGCACTGATTCATCCAAGAGGGACTTGCCATTCTTCCTTAAGTTTAGCACTCATGTGAGATCCTTTTCCTCCCTTTACAGATTTTTCACCTTACGCTCATTTGTTGTAGTTCTCTCTCCCCCACCTGTTGGCTTCTAATGCTCTTTCTCTGTCTCCCCCCGACTCTTATTTTCAGTCTTCTCTGTCAAATTCTTTACCCTCCACTCCCTATTTTCTATTGTTCTTTTTATTCTTGTTGTCCCCCCCTCTTTTCCTTCTTCCTTGTTCTTGTCTCTGCCTCCTTGTTCCTAATCCTATCTCCGAAGTGACATCTCACATCTTCATCCTACCAGAAAATAGTCTTGTTTGCAAGCTTACATCTATTTTTCTTTCTTCTGCTGGGTACGCCACTTAAAACATCTTTTCTTCCTGGAAGGTCTCTGATTAAGATTGCAAATATTTTTCTTTAAATGGTTAGAATGAAACAAGGATTTGAGGAATATTGACTCAAGAAATTATTTTCTCTTAAATGTATCTGCTTTGCCTTAAATAATTATTGAAGTATGTTATAGCATAACTAAGTCTTAGCAACAATCAATTAACATTTAGACAATAAATTTAGAAAAAATAAAATTAAATTGAAAAGCTTATTTGAAATTACAGTTTTCTGGATCATATATGTAAGTTACATGGCTGTACATAGAAACTGAGATCATTATTGTCTTTTTTTCAATTTGCCCTATAGTGTGACTTTTTTGCAAACTATTAAAAATAGAAGATTTTGAAAATTATGGTTTGTTACTGTACCAAAACTAGAAAGCAGTTTTCTTTTCTCTATTACTAAGACCAACAGAAGAGGTATAAGTGACAGTTTTATTTACTTACTGTAATGGGACAAGAGATCATTAGGCTTTACATAGTATGGAGTAACTAATATTATTCTTTCCAGCCTTTTCTTTCTTTCTGAGACACTTGATCTTTTGAGCGCTTGATCTTTTTAAGCAATGCTAGGTCAAGTCTGTTATCTAAGGAATAGTTTGCTAGAGAAAACAAAAAAGCAGTGGTGTCTGACAGTCTTCAAATGCACTTTGTACCCTGTTGTTTTAGTGTCAGCTATTGACAGATCTAGTTGGGGAAATTTCTGGTCCTATCAGCAACAACAATTCAATCTTCCATAGCACTTTTCACATCAGAGCACATTACAAATAGCATTATCATCCCTCTGTTGATAGCACAGAAGGTTGGAGTGGGGATAACTGACAGGTTATAGGTAAAGGAAAGGTTTGACTGGAAGAAATAAATTTCCAGCAGGAAACAAATACAAAGTTAAGCCTTTCAGGGACATTTCTCCACCACCAAAAAATGTCTTACATGAAGAAATTTTCAAATCTTGCTGAAATTCACCTTTCTATGATCCAACTTTAGATATAATCGCAAATTAGTGAAATTAGAATAACTTTTACTGACATTGTTTTGGCTTAGTCAGGTCTTTTCTTTCTTTTTCTTTTTCTTTTTTTTTTTTTTTTCCTTTTCTAAAATACAAGTTCAGTCTCTGAGGAAACATTCCTTCTCTACCACACAAGTGGTAAATAAAATCTACAAATAAATTCTATTTCCCCAAATGTATAGGATACAAAAAAATGTATTCATTAGTGTGAGATATAAAAATGTAGACTCACACTTCTGAAATCTACGGCTGTTCCTTTCACACTTGTGCCAAAGGCAAACAAACATAATTCTCCCTGGCAGCTGGACGACATTCCAAACAGCCACCACATTAATTCACTCACCTCCATCAGCCTCCGCCTGCAACCTGCACAGCTTGCTGCCAGGAAGCCTGGCAATAAATTCCAACTCTAAATACCAAACAAGGTAGAAAATACCATACAATGCATTATTCCAAAGGACAAAATGGTCTTGCTTGATAGGGATACTGAGCAAGGGGCTCTTCCACTGCCTTTTGGAGTTCTCCTTATTGCCCTTGAGGAGACTGGCAGCTGCCACAAAAAAATGTAGGTTTGCACTGACAGTTGAATTCTGTATTTTTTACTAAAAATTTGAGTCATTTTGTTATAACAATCAATAGCTAGATGTTTGATTAAAACTAAAATATTGTATGTTGATGGTGTGCAAACTAATGTTAACACCTGATGTGATAATGAGGGATCAAGCCTGGAATTGCTGTGTATTCAACTGCTTCTGGAGAAGGGTGTTGTGCACACTGTGCTGCAGCTCTGCAACATCTCTTAGTGAAGCTTTTTATTTTCTCTTCAACAAACCATGTACGAAAACGCAGGTAAGTACCAAATTGTAACACCATCTGTGGTTACACATTATGTTTATTTAGTATATATATATATATATATATATAGAGAGAGAGATAGATACAGATATAGAGATAGAGATATAGATAGAGATATATAGATATATATTAGTTTTGGTTTGGGTTTTTTGTATGTATGTACACAAAAACCCAAGAACTAAAAATAATTCTGTTCTTGGAGAAAGCAGAGTGCACCTTTCTCACCTAATAGCAACTGAAAACAAAATGGCCACTATCTCAGGAAACAGATAATTTCTCATCAAGTTAAAAGTAGAGTATGTAATAAAGGCATCACAAATTCAAAGATGGCTCCAACATGCTCTAGTTCTGTCGCTTTTTTCTGTTCACCTTTTTCAGAAAAGCTGTATATTCTGCAATGAAATCAACACAGTATGTTAATTTTGTTTTTTCTCAAGTAATTTTTAGAACACCCAGCAATCTAAGTTTTCCAACATCTTGGGTTCTTATGAGCATGAAGATCTGGGAGGGAAAACTCAACGGAGCAGCTGTCAAAAAAGGTTATTACTGGTTTGGCTTAAGATTGCACTCAGCACACAAGTTAGCCATTCTGTACATTCCAGCCAAAAGTAAGTGGAGCAAATGGGATAGTAAAGGAATAAAATAATTCTCAGAAATGTAACAGGCATTTGAACTCTTAGAAAAATTTTACTCTGTGTTTTGAGCAAAGTTGATTACAATAATTTCATGCAAACTGCTTCCACACATGTTAGTTTTACTGACTTTGTGTTTGTTCACTGCATCCCAGGATGGTAAAAAGCTCCCTCTGTTTGGTTAATCTTCTGTCTTGACTTTATCTTTTTAGAGTTTTGCAAAGCTGATAATAATACAAAAGTTCACATGGAACAATTTATTTGGATTTCATCCAAAGCTTTGATAAAATGGGCTTCTGTATCAGCAAAAGTAGCTTATTTTTTAACAACAGGATAAGGAGTTCTTGAAAAGATATTTTATGCCTTGGAGAAGCATTAGTTAGGAAAACCTTATACCCTGTAGATCTATGGATTTTTCATGCTTTCTTGGAGTGAGGACTTACTCCTCAGTACAACTGTGATGTATTTTTAGTGCTTCTTTTAGCAGGGGTGGAGAGGTCATTCAGATGAACTCGACTTTTCTTATTGTTTTTGAAGCTGCACTAGGATTTCTACCATGTGGAGTGGCTGTCATTTCTGTACAATTAGAGCTGCTATGAGCTTTCTAATACAAATTGAATTCAACCCTGTTTACTCTTCCTGCCCAATTCTATTTGCACTATATTTCCTGCCACAGGGTCTTTGCCATGGATGGAGTTTTGTTCTGTAGGTTACAAACTGAAAATGTCTCCCTTAATTTTTTTATTTTTTTTTTTACAGCACAGTTGAATTATTTTCCTGCATGAGTTTGATTTAGTCCACTCTCCACTAGGACTGATGTTTTCCAATTACATGCTTTTCTTCTTTATGATTTTATTAATCTCAGATTAATTTAAACTGTTCTGTGGATTTCCTAAAATATCAGCATAGGGTAAGGAACTATAAGGTCAACAGGTGTTGCTATAATGGCTACCTAGACAAAGACTGAGTGCTTCAGTCCTTTCACATTTAAAACTACTGTTGACCTCGACAAAGCATGAGGAGATAGTTGGATTTAACTGTCGTCATCTCAAAAAGAACATGCACTGAGCAAAGAGACATGGAGACAAAACTGGCTGGGAGAACTATTCCTTAATCTGCACATGCAAGTCTTCCAGTGCTTCAGGTTTTTTCATACCAGCTGATGAGCTTTAAGTGGCTTTGCTTTCAGTGTTTTCTTTAAGTTAATTTTTCTTTACAGAAATGACACCATTGTGCTGTATTTTTTGTGTTCTACCTTCTTAGTGAAGATTTACAATCCAAATTCCAGAACAAGAACTGCTTTAGATTGGGGGGATGGTGGTGCTCAGTTTTGAAAAGTCTCAAGATTTTATCTTGAGTTTCAATATTTGCTTCTTCCTTTATAACTGCCATTCTTGAATGTGAATGAACCCATGACCGTTTTAAGCTGCTTTTTCTTTGTGTGCATTTCTACCCTTCTCATTTGTAACATCTGGAAATATAAATTTGATAAAATATTAGGAGTTTGAAAATTACATTTCTGGAATTTAAGATTTTTATGCCAATCTCATATGACACCTCTAGGATGCCAATTTTAAGGCTAACAAAACTATATGCTTTAACATGATTTGAAACCAAGGGACTTAACAGAACCTTAAAGAACATCCAACAAAAAAGGACACAAAAGGGAAAAAGAAAGGAAACATCACACATACATAAAAAAACTGAAAAAGGCACTTTTAAAAAATAATGTTTGTAATTCAGTTAGTCTTTAGTAAGGATAAAATGAAGATCCTTTTTTTTTCATTTTCAATTACTTTCCTATCACTTTTGCTAAATTTACAGGTCGGATTTTTTTTTTTTTCCAGCTGGCAACCTTCAGCTTCCATATGAAATTTGATAGTAAAAAAATATTCATTCTGCCTCATAGGTCACTGCTGGTAATAAAGATTCCACAATAGGAAATTAGCTGACAATTTTGTTGATGACGGACAAAACAGAATAGAATCCAGCTCGCCCTCCCAGACCTCCTTGGCTCTACAGTGCTAACAGTAGTAAAAACAGGCTTTTGGTCAGAAAAGTAAGCAGCTCTAATTCCAGGGTACGCAGGGAACTGCTCTGCTGGCGGCTCTTTAACGCGGCTGCCCGTAACCCTCCTTTAAGTTGCCGGTGCTCCAGAGGCAGGCAGCTGCACTGCCAGCCACCAGGGCAGGGAAAGGAAGAAACAGAGATACCATGTTTTGGGTGGTAAGGTCCTTCAAACTGAAATTCCAGCAGAGACAAGATGCGCTCTGTTCAGCTGGAATTAGTCACTGGAGCAAACAGGACTCAGCTCTCCTGAGCGGTTGCGTGACAACTGGGATTATCTCCTTCATGAACGAGAGCTGGTGTTTTTCTTCCTGTACCTAACAAAGAAATTGCATTCACTTTAAGAAAGAAGTGTTCTTTAACCCAGGATTTTTTTCTTGTATGATCTTTACATAGAACTTCATCTGTGTCAGAGAATCTTCAGAGATATTAAAAAGGTTGTTGTTCTGTCCCTTATTCCTCCCCAGAGATGAGGGAGAACAAGGCATAAACCAGGACTACAAGTTTAAGTTTGTTCACAGTCTGTTCCTTGGGAAGAGCAACTACGTGCATGAGCAGCTTATAACCCCTTAGAAGGTTAAAATCTTGCCTGTGGCAAGGATTACTTTAGTGAAAATGCATTAATAACATGGGTTTGTCTGCAATGATATAGTCATGTGTCTGACTCAATATTATTACCAAGAATAATTAACTCAGCAACGGGAAAAACACACATGTACACAAATGAGGTGCTGATGTTCATGAGATAATTTTCATTTATCATGAACTGTCTCACCTGCCTTCTGTTCTGCCTCTGAGACAAATGTGAAACGGCTTGAAACACATTAAGAACCAAACAGCCAAAAATGCATATTTCCAGATAAGGGTTTCCTTTTCTCTTCAGAGATGGAAGAAGCGTAGATCTTGGATAAAGTGGTATTTAGTACTGCATTTGGGATAGATTCAATGGGGGGAACAGTGAAAGAGAGGGACAGCACTAGAGATAGCAGCCTGCAAAATTTTGGCATCATGAAACATGGAACAGCTATTTTCAGGTTATTTTACAGGATTCTTGTACCACAAAGAGTTTTCTATCGAGATTTCTGATTCAACTCATGCAATATCAGACGCCTGATTTAGTGAAAATATATTCAAAATAAAATAATATTTAACATTCAGATGCAGGGCTTCAGTTCTATATTGCTATCCCCAGCCTTTTGGAACGTATTTCATTTGTAAACCCAGTAAAAAATCACAGATGTCTGTCATTGAAAGAAATTAACTTTATCCAGTTTGTTTCTTCCTACAAAAGTAGACAACCATATCATTCCTTTTGGGCATTTGCCAAATCCTTTGGGATAATCGGATAGAGATGCCGTGGAGTTGTGAACAGTTGTAGTTCTGCTGTTGATCTACAGTAGCTCTGCTTTTTTTTTTTTCCTAGTGTGAATCTTCCTTGAGGAATGCCTGCTCTGTGGATTTTATCTTCTCCTTTCTGGTAGGATTCTGGATACCATTCCATACCGTGTTGTCTTGCAGTGCAATGGAGCCATTGGAAGTGACTTTACTGACTGCAGGAGGATCCCTGGAGAGACTGACACCCAGATTGCCCTCAAATATCTGCCGAAGCAGCAGGAGACATTCTTGTTGTAACAGGCAAGAAGAGACAGTGGTGTGGTGCAGCACTTCTTATCAAACAAGCTGGAAAAGAGGAATCAGCCTCTGCTTTCAAAAGAGAAAAGGGAAACCTTGCTTCACTTCTGAAAATACTTCTGCAGGCAAATAAAAAATGCCAGCTCCAGTAACATCATCTTTTACAGAGCTGCAGCCCTGAGTCAGGTAATTCTCCTATGATGTAAAATGACAACATTAGGAATTTTCCTCCAGTAAGGCAACAGAATTTGGCCTATTTGAAATGACTAGATTATCCTTCAATTTGAAATCAGCTTTTCCAAGACAAGTTGATCTTTTGCATTTATTCAAATGCATAGAGGAAATGAGATTAATTCATTAATCTCTAGGTTGCACTGTTGTAAAACTTTGGTTTTCTAAATTCCATGACTCAGCTATTAGGGCCTTGTTTTGATACCGTTTTAGCAAACATTCGGAATCCCAGGAAAATTCATCACCTGGTAGTGTTTTTTGGTTGGTTTTTTTTTTTTTTTTTTTTTTTTTTTTTTCCTAAAGGAGCTTAATACTACTGTAAAGGAATCAAAAACCACTTAGGAAGTTTTACTTGAGACTACAAATTTTGTGGAGGCACAATTTTGCCAAGTGATTAGCTGGAGGCCAAATGCTGCAAATCCTAAAATCATATGTGTATTCCTTTTACTTGGAAAGAACTCACATTTGAAGGACTTCTCATGCAAATAGGGATTTGCAGAATGTGGCCTTTTGTAGCAGGGCTGATATCATGGCTTTCCTGCATGTAGTTAGGCTGATTTCTTTTTTAAAGGGTTCATCAGGAAAGTGGAAACAGATTTTCCTAAACTAAATGCTTACATTCAAATTTAAAAATACTGCCCTTGTCAAAGGTTAAACTGTTCCCTGCCTCTCTCTTACAAGCATTTTAACTATCTACATTAAATATTGTGAAAAGTAAGTACAAGGAATAAGGGCACAATCTAAATACAAGAAAGCGTAAAACAAAAGGGCAGTTTCATGGTCCCTATTAAAACATATTTAAAGTCCCTCCAGCTGCTAGTGTTTAACCAACAAAAAGTATGGTTTCACACCAAAAGAACAATCTGTTCTGTGAATTAAAGCATTTAGAAGGCCTTAGTAATGAAGGTAACTACTTACACACATGAGCAAATTCAACGGGCCTATACATATCAATGCAGATAATGCTTCAAAACTGGTGGAGAAGGTGTACAGAATAACTGGACATGGGTCTGGTTAGAAATTGATCCAAGAAAAGCCCAAATACCTGAACCATTGTGGTAAAATAAATAGAAGTGTGTACACATAGAAGTGGAATTCAAGAAACTAAGCCAAATTTCTAATTCCATAACATCCCTTTCCATCCTGTTGGACTGGAATAAAAATCTGGCAGCTTAGACCTATCTCTATTGCTTACTTTCTCAAAGGTCATGACTTTTCTGCATGGAGAGAGTTGGAACTTCTCCCCATGAGGGTGTAGCTAGAAATGTTTATATACACCCCACTGAACCTGTTGTGCCTCATGTCCACTCTTTTTCAACGTCAATATGGTCTATCAGTAAAGAAGCAGCCTGATTAGCTACAGAGATCTAACTGTGTCGTGAATGGCCTAAGGAAAACAAAAATATGTCTTCCAGCCAGGAGTACCTGTTTCCAACCTTTGTTTCCAACCTCCCAGGTGTTTCATAAATGTATAGTGCATCTCTTCCCTAACAACTGTAAATAAAAGGATGCTGACCTCAGTCAATATTTCCTCTTTTTAAAAATTACTCACTGGCTTATTTTTCTGCTTTTCTTCTACTTATTTTCTTTGTAGTTTTCTTTAGTTTGCCCTAGAGTTTCCTTTAGTTTCTTCCCACTGTTCTAGATTTCTTGCCCAAATTTTGTTATGTTTTCATTTCCTCACTGATTTTCTTCTTTTTAATTCTATTTTTGCTCTATTTGAGGTTTGCATTTCACTTCATTTCCTTTACCTGCCAAGTTTTTATTCTGTATTCTGCTTTACTTTTGTTTCACATTTCGTAGACTTTCTCCTGACTGTCCTTGCTGTGTTTCATTCATCTGCACATCTTTCTTCTACCTAGCTCTTTTCTTCCCATTTCTAACTCCTGCTCCCCTTCACTGCACCTTTATGCTTACATCTCACCTGTACGTGGAAATCCTGACAGAATAGTATGGACATAGCTCAGTCAAGACTAGGAGGGAAGATATTCACACCTTATTCTTATCTTTTCCTGCAAATGATGTGAAGAGAATTAACTGCTCAAGGAATAGCTGAGAATTTCCCTTAATGTGGCAAAATCTGTGAAACTTTTTTGGATTCTTTTTTGGAAAGTAAATGGGACAGTTTGAACGCTAGCCAGTAATAGGGAGGCATAGGTACAGCTACAAGGAGCTGTTTTTTTGAAAGAGCTTGTCAAGGAAATGAAAAAATTTTGTCCAAATGAAAAAAAAACCCACCCACCCAGTCAACCAACCAACCAACCAACCAACCAACCAACCAACCAACCAACCACCAACCACCAACCAACCAAATCCCACCCCCCTCAAACTAAAAAACACAAAGCAAACAAACAAAAAAAAACCCCACAACCAACCAACCAAGCATTTAACCAATCAAAAAAAGTATAACACACCAAAAACCCCAAACCAAAATCATAAGAGAGGCAGCAAAGCAGCTGGTATTAACTGTAGACACTTTTCTGACTCTATAGTGCATTTTATACCAAAAAAACAATAACCCCCAAATTAGAAAACTCCCAACTTACCAAAAAATATTTTAAAATTATTTTATGTTCCTTGTATTTCTTCAGTGTCTTCACATTATTTCTTCACACTTAAGTTTCCTGTCTTCTATTTTGAGGTGTTTCCTCTTACACTGGGCAATAGTTGGTGCCCTGCTTTTCTCCTCTGCCTTTTGTGTGCAGCTCTCCGTCTCTCCCTGGACCACTCCTATCGATCCTTTACCTTCCTGTGTTCATAACTCTGACTCTTCATGTGCTCTCTTTGTATTAATCTTTTAACCCAGGTGTTTCATCATACTTTCAACATCACAAAGATCTTCTCTGATAGCTTCTTCCCACACTACAAATTATATAGTCATGCCCTGCTGGCATAGCCACAGAAACTCTCTCCTGCTTTCACTTGCATGTTTTCTTGTTCTCTCCTATGCACACACATTGCACCAGCACTTCAAAACTAAACCAAATACATGTAAGCTCAAACTCTGCTTTACAGGTTCTTGACAGACCCAATTTATGTTAGAATTGTAATATAACCTCCTACTGAAATACATTTAATTTTTCTTCCCAACTTTCTTCTAGATCATTTTTCGTCATGTGCAGACAACCTTCTTCTCATGACTTTTCTCCTTTCATGACAAATCCATCCTCAGATGGCTTTTAAATAAAGATGTTCATATTTTGAGTGATAAGGAATCAGTGGGTCTGAAAGCAGTTGAGTGAGTGTTGCGGGGGACAGATTTGCTCCTCTAGTTTGGAAAAACTCTCCAGATTTTCTCAGGAGAGGGTTCTAAAATTTTTATACCTGAAAGAAACAAAGGAGCATCTTTATTTTGAAAAGCAAGATTTTGGTAGCACCTTGATGAACAATTGGGCTGGAAGAGTATCCTTACTTGATCTTAGGAGGAAGCTGGCTTGACTTTTCAGAGGGTAATACTTAGAGCATGCTCTTATCATACTTGATTTTAGGCTTTTTGTTCTTGACTTTAGGCATGTCAGAGAAGGAATTTAAAATTAAGATAAGAGCAGTTTCATGACAGAAGTGAGGTTCCTCAAAGCAGTGCAAGAAAGGACAACCCTAACTACTGATTCTTATGTGACTTACGACTGAGGTGTAAAGAGTACAAGGCTACCAACCCTTCTTCGGGACTAGATAAGTGGCACAGAAAGGCTGACATGCATAAAGGATCTCTTTCTATCAGGACTTGCGGAAAACTATTTTAACTTTTCTCCAAGCAATTTGCCCTGCTCTTGCTTACCCAGCTAATGACAGTGTGAAGACATGACTTTCAGGCTTTGTGCTGGAACCATTTTATGCAGCCTGCCTGATGTACTGCTGGCCAGGAGAGATCTCCCAGTGTTGCAGCTACAATGAGGGAAGGGAAGCACTCACAGAGGTCACAGTTCAGCCTGGCTGGGCTCTGTATGAGTCCCTCTGTGAGTGGTGGGCCAGAGCCCCAGCACAAGGCACGAACCCGCTACCCAGTGAAGAGAGAGCAGAAGTGTTTCAAGGTGTACTTTGCCAACAACCCTTCAGAGTTGTGGCTCTTGGCCTCTGCAATGTTCCCCTCACCGAGACCCTCTCAGCTCCCATAAGACTTCCATTTGTTGATCACTCAGGTACTTAAAACCTGAATCTTGACAACTATTTATCAGACCTGTCCGTTGTCCTCTCTATTCAAGGCCTGCACCATGCAGCTAAACCCTGTGATCCAACCTACAACCCTCAAGCTGTTCTCAGGCTCTCCACTCAACCAAATATCAATCAATCTTACTCCTCAGCTTCATTGGGAAATTTTTACAAGGAAAAGGGAACCATTCTTCTCTTCAAATTGCAGTTAGACATGCTGGTTGGGTGCATGCAAGCTCAGTGTGTCCCAGGGGTTTCAATTCCTCAGATCAAAAATGGGCATCTGGTTAAAATACAAGGCAGCTTTCTTCTGGACAGAATGCTGAAGTTTCTTCCTAATAATGGACAATAGAGGAAACAATGGAACGAGGAGGAAAGTCATACATACAATATAATATGGGGTTCCTATGCAGATCTGTTGTTTTCTTGATTTCAGGATCGCCATAGTGTTTCCAGGTCATTATGCCAGCCAGGGACGTTCTCAGTGCCCATCAGCAAGCAATACTGAAAGACCTGCACCTTACTTGCACCCCAGGAAAGTCAGTGTTTTCAGTCCTACAAATAAAGCAGGAATAGAAGTCAGATAGACTTGGACAACAAGTCTGAGAGCACGTGCTTGTCTTGCAGCCCTTTTGGCCAGTCTTTGGCAGCAATTGAACCAAACTATCAATTAAGTGTTTGTATCATTTCATAATGAGATACCAGTCACATTCTAAGCATCAAGTTATTATTTGCATAAAATGATGTCACATTCTTTTTACAGTCATCTAATTCTCTTATGATAAGCAGTTTCCAGGCTCTTTCACCTGAACCCCTGTTATGCCACAGAACAGACTCCTGTCCAGTGGTCTTTGTTTTGGACTTGATACTGCTTTGGTTTAAAATCTTTACAATAGTGGCTTCCTCCTGTATTATGTGTGTGAAAAAGCAGGTATGCACAGTGTCACTGATGTCTGACATCACAGAAAGCCCCATAAGATCATTGTTTAGTCTCATGAATTAAATAATGTCCAGGAGCCTAGGACATGTCTACAGTGCTGATGAAGAAATTTGTGCCTGAGCTGGCACGGCTGATAAGTGGTAGAAGTGTGCCTGAACAAACAAGTTCTGCCTTACGCCATCCTCTGCCAGCCCCTGTCTAGCTAATTTGCATAGCAGGGATCAGTGCCATGCCAGATGCTGATGTGGCTCCCTGGGAGCTGAGGGATCAATGCTGGGCTCAGTGTGGAGACAATGCTAATGAGATCTGACTCCCAGGGAGTGGTGACGACCAGGAGGAGGACGTGCAGAGGAGAGAACAAGGCTGACTGCTGTCTCCTTTTATCCATTACATTCTCATATTCTTATCATCTTATTTACATATATTTTGATTACTTATATTTATGCCTTTCATTACTATTTTCTCTCATTTCTCTTATTAGATTGTAAAAATATCTATTGATATTTATTCCAATAATCCTGAATGCATGGCAAACCTTTGGTGCAGCTACTGAAGAAAGATGCTATAAAAAGAAAACTTCAGTATAATGGTGCCATCACATATATCAGGGAACATATCTTACACCTTTAAATGCAATAACTAAAATCAATAGGCAAGTAATGATGTAATTGAAACAGAATTGGGGCATTGCACTGAAGACACAAATATTCCATAGCTTTTTTTCAAGGTCACTCTTACCAAATGAATGAAAACATGCACTGGGAAGAGTGTCTGGCCACAGAGTGGTGTGTGTAAGTTTTGGTACAGAAAGTCATAGACAACTTTTAACAAAAGCTTCTGACTCTGCAAAGCAATTCTACTTTTGTGTAGTAAGAATTAATTTTTAGCCATAGAAATCCTGCAGCATGAAAACAGTGAAAATGAGCAAGAAGTACTCTGATAGATAAAAAAATCCAGTCATATACCATTTTTAACCAGGGATTTTAAAAAAGTGAGATTCTGGAAATATATGTGTGAAGTGGATAGTTTTGGGGGGTTTTTATTATTTTTTTTATTATTATTATTATTCTTATTCAGATGGTTTCAAGGCAGGGATTTGGAAAATATCTGAAAACAAACTTCACAAGACAAAGATTTACAAGTGCTTGCATAAAGATTTCTGACAGTGTAGCCAGACATCAGGGAAGAATTTAGCTTGCTTCTCAAAAATATTGGAGCTATCAAGATGGATTGGGCATGGAAGGTAGTGTATGTGGGGGCAGTTGGATGACTGAAAATAGAAACTCTTAAGAATAACACAGAACCATTTTGGAAGAGAATTCTGTGTCTGGAGAGCTAGAGGCACAGCAGAGTGGCCAAACTATATCAAGGATATCCAGGAACCTGGTAAGCAGATGTGAGGCATGTGGGGAAATGTGGTCCAAACAGCAAAAGAGGCTATGAAAAACTGCAGCATCCCTAGCAGGCCTTGGAACATAGTAGGAATGAACATTCTGAGAAAATGCATCAAGAAGTTACAATTTTGACCTGGGAGATAGCAAGTATTTGCACATCTCTTGTAAATGTGAAGTTGAAACACTGTCACAGCTGAGTAAATTTAGTACCTATTACTTTGGTTTTGAGCTGCATGTTGTGAATTGATCTGTTTCCCAACTGAGAGATGGTAACTTAACCCAGGAGTGTGTTAGTTTGGGTGGTTGCTATAACCTCAACAGGGTGTGAGACCCTATCTCTGCAAAAGCCAAAGAAAAAATACAGGTTGCCCTTCCTGAATAAAGAAATGCATGTACCAAGAGCCTGAACAACATCCTAATGCTGCACACAGTGTTGTCTGCATATTTTTACATTCACAGCCCCACCACCACTGTCACTAGTGGTGGTGAGAGGATGAGGAAGAACAGTGCATGTGAAAAGATGAGAATTCACTGCAACCAAAACCCTGATTGTTTTCTAAGCAGGAGACTTTGTTGTAACTGGGGATCTCCCCAGGACAAACTGTGATCTTGAAAAACTTCAGGGCATTGAAGGAGGAAATTCTTGTTGATATAATACAGCAGTGGGCAAGCATGTGTTTCTCTGAGACATTATTACAACACTGGGTCATTGGCATTGCTGTGAAGGAGAGTAAGATCCTCCTTCACTGAGATATGATCAGCACTGCATTGAGAAACTACAGCCACCGGAAGGATTGACTGCAAGACAGCCTCTTGGCACTATCAGAAGATAAACACTCATTAAACTCCTACGGGGTATATCCAAGCCCCTGTGCTACAGCACAGTGTGGAGCAACACTTCTCCAAGCCCTGAGGAAAATATCTTAGATCCTACACACAGTTAAGAAAAGAGAAAGAGACAGATGAGTGTGCTAAAATATGTATGATGTTAATGAATTTCAGACTTCAAGGGCATGTAACAGAATGCTAAGCACATAAATTGGCTGTGGTAGTTGCAATTAATTTTGGTATCTTAAATAAATGCAGCAAATTAAACACTAGTATAAGTATAGTTCCTGTGGTGACATTGTTACAGGTTAATTTAGTGTATAGAACATGTCCATTTTTACCCTATACTGTTGGCTGATATCAGTAGCATTTATAAAATGAAAGCCCACCTATGCTGCCACAGTAAAGTCAAAGGAAACATCAGCAACAATACCTGCATGAGATTTTATATAAGTATTTCATGCAACAACAGAGTCTATACACAGGAAGGAGGTTTAACATAAGTTTCACTAATCTCCTGGGGGTGAGTGGCTGCTTTACGTAGGTAGCTGTGCAAGTTACACAAACAACTGATGATATTGTCTAAAGTGGTGTAAGGATGCTTACTCATTCTCCAAGATGAAGTGTAAAATTACTTTGAGGAAGCTGGATAGAAAAAATAGCATGCAAGGCTGAAGGAGTACTGACAGGCTATTGAATGGTCTTGACTGTCTTGCTACCCTTGTTTTAAAAACTGAATGAACTTGAGCCAAGAAGATTTGGAGAAATCCACCTTCAAGCACCTCTTTGCCTGTCCATATCCTCCTTCCTTGCAATCTTCTGGGGCTAGTGATGTTCCGGAAGGGAATGCTAGAGGCTCACCTCCACAGCACTGTGGAGAGATGGGGAGCAAGTTCTGCTGTGAGTGGGGCCACCAAACTCTTTGTCTTCTCACTTCTCTTCAGTAGTTGATGAGCTCTGGAGTGGAGCACCTGAAGCTCAACCCTGTTGCTTCTCTAACCACTATAGCTGTTGCACACAACCTCATACATAGATATATAAGAGAGGCAGGCAGTGAGTGGATTTTTTTCCTGCACCCATGTACAGCTATGTTCAGCTTGGATATAATTTGGTGCTACTAAAGAAGCTAAAATATCTTCTGAAATTTTTTTTTTTTTTAAACTTCTAATTCACTCAGTACATTTCTAACTTTGGCTTAACCTCTGAATGTTGATGGTCAGTAACTTCCTGAATATAACCTCTCAATGAGCACTACAGCCCAAAGGGAATCAAGGGATGCAAGATCATGCATGAAGAGCAAGGAATACGATGTCACTGCTACACTTAGCATTGGTGGGATTCATGATGGGCTACAGTCCTTTCTTCATGTTTTCAAGCCATAGAGGATGATAAGGGATTACACAGACTGTGAAGAAGAGCCATGGGACTTATTAAACCACTAGAAAAAGTTTTATAGCATACTCTAGAAGTTTCATATGTTGTTTTAGAAAAGAAGAGGCTAAGAGTTGAAATGATCACAGACCTTAAGTATCTATGTCAGGAATATGATTTTGATAAATAATAGTTAGTTTAGCAGACAAAGGCATAATAAGATTTAATTGCTGGAAGCTGAATTAAGGGAAATTCAAAATAAAAATAAGGCTCAAAAATGTAAGGGCAAAGATAGTTTTTCCTTGAAACAATTCACTAAGGGTTGCTGTGGGCTCTTCATCACTGGAAATATTTTAATTGAGATTGGCTGCTTCTCTAAACTTTAGCTCCAGTTCAAACAGGAATTAATTCAGGGAAGTCCCATGGCTTGTATTATAAAAGAGGCCAAGCCAGATGATCACAGTGGCCCCTTCTGACTTTTTCATTTATGAGCTCTGATATAATCAGACCCTAGCACAATATAGCCATAGGCAATAACGCTTCCTATTCATCACAGATTATTATAAGAAATGTAACATCTTCTCATTATAAATCAGGCAGTACAGTTTATGGCTGTATTAAGTTGGTAAAACATAACTCTAGTTTCATATGTCTTTCACTCATTACCTTAAAAAACCTCAAAACATTTACTCAGCTCATCCCAACTATTCAGCGTAAAAAGTGTTTAAATCTTGAGAACAATGAGTTCAGGCTCCAATACCGCTGAGCTGTCTTTCAGTAAGAACACACAAAATGTATCCTAATAAATGAGCAACCCTAAAGTAAACCCTGCATCACTATCACCTGGATGTAACTACACCTAATGTCCCCTTGATCTTTGCACAGAACTCTCATTGCGTACACAGCAAGAGCAGTAAATGGCTCTAAGGGGGTAGATACTGTTTCACAAAAAGGTTTAAGACAAACACAGGCAGCAGAGAAGTGCTGATTTAGTAACAGAATATTTTACAGCAAAGAAGGTCACAAATTGGCAGTATTAAAAGTTTTATTTTGGTTAGTTGACAAGTGCGAATAAATGCTGTACAGAACAGGTAGTCAAGTGCCAGCAATATTTTTCTTTTGAAAATGTTATCTTCACTTCAATCTTCAGTAGAATATAATCAGTCAATCATAAAGCTGGCTGTTCCAGGCAAATACTTTTACCATTACACAATCCTGTGTGAATATTGGGTTCACACAGTGGAGACATAATCCTGCAAATGCTGAAGAAGACAGTATTTTCTAATCCAAGAAGAGCCCATTTCACCTTTAGAGATAGGAAATTAATTCAGAAAGTGGCTTTTAAAATTAGCTAAATTCCTATTCCATATAGATGGCCTTAACTTTATTTACAGAGCTAAACTTTTTGTTATTAGACAGAAAGACAGACAAACAGTTAATCTTCAGCATATTTTTCCTGCGCAGTCCAGGCAGTATCTTGTGACCAGATTCACAGAACAAATCATTTAAAGTAATGTACAGCTTTTAGAAACTAGATAGCTTAAAAACAAAGCAATGGACTTCATGGTGACTTTAAGCAGAAAACAGAAAGAAGTTTGGTAGAGTACCATAAATCCAGCTGTTTTATGTTAGCCACTGATTCACACCAGCTAAATTTACCCAAACTGTCCCAATCACTCTTCATTGCTTATTTTTTAAAAGTTCATCAGGAATTAACATTTTTTTAAAATTATATTTCTATTTTTCATGATCATAACAAAAGAAATTTCAAAAGAGCTGTGGAGTCTCATTAATCACCTTTTCATCAGAGCTAGATCATATTTTCAATGATGGGAAGTAGTTGTCACAAAATATTGCCACAAAATATTTACATGCTTATCATCAACAATAGAGGTGATTTAAAAAGCAAGTGGATCAACTTAATGAGCCAACAAGCAGCAACTTGTGGATGAAGTTTAAGTATGCTGCAGAATTACCAGCAGAGCTCAAAGTAAACAACATCTTTTTTGTGTTTTTTGTTTTTTTTTTTAATTTGAATGGCCCTGACTGCATCTCTGCAGTAACACACTCCAAATTTCATCCCACTTCTGGCTGCCTATGAAATTTCCCACTGACCTCTCTTCTAGACATCCCCCTTCTATTCCTGAATATTAACTAATATAATATAATATAATATAATATAATATAATATAATATAATATA
>CM031858.1:131819168-131863741 GCA_018697195.1 Certhia americana | reverse complement strand
AATATAATATAATATAATATAATATAATATAATATAATATAATATAACATTCTGTTATGTCTTTTTCTTTAGATTGAATTACTTTTTCCTCTCACTAGGACACTTACCTAATTTATGCTACTTGAATTCAGCATAAAACCATGGAAAGTATAGTCAGCTTTTTATCCTCTTCCTCATAGCACACAAATGTCATGGTGTGTACAACATGGAGTTGTACCTTCATGTTTTTCATCCCCAGACCGGTACTTAGACAAACATTTTTTATTTATATTATTTATATATATTATTATATTTATATTATTTATAGCCAAAGATGCATGGTTGGACTTGCATACAACAATAACTTAAAATCACACTGCTGTGCACTATCAGGAGGAAAAAAAATCTATTGGCTAAGAAAAGAAATTTAAGAGGATGCATTTCAATCCCAAGGAAGAAGTAGCAAAACAACCTAAATAAAGGCAAAGCGCCTAAAAAGAGCATCTGTCAGAAGATGAAAGGGGAATGTGAGTGATATTTTATGATTTATAGTAGTTCTGCAGTTGCAGGCTGTGATGTGTGAATGTGATGTGTTTTCTCAATTGGAGAAATAAGTGCTCCAAGTTGATCCTTAAATAAATGTATAAAGTGCTGAAAAGCATGAGCACAGACTATGGCTTGAGAAGTGTAAATACAGATATGAAATGACTGCTCTTGAGTGCAAGAGGCTGGGTGATAGAACAATGAGAATGAAAGTATATAGTGCTCCTTAAAGAGTTTACTGTTTAGTGAGGAATAAAATATCTTCAGTCTACTGTCTTCAGTCCTACACTCCCTCTTTCTTTCTGCCTTTTATCATGTTGCCAGAACTGTTTGCTTTTGAAAAATAATTACAATTTTTTAAAAATAACAACCCTCCTTATACCTTAATACGTTGCTTCATTTCTTCAAAGGGCTCAGCAAACATTGCTAAGCCTTCCTAACAACATGGCTCTAAAATATTACTATGAGATTGGGAAACTGAATACTGGAGATGAAATGACTCAACTGTGGTCTCATATTTAAAGCTTCTAAGTGACACTGCTGTACAAATAATGGTTATATTTATAAACAATGCCATTAAATGGCGGATAATAGAATCAAAGGTGGGACATAGGATTTGCTGCTTTTTTTAATGTTGAGGGCCACAAATCCTACTGTAGAAATTGATCTAATAAAGTTCTTCTTCAGTGTGTTCTAATTTTGCTGTATGAGCCTCTTAACAATGAGTAATCAATTCCTGAACTATCAGTTTTAAAAGTTTTTCATTATGTCTCACTTGCACTTTTGTTGAATGGGATCTGTGATCCATTCTAAATATCTTGGAGTAAGTGCTTGTTGTATGTTGAAAATCCAGTGTCATCTAATGAGGTTCAAATACTGTTGGGTGTTACATGAGTCCAGCAAAAGAACATGATAGTCTCAGCATCTTTCTGACTAGGACAGTGTCCTTATATCAGAAAACTGGTTCAAAAACTGACGAGTTAAACTGAAAGAGTGAAGACTGCTAGTTTGCTCAGCCAATCTCTCCTATTAATATCAAGGTTCCTTTCATAATCAAGCTGAAGCAAACTTAAGGGACAACTTTACAATTTGTGTAACTATATAAAATGTATGTGCTTTACTTTCTCATTAAAGAAACCTTTAAACCTATGAGAAACTTGCAGAAAAAGGAAGTTTATAACACCCTCACTCTCATCTACCCAAATAGCTGAGGTACAGCAATAACAGGCAAAAATATAGTTTGTAAGAATATGTCAGAATATAACAAATACCATGGAATACAATAGAATGCATAGAACTATATATTCCACAGTGTTGGTAGTTATGTTTTCTGAAATTATGTTCTTCAGCTGGGTCATCCTCATACAGATAATCTCTTCTACAATTATGTTTGGAAGATCTCAAAATCTTTTTTTAAAAAAATTAGTTATTTGTGGTATGTCTTACAGGAATACTTTTGTATGTGACTGCTCTGCATCTTTGATGACTTTATCAAAAATGTAGGCACTGCTGGGCATGTAGTTAATAGGAAGTCATGTTTTTCTGCTAAATCACAGAAATACCAAATCCAGCACTCTGGTTTTGGAACACTCCCTTGAAGACTTTGAGATCATAAACTAATAAACAGATTATATTCATTCCCATGGGTTTTCCCCATCTCTGACAGATAATTTAGTGTTCCACACTAAGGTAAAATATGGTGGTCAAAATGCAACTTCTTTCACGCCCTACAATTCACCAAGAAGCATTGGGATAGATGCCAAGAATTTCAAAATCCTGAATCAAATGCAGAGGCTGAACCCCAGAGGTTTAAATAAGGACGCTGAAAATTTTGAATATTTGGATGTGGACAACACTGTCACAGAGCAGGAATACTCACAGGCAGCTGCAAATGGGTAAAAATTGCACTGAAAGCAATCATCTTGGGCGTATGAGGCAAGAACTCCCACAGTTTTCTTTCTTCCTCCCCAGGCTAGTAATAAAAATCCCACAGAACAGAGAAAGTTTCTTTTAGTTTGAATTTTAGATGTTAAAAAATATCTATGTCACTTTCATAGAGCACCTGATGAATTAGGTCTCAAATAACATGAAAATTCTTATATAACCCAGTAATCAGTGGACTCAATTGTTTATAATATGCCAACAGTAAATGCAGGAGGAATTTATAATCATATTTTTACAGGGAGTAAGCCAAAACCCCTTCTGAAAGTCAAACAAACTGCTTCACTTTTTTGTTTTGGACAGGTTTAAAATACAAAGAGAAATGACAACATGTCAGATAAATTTCTCTTGCGGCATTTTCCCCATAAGGGTGACGCAAAGAAAAGTCAGAAGATTAGCTTTTTATGCCCAGTGTATTTACAGTTACTGTACAGGTGGATGGTTACAATAGGCTGATGAGAAATTCTCTACAGAAAAAAAAAAAATTAAAAAATCCCCAAATTGCTCCACTAAGTACATTTTATATTCTTCCTCTCAGTTCTCCACCTTTTTTGCCCTCTTCTCAAAATGATCTTTTCTTTCTCAGCCTATCTCTCCAGTAGACTTTGTTTTTTTCTTATTTTCCTGCCTATTTTAGACTCCCTCAACAATAGAAATTAAGTGGGGTTGACTGAACTGGTTTAAACACAATAGAAATACAGTCCCAGAGTCTTGAACTTAAAGACAGATTCCCCCTGACTGATGTCTACTAGTCCTGTTTTGAGACAGTATTTTTAAATTATTTCTCAGATGTTTCTTCTTCAAGGGAAATGGTCCCATTTGCAGCAGGGAAAGACACAGTACCTTCTTCATTCCCTTGCTGTTCCTCAGCTGCTTTTTCTCATTGGCTTCCTCCTTCCATCTTCTATTCATTCCCTAGACTGAAACTTCTCTTAAAAGAGGTTCCAGTTAGGAATGTGCTTGAGCACCCCAAGAACTGAGCCATGACCGGCTAAATGTCCCAGGGCCAGAAGGACAGTGTTCCTGCACTGGCTCATCTGCTCTGGGACTGGTGACATGGTAGCACTGTGAAAAGCTTTCTCTCATCTTCCAGGTTTAGACAGAAGCTGTTCTGGTACTGGCAAGGAGAGGAAAGGAGGTCTCCCTGGAGCCCAGGCTGGGCCTTGCCAGGGAGCAGGACAGGAGCTGAGGGTATGTCCCCCCAGCACACACCTGCTGCCTGGTGCAGTGAGGTAGGGGAGTGCAGGGGTCGATGACAGGAAAGGCTTTTCCTCAAGGTGCAGCAGTTTAGCTAAGGAAGTGTACACCAGGTGCTTGCAGCCTACTGAGCATTTTTCAGAGTCCTCTGCTCAGCGTGGTCCCCTGATACCTTCCTGATCTTCATGTGAGCCCTCAAATCTTACTCCTGCCTGGTTTTGATTTTGCACATCACAGGGTTTTTGTTTTGGTTAGTCCTTTCTCCTCTGGGGACATCTTGACACTTTGGCCAGCCTATTAGTGCCCAGCCAGCCCTGAGCCAAAACAAACAAAACTTTCCCTCCTCTCTCATTAAATTCTGCTCTCAAGAAGGGAGAAAGGGTTGCCACCCCAGGGACAGAGGGGGTGAAAACCGTGGCACGGCTATAATTTCAGTCTGTGAATGTGGGCTGCAGTGGAGAAAATCAAGATGCTGTTTTTCCCAAGCCCTGCAGATGGGCCAGTCTAGGGACTTACTGGAGAATGTTCTCTTCACATGGAAACATTTCACAGATTCCTACAGACACTGATTCCTCTTCCACAGTCCAAATCCTGCTTTGGTTCAACACATATGTTTATGCCACAGCTTTAAAGGCCAAGATCTTGACTCAAATTGGTGCAAAAACTGCCAGTTTTCTTCCTTGAATTCAAGGCAAAGAAACCTTTTCTGCACTTGGGCAAAGGCACTTGTGTTCAGTGATGAGGCTAAGAGATTTGTGCTTGAAACATTCTTGGTAATACAACTTCAAGATGCTTGGCACAGCTGAACTCCTGTGAAAGAATCTGATGCAAGAAAACACATGAAAGCTGCAACGTGGTTGAAGGGAATTGCAGAGATTGGATTGAAGACAGGATTTGGCCTCTACCGCTGTACATTCATGAGGCCAAACATGATATGGAAACTGTTTCAGTAAAATGTACTCCACAGAATCAACATGCCAGGGTGCCTGAACAGCTTCATTTATCACTGTTCCACTGCTGGTGTTTGTCTTTACACAGGGTCATAACTTTTTCCATTAAATCCTGTGTATGACTCTGAGTCTCTATTTATTTCTAAGGATGCAGAAAGATAATACAAATCTGTGTATAATGCTATTTTAAGAAGAGATCTGTATATTTAAAACCCTTCTGACTTGGAATACATGAATTTGTATGTTGTACTGAAGCCATTGAGAGTAATCAAAATATAATATTATAAAAATAAATATAAAATATTATTAAAATAAAATTCATGAGACTAATAAAATAAAAAATTGATTGCTACAGGTGAAGAGGAATACTGAATGTTAAAAATACTGCCTGTAGTATAGAAGAGTGTCTGAGGAAGTACCCTAGCTTTACAAATGTGGAGACAACTATGGAAAACTTCAGACTTTTTGCTATCACTTTTCTGCTGCTTTTTCACTCTCCATCTCCATTTGATTCATTTACCCTTTGTGTGTTCCTTTAAAGTAGCCCAAATGCCTCTGGTGAGAAGAGTTTTCCACGGTATTTTTCCCATACATTTGTTGAAGGTTGTTCAAAAAAAGATTTCATACATATACATTCATTTTCATATGGAAATCTTCAGCACATAAAATGAGTTCTTTGCTTTCATATTCAGTGTTTATTCTACTTACACATTTTAAAAGTGATGATAATGATTTGTGCCACTAAACAAAGAGCACATTAGTATTGCAAGCAGTCATTTTCCATCCCGCTAAGCTTTCTTTGGAATGTAGCTGTCAATTTTTCCCTTTTTCAAACCCTGAAGGAAGTATCCACATTTATTCAAATAAAAGATCCAAAATCTTGGACTCCTTAGAGCAAAATAAGCCAGAAGGTGGAGTTGCAACTGTAATTATGATCCCTTCAGTGCCTGAGGACAAGGTCTTTAGCTAACTAGATGCATTCCACTGCTACCAATGCAGTCTGTTCATGTTTAAAAATGTTTATTTTGCCCTATCTAGTCATAGTTCTCAGTGTTA
This sequence comes from Certhia americana, assembly GCA_018697195.1. Classification (NCBI taxonomy): domain Eukaryota; kingdom Metazoa; phylum Chordata; class Aves; order Passeriformes; family Certhiidae; genus Certhia; species Certhia americana. Next base: position 131,858,075 of record CM031858.1, on the reverse strand, counting down.
TTGACAGATATAAGCAATGTGTGCATCCAATCAACATATGAAAAGAATCATTGAAAACATCCCTTACTCATTGGTCCAACATCAGGTTCAAAGGATCTGTTTCATAAACTACTTGCTATTCTCTTATTTTATGTAAATGGGAGAAATTTAATGCTTATACCACCAATAGTTTTTAAATTGTACATTTTTAAGAATTGTACATGTACTTAGAATTAATCAGATCAATTTTACATATGAAAATTCAAAAATTACAGAGATCAGGGAATTGTTGAGATCAGAGAAAAAATGAACATTTGTGCAATTCAGGTTATAAGCAGGTTGTCCTGAGAAGGATGGAAATACTACAAAGCTACAGTGCCATGAGAACCCCATTTTCTTCTATCATCTTTCCTCTTTTTTTATGGTGGGGTCTGGTGAGAGTCTGCTTTTAGCTTCATTTGCACTTTCAACTATTCTAATGTTCTTTGCTACAAGTAGATATTACTAGAGATGGAAAAGAGCTTTAAGACTGTGAACTGAGAAATATAGAACAGTGTAACTCTGCCTGCCCACAGTCTCCACCTTTTTAGTTTGAAATGATTGTGGATTTTTTTTTTTTTTCATGGAATGAAAAAATCTTTGACATTATACATTGCATCCTCCTATCAAAATGTGATCAGAAGAGCTCAAGAGTGACTGGCTCAATACCATAAAAATTAGCAGTTGTTTGAAACGTGAGAACATTGTCATGTTGTAGGCATTCAAAAATGTCAAGATTTTTCACTGTCATTTTCCTATTTCCCTTTGACAAAATTCATGCCACAGATCTGAGATAAGCTGTTTGGTTGTAAAACTAATGTGAAACCAGGCTTACAATAAAGGAACTAAAAATTACAAATTATTTAGACAACTATGAGACAATTTTATACTTCTGTTACACTAAACCTTACTCAGCTCCTCCAAAGGCTTAGAGGTTCTACACATGCGCATGCAGGAGTGCATGTGAGTGCATGTGCACATGTGGGTTTTATCTATATGGACTTCTCATGGCAGTGGAGTTTTTTAACCTACATACCTGCGAAAAGCTATTGGACATGTCTGTCCCTCAAATTAATGAAAAGAATATTCTAGCTCCTTCAGGAGTGGAAGGCTGGAGACAGCAGAAGATGAAACCTGGATGGTGACAGAGCTCGGCCAGAAGCAGGCTGAGCTTGACCAGGGTCCCCCGTGGCATGTGGGGGTTAGGAAGCCAGCTGGTTGTATGTGGGGAGGAGGGGGCTTGGGTGTGCATGTGCATGTGCATGCCTCACCTCACTGCCCTTCAGGAGCAGCAGCCAGGGCAGCAGAGCCCTGCCAGGGGCCCAGGCTGGAGCACACGGCTCTACGGAATACACGCGGCACCACAGACACAGGCTTGGAAACTCTGAGTAACAAAAGTGCCTGTTGTTTGTTTCTGCTGCATTCAGAGAAACAAGATTCTGAGTACATGCTTTGTAAATAAACCAAAGACATTCCTGACTCCTATCATCAATTTCTCCTCCTAATGGAAAAAATCCAGCAAGTTTCCACTCTGTGAATAGGGGCAATATTATAAGCATGCACACAGGGCCAAGTCAAGTGTTGTCCTCACTTTTACTGGTACAGCCCAGCTCACATCAGTGCAGGGAAAATGGTTCCTCTGCAGAAGAGTCAGAGAGAAACTTTCTCTCGTGTTCGAATTTTCAAACTCAAAAAACTATATGTGGAGGGATCATCCATGCTCATTCCTTTGGCTGGAAAGAGAGTTGTGTTTCCAACAAAGTGAATCGAATTTGATTTCTCTGAAAAGTTTTAATTTATGGACCAGCATTTTTCTAGTCCTGAATGTATGAAGTTAGTTTACTCAAATCCCTTCTTCTTCAACCTTCCCAAAAGAAAGGCAGTTCTCACATCATCTACCAGGCTGCCTCATGAGGAGGTGTAAGACCTGACTTTTTCAGACTGAAATGCTATGAAGTCTTCTGGGTAACATGTAGTGGGCACTCAGTTTCTGAGGGTCAAAAGTAGTTTTCCATAAGAACAGGCCTTTGGAAGATACAATTATCTATATTTATAGTAAATGTATACTGTAATGTATATTTTATGTATTTTATTATGAATAACTGGAGGGAGAGATAAACCAGTTCTCCTATATGGCAAGCTTGAGTCATGCATGGTTCATTAATATTGATATTTTTAAAAAAGACCTTGGAATAAGTTTAACTGCTGGCCACATATGTCCTTTAGCATTGAAGTCTATTACCTTTTGACAATGCACCCTCCATATCAATGCCATATATTACAGTTAAACACTAGCAGAAGCCTTGGCTTTTTCTACCATCTGTTAAAAAGTCATCTTTGAAAAATCACCTTCATTCCAGTAAAAACATTGCATTTAAAGCCTTTTAGCTTTTCCTCCTGGGGTACTGCAATGAAAAAAAGTGCATGTGGGGTTGAGTGCAGCCACTTACATAAGGGGTTAAACTGCGTAACAGCAGGCAGGGTTGTACCAAGGGCGTTCATGCAAGAGCCCCAGCCACCCTGATCACATCTTGCAGGAAGACAGGAGGAGAGCATAGAGGAGACATTTAGGGCTGGATCAAACAGATTGTCCACAAAGACTTTCACTAACCCTCTCTTGCTCAAGAGGAGTCCTACTGCAACAGTAGGGGCTCTGACCACAGCACTAGCACAGGTTAAATAATAAAGCTAGTATTAACTAGACTGTAAACTGGAAGGCAGGGTTGTCAGTCTTATCAATTTCATTTTCAAGAACCTACCTCCTAACCCAATTTCTGGCTTGGGGTATCTTGCAGAAATAGGGCAGCAACAAAGAAAGCACAGTAGCCCAAGTGGTGTTAAAGAATGGCCAGAGGGAAATTTGTTGGTTGCTGCCTCTACAAAACTACAGAAGTTAGAAAGACACAAAAAATGTCACCGTGTACTGGAGAGGAAAAGAAGCAACATCTCAAAGAAAGACAAATTCTTACAAGGGACTTGGTCTATAGTTATAAATGAGGAGGGAACAACAACCCCAATTTTAAAAAATTGTGGTTCTAAAGGAAGCTGACTTTAAAGTCCAGATAAACAATCAGAATATAGGAGTGATTGTCCTTCTGGTCTCATGACTTCTGTGTTCCTGAATGTGTGGTGGCCCAGATTTAAGAAATGGGAAAGGATGAGCTTTTTTTAAAAAGTAGACAATTAAAGTGAAAGCAGGAGGACATAGCAGGTGATGCATGGTAGGTCTATGGCTTGCTAGCACAACAATGAGTTCTACATATCTGTTTCTGGTAGGAGGTTGTCCAGAGATGAAGTGTAGAGAAATCAGGGAAGGAGATCTAAGTCAAAACCTGGAAGACTCCTTCAAAAATCAGTAGGGGAACATAAGAAGGATTTTCCAGAGGGCTTTTTAAAAGAGTGATGACAGAGTTGAGGGAATCACAGAAGACAGAGAAGATTAGAAATAAGATGACAGGATTGCAGGAAGGTGCTCCAATTGCTGAGAGGAGAGAGAAAGCATGAAGTTGGGAAGAACAATCCAAAAGGAGTAGGACTTCAGCAAAGGAGATGGGGATGCGGTTTTATGAGGTCTGAAAATACTTGAAAGATACAGACCCCACTTACCCACAGGGTGTCTGTGCAATTGATGAAGTGCAAGTCCAGTTACACCCCTGCCTCAACACCTCCCAGCTAGCCAATGATTTCTCCACTCAGCTGGACTGATAATCACCTCCCAGCAATGGAAACCCCACTGCCTGCTGGGTGCAATGGAAACCCCACTGCCTGCTGGGTGCCCCAGTCCCTCTTCTCCCACCCCAGCTGCTCCTGGTCCCACTCGCTCCTGTGCACAGGCTCTAGTGCTTACCCAGCCCTGCATTAAGCCCGAGTAGAACTAGCCCAACAAAGCAAATAGTTTTCCACCAGCTTAGTGTACTATTAAGCAATACTTTAAATAGCAAAGAAAATACATGGGATGACATATGGAGACACTTTCCCACAGAGGCATTAAAGGGAGTTTAGCACAGTGCCTAGTTTCAAGACGTATGGGTATCTTTGAAGTGTGGAGCCCCACCTTTACTACTGCTTGCAGTCTCAGAATACCAGATGGAGAGCAGGATGGATATATAGAGGCCAGTGTTTACTCTGACCAACAAAGTAAAAAGGCTACAATGCTTAAAAGATTGGAGATGCACAGAAGCATGTTATTTCTGCATATACTGAAAGCTATGCAAATTGAAATAACAAGTTCTCATCACACTGTTAAACCCCTTATGTGCTTAACCAAAACTGCAAATACATCAACCAGGTGTATTTAGTCATAGCCATAACATAACAGATCATAACTGTGGAAACAAAAGCTGTATCACAAAATACATCAGTACGAGGCAACATCCAGGCTCTGTGGGATCAACTGGGCTTTGGACTGTGTGCTGCTGTTAAAAAAAAATCTAAAATCTTGGAAAATGCTTCATCCTTGCAGCAAAAATGCTGTTTGTCATACACACATAGATTTAGATTGGAATTGCAGAGTTATTTATTCTAACTATGAAATTTCCATTGGATTTTATGGGAGTATAATAGAATGTTAACAGTTCAAACACCTGATAGTATTAACATGTAATGTAGTTATTCCCCACAGAAGGATGAAATCAATATAATGATGGAAGTGTATGCACGAAGGCAGCTACACTCTGCAATAGTACATCTACATACAGACAACAGCTAAGACATACAGGGACTCCATTTTAATTCCTTTCTCCATTTGTGGAGGAAGGAATAAAAGCCCATCGTTTCACTCTCTTGGCTCTGTGTTTGTTCACAGAGCAATCACTGATTTTAGCCATAAACAACTCACTGTTCAGCCTCACCTCGGTGCTTACTGTCAGCATTTGCATTTTCAAGACTTTGCAATGTTGCCTGTTCATCACAAGCAGGGTAGGATACACACCTGAGCTCAAAAGGCCGTGGTATGTACGCATATAGCAGAAAGAACTATTTATTTGGACAATTAGGTGACACTTGTCAGTCAGCTTTCTGACCAGGATTTGGGAGACCAGGCAGCCAGGGTACACATGCTAAGGGCAGCTCTGTCATACCTGTGCCTGGGTTGGGAGGGCATGGCCATAATGTGATGCTGACCCAGTTTGTTCATGTTCACATCATTTTTGTGGAGGAGGGAGACTCGTGGAAGCTCTGATCTGCCCAGGTTGCATGGGCAGACCATGCCCCTGGGGTGTGGGGGGGCCCAGCCTTCCCTGGTGCAGACAATGTGAAGTGTACAGGCAGCAGAGAGAAAGGTCCACAAAACTTGTGGAGAAACCACAGCCAGGGTGTAGCTGGGCCACTCTTGATGGCAGAGACAGGGAGGAAAGCAGGGAGCAAAACTCCCTTTCAGCAGAAAACTCTCTGGAAGTGCTGGCCAGTGATTCCAGGAAAAGTTGGTGCACGTGGTGCTGCTGGTCCCTCACGGGGTTCAGGAAGGCTATTTATTCTTTGTAAACAAGCAGGATTGCACCAGAGAATTACCATCAATCTCACATCCACAGGAAACACCCAAAAAGGCCTTAGATGCTGTATCACATCTAAGACTACAACAGTGGAACTGGTTCAGTTTCTAACATCCTGAAACACAGAGCTGGGCACTGTCCTACCCTGCTGGCATGGGAAAGGGACTGTCCTTTCTACAGGAGCCTGGCTTGGCCTCAACACCTCACATGTGGGGTTAAACCCCCATGAAACTATTTGGGTTTTCAGGATTCAAGGCAGGAACTTCACGGTAGGTCTGTCTGAACTACTCATCCTTTGTACAAAAATTGCATCATCTGCCTCAGATAGCTTTAGTATTGCTGATATTTAAACACAATCAGAGGTGACAGGTATGATAGATCTCTTTGGAACAGCTCTACCTTGGAGACAGAGAAGCCAGGCCCATCCTGCAGGTAGTTCACACAAGCAGTCTGTAGCTGTTTCTCGGGGGGTTGGGTTCTGTCTTTGATTAAGACGAGGAGGATCTCAACAACAATAACCTCGCCTTTCTGTGAAGCAAGGTAAGGTAATGAAGTTCACAGCTCTCCTGGCCTGGCCAAAAACGTAAGGGGTACTTGAAGGCAGCTTAGGGCGGGAAAGGCAGAAGTCCCCTCTCAGATTCAAACCTCAGATGGAAAGTGCCTGGGCAAAATACAATCACTTATGCTGATCCACTCTCATTGGCATGCCAAACTCTTTGGAAAAATTATGTGGGATCTTTGTCATGAATGACAACGGCTGATTTCACATCTTATCCCAAAAGACTCCACTAAAGATCCCGAGGAATTTCTTAAGTAACCACATATGTTGAACTGTTACTTATCTTAATGAAAAAAAGACAGTCACTTAACAGAAAGATATCCAGAGATGAGTTCACGCTATGGATTATACAATATGTATACACACAGCCCCACTTAAAAAAAAAAAAATTCCGATTTATACAAGCACAAAATTTCCATCTGAAAATGCTAAATGTAATTGTTTCTCATCATTTGAAGGAAGTCCTGGCTCCACTGAAGTCATGGCAAAACTCCCATTGACTTAAAATGAATCAGGACTTAAACCTTTGCCTTTAAGAACAAGCCGAATTATTTTTAAATTTTCTTTTAAAAAAATTTGAAAGAAAAATCTGCTTGTATTTAAAAGTTTTGATGCCAAGTTTTTTCCCAGAGTGAATTACTTCAGCCTTGATATAAATCTATCAAAATAGGTTTAAAATATGTAAAGATGAACACGCCCTTACAGAATAGCCCTGCTCTCTTAGCTCAGGTTCATACAACAGAAAAACAAAGCAAATAAAGGAGAAAGGATAAAATAACAGACCAAATAATATCCAACCTTATGGATATAATCTGCAATTTAGAAGAATTCAACATACTGTTTTCCTAAGTATTTCACAGGAAAAACTTTTATTTCCCCAGCTTCAATTTTATTTAGGTTCCCAATGTTCAAGAAATAGAATTTATCTATTACCTCATATAAAATTAATTAGTTACAAATACTTAATGTATAAAATGCAAAAAAGACACCTTTTCCATTTCATGTAATGTCTTGCATAATATAAGAAAGTTGACAGACTAAAGGGCAACCTGTCCCTGTATACTGTTTTGGCAATTTTAAGAGCATTGCTTTAAAGACAAAGTATAAAGCCAGGACGAACGTAGAAGTATCAGGCCAATATCTTCTAAAATGCAGTAGATGAAGAAAGATCATTTAAAGATTTTATTCCTTCCATAAATTCAACTGAGATTTTCTAAATCTGTTCTTTATTTCACAATATTTTCCTATGGAGATCAATGAACTAAGGCTGCAGTTTGGTGTTAGCGTAGATCATGTTGAAAGTTCTGTTTAAATAAAATATTTCCATCCTTTCCATTGTAATCTTGATTCATTTGCAGTAATGCTAATCAAGAAAAATTCCTTCTGTACATTTAAGGAGAGAAACAACTAGTGTCTTTTGACTCCGTCTAAAAATTAACCAAGCTCCTAAACTCAAAATAATATCCAAAGAAGTTATGCAGCTTTCCCAGATGCATTTACACAGCTCACTGATCATTGCAGTAATAGTAGGACATGATGGCAATACAATTTTGCTGCATTAGTTACAGGGATACCAAAGGGAAAAAAAAAAAGACTCGGCAGAGATGTTGTAGAAACGATTTCTCTACTTTCTGATTATGATTAAATCTTGGTGTGCTTTGAAATCCCTAATGTGTAATGCAAACCAGGATTTGGGGTGTTAGGAATGCATCCCCACCCTTCTTCCAAAACGCTCTGTAAATTATCATCTGCAGACCCCAAATCCTTGAGTGAAAAGGGGAAGGAAGGAGAGGAAGGCAGGGAGTGGAAGAGGGAGAGGAGGGGGAGAGAGAGAGAGAAGAGAGATTAGAAGCACTTTTCACCTCTTGGTCCCGTCAGTGTGCTCAACGCCGAGAACCGTGCTTCAAATCCGGTGTTATCGTTAGGCCTGATTCAAAGGAAGTGAAATAGTCTACTGAGAAAACAGTGGAAAAAGTAAAGGTCCTGAAGAAGTAAGTGCTGCATGTTGAAACGTATGCATGTCACACCCCATTTGTCTTTCATATTGAAGAATAAAGCAGCCTGTCCCGCAGCAGTTATTATACACCATATTCTTTATTTTAAAAATGCAAGAAATTTGGCACAAAGAACAAAAAAATCAACTGATGAAAAGCATTTATGTCATGGTTTAAATTAAGACCTTTGTAATGCAAGAATTACATCAGCAGTGGGCTTAGCTTAATGAAAATAAGACAGTGTTTTTAAAGACCGTGAATGAACAAATCCCCTCTGCTTTCTGAAAGAGACAAAATGCAGATATAGACAAATAGATAATTTAAGCTGAAATCAGAGCAAATCATACTTTGATACCTTTAGGAATTGCTGAAGTTTCTATTCCACTGACAATTCTGGGTCAATGAAGTCAAGTGAGAAGTTATTTTATATTCACATGTGGATTTGAAATATTGTCAAGGGATATTAGGTACTACAAAGTCTCTTCGATATTGTCATTGCTTGAACTTCTGGTTAAGATTAATTGAAATTTTAGATTCTTTTCTCTTTTGATGTGTTTTTGGTTTGGGGTCTACCTAACAAGAATTAAAAGGGCAAATGTTCTACATTATCAACTATTTAAAATGTTTATTGGCATATTATTTTGATATAATGATAGTTCAGGATTTAATAAAAAAATCATTTTGAATGAGAAGTGAATTAATATGAGCCATTTGGGACTACTAGCAGTGGTGTAGTAATGATTTGATTAATGTGAAAATCTACGGGTGGAGGTAACAAAAAGGAAGTGAAGTCTCTCTTCTTTGATGTGTATTGTTTGATATAAACTTTTGTCCTCTGTTCTTTGTGCACATTTTCATCTTTATCAGTCTGCTGAATGGCTTATGCAAATATAAGCAGCAATTTTTCTGATGCAAAGGAACATTGTAAAGCCAGATAAAATAGTGGTTTCTAGTAGAGATGAGAACAGAGTTCAAAACCTAGACAGAAAACATTTTACCATAATATGGTGAGTATACTTCTACATTATTTTTATATTTCTATACTGCATTAATGTGACAGGAAACTGCAAAGCAACTGGATCAGGTCCATGTTTCACTGTTATTGATGACAAATGCAACTGGTTCAGCCACAAAACATCATATATGTTTTGGGTGTGTATGTTAATGTATGTGTCTCCAAATATATATATGTGTTATCTACCTTCTGTAAAAACACCTTAGGCAAGTGAGAAAAGTTGATTTAATTATCTCATTCTTAAGGGGGAAAAAAGGGGCAATATTTCAATACTGTTTCTTTTTGTGTATGGACTAACCACCCACACGTTGCAAAATGAAGTGATATTAAATATTTGGGGATAAAGAAATGAGATGGGTATGCACAGTGCAGAATGGACACCAATATTTATATTTTATGAGCATGTTTTGTTCATGTATTATTTCTGAACAATGGGATCAAGCCACTGGCAGCACTCAAGATCACGATGAATATTAACACATTGCTAGTCAATCTGATTTGAAGACTTTCTCAATCAGTGATGAAGACTAAATTATTTCTTATCTGTGCAAAACTAGCTATCCAAATCTTGAAAGACCCTTCAACCTAACAACATTTCTCTATGTGTCTGTTGGGATTTCCAGGAAGACAGTCCCCCCTCCTTCTGTGATAAAACAAGCCTTGTTCTCTGTGCACCCTCAGTAACAAAACAATGAGCAGCAGAGGGTTGCTAAAAAAAAGTTATGGCAGTATTTTAGAAAATAATTGTCATCTTTCACTTTTAGAGAACTTTTGATATCTCTTTGATTTTGAAAAAGTGCAGCTAACAATTCACTTTCATTTTCCACTTCCTTCAGGTTGTGGGAATGAAAGGGTGTAGGGAAGGGGTGAGGAAAGACAGGGCCTGAATCTGAATCTGAATCTGAATCTGTAGTAAGCAGGTCAGCAGCCAGGGCTGGTGTCGATGAACCCTGCTTGAAAGCAGCAGCTGCAGGACTGGAGCTGATGCTAAAGGTGATCTGGCATGCAAGAAGGAAGGGAGATAAGAGGGTTGGATTTGCTGCTCCTTTTATTTGTGCACACACTCACACACACATTTCTTATTGATCAAATACAACCATTCCTCTCACAATTGGTGTGTCTCAGGGAGGATTCAGAAGGCTGTTAGGAGTCTGTCCACTCCTTGATAAACGGCATACAATACACAGTGTTTACCAAGAAATCCCTCCCTCTTGCTAAGTATTATTTTCAAGAAATTTAGGTAGGAGGTAATGAAACAAAACAACTTCAAGCTGTCTAAATTTAAAAAAAAAAAAAAAAAAAAAAAGAGGTTTCTTCCAAGAATTCTTTTCCCTTTAGTTTCTGTAAAGTCAAGCCAGATATCTTGTGCTTGCATCATCTCTAATATCGACAATCACCAAGAAATAAAGAGGGTCAGTACCTACCTTCCTTGCAGCAAAAAAGAGAAAATTAAGACAGTTTTCTTTTATTCAAGAGAAACACGGGCAACTGATGAAAAGACTAACATCTAGACCATGGATCACTTTGAACAAAAGCTGATGCCATCATTGGAGTTCTCTGATGGGATGGCAGCTGTGAGCTGGGGGGGCAGAGGATGGGATGGGAGGCAGAGGAGGTTGGCTCCCAGTCAGGATTTCCTCCCCTTTGGTGCAGAGCAGTGCCTGCATGCTGCCCTATTGCTGTAACACTGCGGTCCTTGGACATGCAACACGTAAGAGCAGCCTTTCTCATTAGGAAATCAGCTACTTCTGTTCTGCCAAAGGACTTGACAGATGCTGCTTATGAAAAGATAACATCTTTTCACCCAGTCACTGCTAGGTGAGTTTGAGCATTCAGCTGCTCTCCTGCCCCGCTGGAGGTTCTGAGCTTTCAAAGCACTTCCCCTGACAGAACAGGCACCAACACGAGAACCATTTGTACCAAGGAGCTCTTTCTTGTGGGTAAGGTTCTGACAGCTGAGTATGCCAGGCAGGATCCTGAGTGTGGTGTTTCATGCTGTTGTTTATGAAGTAGATATTGCTCCTGATGCACTAAATCAAAACAGCAGGTCTTAAAATGTGGTCAATAAAACATGATTTCTGAAGAGCTGGCTACTCACCTGGTACTAAATTCCTTCCTTCTGCTAACTACTAAATTGCATTAGACACAGACAAAAACCTATTAAAGATTTTCCTTACATTAATTTTCTTAATATTAATTTTCCATGTCGGCAAGGGTTCTCATTACCGCAAATATGTTATGCAACTGCGTGGCCAGATCTGCACGGCAACTGCTATCTATTAAGGTATCAGCCACATCATGAAAATATTAGAGGATGTCTGCATTAAAAAATGACTATCTCCTGTTTAAAGTGGATTTATATTAGTAGGAATCCTCAGCCTAAAGTGTTTTGGGAAAACAAGCCACCCCTAAGAAGCTCGGTGTGGAGTTAATGATCGCGGGGCCCGATCTTTGGCAGTGAGTGCACTCATAAATAGCTTTATCGGAGGCAGAGGCCGTGCCGAGCTGCAGGGCTCGCTCTGTCGGATGACAGGAATCTGTGTTTGCAAAATGGCTGCGCAGGCAGCCCTGGGAGGGTGAAGACTGCACCTTGGTGCAAGCCAGGGGGAGAACCTTACCAGCCAACCTCATCTGAACATGTTCGCTTTTTTTTTTTTCCTAGAATACGGCAAAAGGTGCCGGAGCTTTAGACTTCAAAGTTTTAAAAATTATTTGTAGTTAATCCACCTCTGCTACAAGCTCTAACAAGAACTCTGCCCATGCCGTAGAAAGCCACTAATAAGAGTATCTTGACTCTAGAGCCCCGCAGACGCCCTCTTTGATGAACAATCAGCACCACCTTCCCCAGCTGCATGGTCAAATTACAATAAATGATAATTAGCAAATTAAAACTTAAACACTCCTTCTGCCTGCTTGAAAGGGTAAAATTGGTTACAAACGCACTTAGGTATTGCTAGGCTAAATTTTATTGCATCATAGATGTGTGAAGTTTTTTCCATAAAAAAGTCAAACTTTATCCTTCTCAACATCTACGAGCTTTGTACAGAGATGCCTACTTACACACAGGCAATTCTATGCCCTTCCATCTGCAGTGATTTCAGTCTTTTAATTTGTAATTGTTCTGACACATTCCTGCTTCCATTTATTTTAATTGCCTCGGATTGTGACTCCTATTTGGAAACTGGAGCACTTGAACTAATTCAAAAGTACTTTCTGAAATAAATATCCTTCTGTGCAGCGTTTTGTAACACTACTGTTGTAACATATTACAAATTGGTGTTGTCAGACCACCATAGCAGCGACCATCACTTCCCTGCTCTGCCCTTCTGAAATGTTTACTTTATCCTAAAAAAAAAAATATCTAATTAAGCCTCATGATCAGCCTCATTGCATAAATGAGTGTGAGTTGCCTTGGGTTTCTAACAAGACTATTGAAGCACAGATGGGTTAAATGAGTTGTTAAAAGCCACACAGTAGCTGCATTTTTATTGTAAGGGCTAGCTTGAAGGGTAGCTTCACTGATTTAAAATATGAACAAAGGAAAGAGAATCCATATGAAAAACAAATGAAAAAAATTCACCCTCTGTGGACAAATTTCTGCTGAAAAGGATATGCACAGTGATCAAAGCAAATTTTAAAGAATGAACGTCTGGAAAAAAAAACTTTAAAAGATGTTTTAGTTATAATAACGCAGTTATCCAAATGTCAGTGAATTTGATCAAAGCTGATCTACAGAGCTCAGGTTTAGCATTAGGTGAGTCATTTTCTTTTATTAGTGATGCTTTTTCATTCAAATGGGTAAAAAGGTGAGAGTTTGAATATGTTGAAGGTTTCATTGGCTTACAGTAGGGACAGACAAATGAGGCCCACCTAGTTTTACAATCTGGCCCACAGCTACTTTGTTTTTAATAAAATGCAGCATATTGAAAGGGCATGTCTCAACATGTCTTGACCCATCCAAACTGGATCAAGATGGAGAGTCCATATTGAAACCAGTCCACTCCCAGGATGGGGCCTATTGTCCTCAGGGGGTGGGAAGAGTCGCTACCTAGCCATGGGGCAGACACCAGCCAGCCTTGCTCCTATCAGCCATGCACCCAGCCCTCTCCTGACTGCTTTGGGAGCAATATATTCTCAGGTTTCAGTGCTGCAGGAATTCCTTCTAGTTTATTTGACCATCTTGATGAGCTTTTATACTACCAAAGACTGTCTACAATACCGGTGAGAGCAGTGTGGAAACAGAGTGGTGTTAAGTCCTCGGGGGCAGTTTGCAAAGTCCATCCAATTTCAGGGCAGGGATTTTCTCCTGTATAGCACTCCAAGCACCTGTATGAGAACAGTCCCTGGGGTTATCCAAGGGAAAGGCATAAAGCACTGGACAAAACTTTAATTTCTTCTCTTATGAACCCTGAACAGCACACAACATTGCCTCAAGGAGCATTTCAGTGTGCCTGTTCTGCTGCCTGGCAGAGGAATGACCTCAAAACTAGGTTTTAAAATAGAGTCATCTTCCAAACCACCTGTATTTTGGCTGGGACATGGTAAGGTGCTTGGGAGTTTGTTGGGACATTTAGACAGCAAACTGTGTGAAGACAGGACATGGGTTTTTGAGCATCATTGAGAGGACATTTACCACAACAAGACCCTCATGCTCCATTAATCTCCATGCTATTAGAAAAAAAACAGTATTGATAGCAGTGTTAAAGTTGAGGGTTGGGGAGCTGCTACTTCTCACAACTTGCGACTGAAACTGTGCAAATGCACTTCACAGAGCCTTCTCTCATCTGCAATTTCCTGTTGCTGAAACCTGAAAAATTTAAGTCAAACCAGGTTGCTGCCTGCAAGTGGCTATGAGGCAAAGGCCAATTGGGCACAGAAGCTCCCATGGCATTCCCTCACCTGAATCAGGATTTTACAGTGGGGCTTTTAGGGAAATTAATCTGTTGTGCCTCAGAGTTTAGAGGGACAACCAACTGCAGGACAAAGTATCTCCAACCTATTGTTTAGTTGTTCTGTGGTGTCAAGCATCTACCTGCACCCTCTTACACACAGTACCTTGTAGCAAAAGCCAGGTATTTCATTCCCTGTGGGGGAGGAAAAGTGAGTTTGCATTTGTGAGGGGCTTAAAGACTACATTAGAGCAGTTTCTGGGCAGTAGATGAGGGGCTGAACTTCCACATCTCCTGTTTTGCCTGCAGTAACTTGTTCACTTGCCCACATCCTCACCTCCCAGGACTATAATCCAGCAATGAGAACACCTAAAGCATGTAAGTTGTGTGGAAGATGTTAAGTCCGAAAGCCCTGGTGAAGTAGACAAACAAGTGCTGCCTATGTAAGGAAAGGCCTAGGCAAAGGCAGCAAGGTCCTCACCTATAGCACTCACTCCTTTGTCATAATCCCAGCTCATTTGAACTTCCCAGGTGATTTTAGGGAACTGAATCTGTTGTGCACCCCAGAAAAGGACAGGACCACATGACTGTATTGCAGACTAATTTTTCATTAAAAATTTGGTGTGTCTAAAATTTGGGTTTTAACTAGGCAAATGATACTCAGAAAAATATGAGGTGCCCACACCTGAATTACTGAAAATCTTCTTTAAACCTTTTTAATGGGAGTTTGAAAATATGAATCATGACAAAGCTACAGTTGTAGCTTGGCAAGAACATTACATGTGATGGTGTGAGCTGCCACGTACCTCTTAATGCAGTGTTAATTTCAAGACTAGTTTTCATGATATAAAATTAGAGGATAATAGGAACATGACAAAAGAAGTTGGTGAAGATCTGACCCAAACACCCAAATTTGTTTAGTCATATATATAACTGAAATCACCTCAAATGCTTCCTTGTTTTCCTAGCGTTTTTCTTTTGCGGTTCCTGCCCAGGATCGAGCCATCATTTCCTCTGTGGAATGGGAAAAGAAGACCACAACATGGAAATGAGAGGCAGAGTCATGGGGTGCTTATGTGCTTAAATGATTCATCCCAGCAGAACCAGCTCCTGGACTAAATCAGCGCTGGGTTTACATTGCACCCCAGCCATCCTTTGAAGGACTCTGGAGGTCATGGCAGCCTGCAGGCAGGTGCACTGCATTTGCATTGCCCTCGCAGGCAGCTCGAGCACGCCCGGGGCTGGAGCTGCCCATGAATCCCATCTGCCATCACAGCTGGGCCTTGGGGCCTTCTAGAAGGGCCCCTGAGGCTTTGCCTTCCCGCCACCCTCCTTCCCACCCCAGCATGCCAGCAGACTGACTAACTGCAAACTCAGTGCGCAGCCAGCACGGCGCGGCGAGCCACAGAGCTGCTGGGAGTATTAATCAGGGCTGTCCCCAGGGCTGGCTTTGGGGACACCCCGGCAGGCAGCCTGTGACCATCGGTGGTGCCGGGCTGCTCCCCCGCAGGTGTTTCAGTCCTTTTGCTGGTGAGGCACTGAGCACTGCTGCCCAAATTTGCTGTGAGGGGCCCAGGCAGGAGAGGGTGCCTCCGCAACCTGGGAGCATTCACCGCGCTTGCTGACTGCAAGCCCCAAGATTAAGATAATCCAGCTGTCTGCCTATGTTTATCAAGCAAAAGAATTTACAATGTTTAAGTAAAGGGACTATGATACAGCAATGAGAGAACCTAAAGCATGTAACTTGTGTGAAAGATGCTAAGTCTGAAGCAGCCGTGCCCGTTTCACACAGACCCAAGCGTGTGCTCTCCGATTGTGCTTACCGTGGCACATGGAGGCCAGGCTGCTTTGAAGGCAGGCAAACTTGCATTAACACGATGGGAAGGAGTAGCTACATTCTAGCGCACCAGTGATCCATGCAAATTGGGTCACCGGGAGATTTAGAAACTGTACCTTTCAATTCCAGCCAAAGGGATACATCAAGGCGCGTTGACGTGAAGCACGACTGACACACCTTGAGGCATCTTCAGTGCACTGAGTGGTAGTGACGCCAAAGGATGTCAGCTGGCAGTAGTAGAGATAATGCCTTATAAATAACCTCCGAGGAAAAAAAGAAATAAAAGTTTTGCTTCCTCTTACACTTGAAAAAAGAAAAGCAAGCAATCAGTCAATCTACTTCCCCCAGATGAACAAATGGATCTCCAAAAATGCCCCGGCATGCAGCAGAGCCCTCACAAGTGCAGGGTGAGGGAGCCTCGGGTCAAGGCACTGCCTGGGGGAGTGGGAGTCTCACAGCGCTGCCTACGGCACCGCCCTGCCAGCAGGTTTCCTTCCCGATCCCATCCCTGATCTGCAGGCAAGGTGAAGTTAGCTTGTTTCAAAGCCAGAAATCTGGTGTGTGTGTGTGTGTGTGTGTGTGTGTGTGTGTGTGTGTGTGTGTGTTTCTGCAGAGAGGGAAAGTCAAAAGACCTGGGGTTTGTCATTTTCTCCCAGCTGCAGCCCTCAGCCATGTGAGGCGATGGAGCCACTCTCTGGATCCTACAAGAATTTCAGGAAAGCAGAAGTCCTGCTGCTCCCTTTCTCCTACTCAGAGGAAGCTGATTTCAAATGAGTCTGAAGGCCTGGAGATTCACTTGGCCAATCCCAATTGTCCCAGAGGCTGCCCAGTACCCTCTCCAAGCCCCTTTCACTGTGGTCCTGATGGAGGACAGCTTGTACGAGTGTCCCTCAACCCCCCTAGCCCTGTGATGACTACAAGGCCTGGCTGCTGGGACTGGTGGTAGGCTGCAGCCGGGAGAGATGCCACCTTCAGTCAGAATTGCCAGGTCTAAGGGAAGTCTGTCCATCTCCTGGGGCCACTGCATCTCCCAGCATGGCATGTGGGGTCTCCACTGGAGGCCATGTCCCCCTGCCTGCCTGTCCCCTGCCTGCCTGTCCCCTGCCTGCCTGTCCCCCTGCCTGCTTGTCCCCTGCCTGCCTGTGCCCCTGCCTGCCTGTGCCCTTGTCTGCCTGCATGTCCTCCTACCTGCCTGTCCCCTGCTGCCTGTCCTCTTGCCTGCCTGTCCCCTGCCTGTCCCCCTGCCTGCCTGTGGGCTGGGGACACAGCCATGCCAACTCACTTCAGGTGGAGGCTGGTATTTTCTGTATCTATAAACTCTACATTAAGTTTTTGGTCAATCTATACTGCAAAGTTCTGCCCTAGTGCTGACAGAGGAAGGAACCTTCACAGGGAAAGTGACCATGCACCACTCTAGCTTGACTGTGTAGGGATGAAGGTGCAAGGCCACTGCTTTTGGGTCCCACCCAATGCTTTTGGGTCCTGCTCCACTCATCATGAAGTCCCAAGTAGTGTTTGAAACTCACACCTAGGAAAGGGTGTTCAGGCTTGCAAGGGGGACTCTGAGAAGGGGAAAAATGGAAGAATGCTATGGAAGTATTCAATGGAAGAAGCTAACGCTTCTATTGCCTTAATTATGCAGATTTAGGAAAGATGCTTGCTGTTTTCAGTGTAGATATTTTTCCATCTCGTTTAATAAACTAGGAGCTTCTAGTAAGAAGTTTCATGAGCATCTGCACCAGGATTTTTGAAAACAGATATTAAAATCAATGTCTTATACAGACATAATGCCTTTATTTTGAATGTAAATAAGTATTTTTCATCATTTCAATAAAAATAACTTTTGGGCTGGTAGCTACCTTATTTTTTGTCCTAACTGCACTGTTATAAGTTGGAAAAAGGACTAATACAAGTTCACATAAGTAGGAAGGAATAAAGTGCCATGAGAAGAGAAATATAAACTGGGAACACAGTACAATTTTGAAGTAAAGGAACATATACCTAAAGCCTTGTGTAATGCAGTTTGGTAAATTCAATCACTCTTCTACACTTCATGTATAGAAGATGATCTGCAGTTACACAATTAGGAGCATGGAGTGATTAGAGGCTCTGAGCCACCAGTGCAGTATAGCTGACTAACTGTGAACTCAAATTGATGTTCTGGGGCCAGAACACCTGAATTCACTGGCTCCTCTTAATCTTCATGAGACCATGTAGTTTGGGGGCTGCAGCGCTGCTGAAAACAGTGCTTCCACCCTGAGCAGCTCAGGCTGCCACCAGCTGCATGTGCCACCAGCCCTGGTCCTCCTGGGGCTATGCTGCTGGCTTTGTGTCAGAGTCAGCATGCTTAAAATCGTCCAAGTACAGCTATGGCATATATTCTGAGGTCTCCTGGGTGCCACGTGGACATGGCATCAATTAATGGGGAGGACCAGCAGTGTGTGAGAAGTACTACACAGGGGACACGAGCTCTGAGTCAGGAAGAGAGAGGAGTTCATATGGGCTGGTGGCTGAAGGACAGAATGAGGCAACAAGTAGAAGTTGGAGTGATTCAAAAGTGAGAACCAAAAAAGTTTAAATGAAGGAAGTTGCTCAGGAAAAGAGGTTGAAATGTGAGATGAGACATGGGAAAGCCGAAAAGGAACAGGAGGGAAAAAATAGGGAAAGAGATGGAGGTGAGACTGGGCAGGAGGCAGGGTTTAGTACAGGATGTCTGGGGTAAGAGAAGTAATTCCTGAAGCAAACATCCAAAATGAGAGCAGTGAGAAGAAAGCAGTAAGAAAAAAAAAAAAGGAAGGGGAGAGCAGGCAGAGAGGAGTTCAATAAATTGTGGGGTTTTTTAACATTTTAATCAAAGGGACCCTGGGCACCAGCCCCTAGACCTAGGCAGACATGGCCATGCCACATTCCTGGGTTGCTGCTGGGTGTCTGACACTTATATCTGGGCTCTGCATATTCTTAAGATGGTACTGAGACAAAGCTGGGCTTTGCCAGCAAATTTGCACTGGTATTGGATATAGTCTGTGCTGGCCTGGAATAGCATGACATGCCATTGCTAAGTATTATTTACTGCATAGAAAAAAGCTTTATGCAGAATTAGCTGGGCTGAGCTGCTCTGCCATCAGCTGTGGACAGCATCTGTTTTAGCAACTGATGTGCAAAGAGCTCAGTTTTCAGATGCAACTTAAAGGACTGTAATTTGCCCCTAAAAATGGAGATTATTGTGACATTCTTACTATCTGCTGGCTTTTTCTCCCTGGTATGTAGCACAGCTAGTTGCTTTTCCTGCTACAGCACTGCAGCTGCTGCCTCTAACACAGCAAAAGGTGCAGAATGAGCCATGCCAGTGCAGGAAAAAAAAAAAAAAAAAAAAAAAAAAAAAAAAAAAAGTAGTGCTGAAAAAGAAGTGGCAATGAGATAGAGGAACACAGAGCAGCAGGAGGCAGGTGGTTTGGGAAGCTCTGGGAAACTGCAGAGGCATGGAGCTATATGCTGTGTTCTGTGACTGAGCAGAAAACTTCCAGAGGGAAGGAGGATACTTCACAAAGGCACGAACGGCAGTCACAGGGATATTGCTGTATTTAGTGTTTGCATTGTGAAAGTCAGGATGGAACTTTATGGCTATAAAAACCCTAGCCCTGCCCAAAAGGTAGCTTTACAGAGCTTGTTTCTGTTCCCAACAGGTCTAAAACCAACAAACCATATGTGTATTTTAACATGTTCTTTATAGCTGCCTCTGAAATTTTCCAGGGAGGGATGAATTTTTCAAAAGTGAATGGGGCGTGGCAGCGCTATAGGCAAGCGTATTGATAGTAAAGAGAAATACTAGATCATTCTCTGACATTTTAAGATGATAGCTCCTGGTTTAAATACAAAATAACAGTCCATGGACCAACTGTTAAAGATGCTTGTCACTGACCCGCTTCAGTAATTCACATTTTTTTCTGGCTGCTGAACTTTTAGAAATCCTCAGAAGATAAATTTACAGTCTGTGTCTGCTCAGGGGGAAGATTATTAAACAAGCAACCTCAAACAATTAAATAAAACCTTAGCTATATACAATCACTTTAATTTGGTCCTTTGATATTGTTCATCTGATTAAGTTCTTTCCAAACAAACTTCACACACAACTTGGCCTATGAAGAGTGGACTAAGCCCATATGTATCCTGACAGGAGTGTTTACTCAAATGGAGTTATCCCAGCCTTGCTGCAAGCACTTGGGGACCTAAAATGGCCTGGGGACAGGAACTCAGAGAACAATAAGGACAGAGAAACTTAGAGGAAATAACCAACTGGGAGAACAGGAATGCACTGGGAGAAGAAGAATCAGTCGGATGGGAAGACATCAGATGCCCACGAAGAGAGGTTTGGAGAGGAGCAGCGTGGAGAGAGAAGCATTTTGAAGAGGGAGAACAAGGACTGCCAACACAGCAGGGTGAGGTGTGAGAAAAGATATTTCTAGGGGTGAAACACCCCAGCAAAGAAAGGGTGCAAGTTCACAGGCAGTGAAGAGGAAGAGACCAGATGGCACTGACATAGACTTTGACTAGGGAGTCTGCTGTTCAGCCAGCAGACCAGTATTTCTGGCTGCAGAAACATTCTTTCCTTCCCCATCTTCCTGGACAGGAGCAAATGGAGAGATAGGCCTTGACCACATAAGAAATTTTGAGTTTGGCACTGTCAAATCTGCTGTACCAGTAGAAATTCACCTGGCTGCTTGGTCTGGGGCAGAGCAGGGTTGGCTAGTAGTCCCTGCTCTGTGGTAGCCTTCTGTGGAGGCAGTGCAGGCAGTGATGCAGAGCTTTCTGACTGCAGCCCAGGCACTGCTGGGTTTGACTTGCTACTCATTAACAGTGTTCAGGCAGTGTGGTTCCCTGCCAAAGGACTAACAAGGATCAGGGATAGGGACAGTGTAGCCACACAAGCTCTGTCAGCGCCTGCTGCTTTTAGGCATGCAGATCTGTGATCCTTCTCGTGGATAGACCAGCCTGGAGTTCTGGTACTCTGCTAGATGGATCCCAGGAGTGAAGCCCTCTCTGCTGAACTCAGTGCAAGGGGATTGCTCTCTTCTTGGACAGGGATCCCTGGGCCTGGGAAAAAGATTTCCCCCTGCCATTCTAACCTGGTCCTTAATGCCATTCTAACTCTGGTCCCAGAGTAGGGCAGGACAATTGCCCCCAGCCTGAGAAAGAGCAATTTTTGGGGCCCCAAACTGCTCAAAACACTGTGGAGAGGGTGCCAGAAGTGGCAAGGGCAGTGGGATGGTAATGAAAGGATTACCATCCAAGTCACCCTGCAATATATCAGGGAAAATGCTTCAGTGTTGGCACCACACCTTTCCAGAAGAGTCCACAGGCACTGGCGAGGGGTTTGCAAGGATGGCAAGGGAGGAGAGCCCGTTGTTCAGTGCCTCCATCCTGCCGGCTGCAGACCCGGTGCAGGCACCGAGCGAGCGGCCCGTGGGGTGGACATGCCGAGTCGCCGAAAGCCACCCCGGCGGGGAGTGCCTGGGGGGGCCCCAGCGGCGGGGTGAGGGTCTCCCGAGAAGGGGGGAACAATCCCTCTCCGTCCAGCCCCCTGGGAGTGACTCATGCTCGGCAGCGCAGACGGAGGAGGGGAACGGGGTGAGGGGATCCCTGCTCCCAGTGCCGCAGCTCTGCCAGAGCCCGCGGATGAGCCCGGGGCCGAGGGCGGAATTGGCGCCTCGCTGTTTGCTTCCTGAGCTGTCGGGAAAGAATCGTCTTCTGCAGGATAAAGTCCCTGTCTAGGCGGGTGAATTGCCCGTGTCCAAAGTCTACAGGCAGGAGGCTGCCTGCTGCAATCCCCGCGAGAGGGATAACCTTTACAATATACGGCCTGATTGCAAATAAGTTACTAATAAGCCGCTTTGGCGTAAGAACGGCTCTATGCATTATTTCCTAAGATGTGTTTATTTGCAAATACTTTTTTTTGTTTTTCTTCTTTAAAATAATAAAAAAAAATCGTTCGGGAAAAAAAGAAAAATAAAAGAGTACAGAAGTTAATATTTAGACATTCATACTATTAAGTAATAGAGCTATAAACTCTCAAATAAGGCACTTTCATTTTACTTAACAATAGATAACACAACAGCGACAGTGGAACAGACCAAACAAAAGCGATCACCAAAATTGTTGTAACAGTACAATTATCCGGCTAGGAAATTTATTCAATATGCGTTACCATTGCATTGACACAGCAGGAAAAAAAAAAAAAAAAAAAAAAAAGCCCAAACGCTCAGAGAATAATACAAGAACGCGGGAGGTATTTGGAAAAAAAAAAGGATTTATTTTGAAATACATTTTTAAAGAGATACTTTGCCTCCATGATTTGGTATCGATGTGCATCTGACACGATACAAAACAAACAAACGAAGAAAAAACCACGTTCTGTACAGAGCTCTAAAATGAGCCGCGATTATCTACAAGATGAGCTTTACGCTTGGGTGTGGATTGGAGAGGGGCCCGATCCTGCAGTCCGCACTCTCTAAACGAGTTTCGCAGACATGTGGTAGGAAAGCTTGGCCCCGAGTCTGCGTGCGTGTCTCCGTGTGTGTGTGTGTGTGTGCGCGCGTCTGTGAGTTCCTACAATGCACTCCTTGAGTAAAGTGGGCAAGTTGGAGCTGCCGGAGCGGGCGCGGGTCCCTGGCTGCTCTAGAAGTCCTGCCGCGGGGTGTGAGTTAGACTGTGCCGCCGTAGATCACAGTTTCGCCTGAACACTTTGCCGCACTGCTCACAGTTGTAGGGCTTGATGTCTGTATGGGTAAGAAGGTGAGTTTTCAGGTTACTTCTTTGATTAAATGTTCTTCCACATGTGGGGCATTTGTGTGGAGATTCCTGTTCAGATTTGAAGCAAGCAAAGGATTAATCCTTCACAAACCACCTGGTTGAAAGTATTACTGCACTTTTTCTCATCGCAACGCACAATTTGAGGTATCGGGGGAGGACACGAGCGAGAGGAGCCCCGTGCGGCCGGGCGGCCGCCCACCTCTTCCTATCCTGCCCCCAAAGCCTTATTTTATAGTTCTCGACTCGGGATGTTCCGAGTCCCTGGGGCACACGGAAAAGAGCCTCCACGCCGCCCCCCCCGCTCCGGGTGTCCCGCTGCCCGCCCCGCCGCCACGGCGGTTCCTGCGCACCGCTCCGCACCGCATCCCGCTCCGCATCCCGCACCGTATCCCGCACCGCATCCCGCTCCGCATCCCGCACCGTATCCCGCTCCGCGCCCGCCGCCGCCGCCAGGGCAGGGCTGCAGCGCTCAACGAAAAACGCCTCGAAGCAGCGGCGTGGACAAATCCGAACGCGGGGCTCACTCTTCGCCGCCAACCGCGTCCCCGCTGGCTTTAAGCCCGTCTCCCAAGGGCGCCGTTTTTCCGCGGGTCGGCCGTGGAGGTAACCACGGGCCGCTGTCCCCCCGCGAACCCACGGGGCCGCCCAGTGCCGGACCACCCTCGCCCCGCTCCGCACCAGAGCCCTGTTCCCCCGGTGGCCACCAGCCCTGCCCCGCGGCGGGCCAAGCCGAGCCGAGCCGGGCCGAACCGGGACAGCGCCGGCGGCACGCGCGCTGAGAGGCTGGGGAAGGGCGGGCTCACCTGCATGTGTAGGGTTTTGTGGACCGCCAGGGTCCTGGACTGGCAGAAGCCCTTCCCGCACTCCTGGCACTTGAAGGGTTTCTCTTTGGAATGGATGTACCTGGAAGGCAACCCGTGCGGTGAGCAGAGTTGCCGGAGGCGCATGGGCCAAGCGACCCCAGACCCCGCTTCCCCAAACTCTATCTCCCCCCGCCCCTCCCAGACGCCCTCACCCTCCTCTTCCTTCCTTTCCCCATTATTATTCTGCGTATGGATACACTTCTTGGCCGGCTCAAAACATTTGCAATAATTCGTATCGAAGCATAACTGCAATCTCTGGTGCCAGACCGGGAGAGCATCTGCTGCTGCCGGCCGGACGCGAGCCCTGAGAGGATTCTCAGCTTTGCGGCCGCGGGTGCCTCTCAGCACCAGCCGCAGTGCGCGGACATGGGTGGGGGATCAGCAGGGAAGCGCCCACCTGCGACCCGTCCTGTTCCCTGCACCCACCAGGGTAGTGACTCAGAAGCACAAAAGCCCCGGGATCTTCATCTCCGTCTGTGAACCCCTCTGGCTCTCCCTCAGGCGGGTGCCCTTCCCACACAAAGCGCAGGTTTCGACTGCACTGGTCCCTCCGTGGCCACGGAATCTGAACCGGGGGCTTTTCCTGTGTGCTGTTTCCAGTGGCTCCTGGAGCCGCTGAGTCTCATCCCTCTCGAGCGACTCACCCCACCCCAGCTGCCCACGGCCCGACCCCAGTCGTGGTGGTCCCTCACCGGTGGTCCCGCAGGTGGTCCTGCCTCCGGAAAGCCTTGTGGCAGATGTCGCAGGTGTAGGGCCGCTCGTCCGTGTGGGTTCGCTCGTGGATGAGGAGGTTATAGGACTTGGTGAAGTGCCTGCCGCAGAACTTGCAGATGAACTCCTTTTTCGTCTTGGAGGGCAGGCGGCCGCGGGAAGGCTTCCTGTCCGGGGACAGCTTGCTGATGCCCGACAGGGGCGAGGCCAGTCCGGGACTCAGCTTGGCGAGCTCCCCAACCTTGGGGGGGTCCTCCTGCGTGGCGGCCACGGCCAGGTTGGCAAAGTCAAAGCGGGGCCTGTCCTTGTGCAATGCTGGGAGGACGTGGGCGATGGCCCCTTGCTTGGGGTGGAAGAGGTGCGTGGCAAAGGGGAGCGCGGGGAAAGGGAAGCGGGAGTCCACCAAGCCCTGCGCGGCCGCCATCTCCGTGATGGTAGAGCGGGTGATTTCATGCACATTGGGGTAGCCCAATGTCCAGTGGTTCATGTGCATGGTTTGCACGGCGCTGAGTCCGTACAGACCTTGCAACTGGTCCACAGCTGCGGGGAAGGTGTTCACAGCCTGGAGGAAGGAGTAGTTAGTGAGTTGCAGGGACGGGTGCAGCGGGATGGGGGCTGGCAGAGCCTTGCTTCCCATCTTCCCGAGGTGGGCGCGAGCCGACGGAGTAGCTGGTGCCTCTGATGGGCTTCCGAGACGGGAAGAAAATCCTAAAAAGAAAGAGAGAGAAAGGAGGGGAGAGAGACTATTACTGAGAGCAGCTTGGTACTCCTTAGCCGAGGCGAGAGCAGCAGCGGAGCCAGGGAGGGCCAGGCACGGCTCCGGTGGGCTGCCTTGCCGCGGCCCCAGCACCCTGCCGCAGCCCAGGTTCCCGTCCTCCGCCGGGACCGGCGGCCCACACTGACCCAGGGCGCGATCGCCTCGACCAGAGAAGCTAAAACGTAGGAAATAAATAAATAAAAATAGCGTTCCCAAAACACCCACCCAAATTAAAATAAAAAGGAGAAAACCCAGTACCGAGCCAACCGAAGGCGCCGCAAATTCAAATTAAACGAATCGTGTAAAAATACAGGCGGAACGGAGACGCGGCCGGGAACGAAGCCTCTCCGCTTTCCGTCTCCCTGCCACCTTCCCCCGCAGCGCCCACCGCGGGGACCCCGGAGCCGCCTCCCTCCGGCTCCCCGCGCCGACCTGGCCCCCGGCGTCGCTCCCACCCTCCGCCCGGCCTCCTGCGGGCTCTGAGGCCCCGACCCCGACCCCTCCTGGCTGGGGCCTCCCCGGGATAGAGCAGGGTGTTCACGGAGAGCCGAGTCAGGCCCGGGGGGCGGAGCGGGGGGGGAATAAACCCCGCGTTCGTCCTAGCTCCGTTGCTTATTTTTCTTCCTTCAACAACAACTCATTTATCATGATAACCGAAGGAGAGAAAAGGAGCCCCTGCCCCGCACGCACACCTCCTACCCAGCCCCCCGCGCAGCAGCCATCCCACCGGCGGCGAGAAGAGCGGCCGGCCCGGAGGCCTCCCCGGCCCGCCGAGGGCCGCCCGGCACGGCGCTGCCCCGCAATCGGCTCCCTCCGTGCCGCAGGGCCGAGAAGGGCGAGCGCAGCCCCGGCGGGACGGAGCCGTGCGGCCGAGCCCCCCCGCACCCCCTCGGGCGTCCCCCGGCCGGGAGCTCCGCCGGAGCGGCGGGGCCGTGAGCTAATGAGCGATGTGTGACTGTCAGAGGGTTTCACTCAGCCCATTCAACCGAAACCGCCGGGCCCGCTGCTCCCGTCGCAAGGGGGTCCCCTCGGCCGACCCGGGGCGACGCTCCCCTGCCGCGGGCCAGGGGGACATCGGCGCGGGGGGAAAGCCCCTGCCGTTTCCTTTTCTTTGCTTTCGTTGAGGGTTTACTTCCAGCAGCCAAGATGCTGCCGCGACCCAGGAAAGCGGCCAAAGCAAACGCCGGGGGCTCTCCGGGCCTGTAAACAAGAGGTAGGGCCGAGGGTGACCCAGCACCTCAAGGGACTTGTGTGGAGAGTCTGGTAACGCGCAGTTTCCAAAATAAACAAGAGAACCTCCCCCCGCAAAAATCCTAAAGCACCCCCTCCAAAGAACAACAAAAGTTAAGGAAACTCTCCGAGTGCGGAGCCCGCGCTCCGTGAGCGGTGTCCCTGCCTCCCGGGCCGCTGCCGCCCGGCTCCTGCCGTTCCGCTGGCACCGCGCGCACTCCGCCTGGAAAGATACTTTTCCATTTTTTTCCTAAAATACCTTTCCTCCACGTTTATGGCACCGCACAATTGGCCGACTGTGTGAAAAAAAAATGTGGCAAGGAGGTCGGGTGTGAAGTGCAGTGCTGTCTACTCCTTTTTTCGTTTGCCTCGAGTCGTGGCTCTCCGGAGCTTCCTCCGCTGCTACCCAGTTTTCCTCGTTTGTGATTGTATCGACACCGGGGACAGTTATCGATACTATCACATATGGCGACCTTTTCGTTTTATTGTGGGGGGGTGTCGTTACATACAGAGGCTTATTTTTAAAGATGTCGTAGTGTGAGTTCCTGTTCGCTTTCCACGAGGAACCGAAACAGAAGCAATTAAATCACTTTTCGCTGGCTGCTCCGGCGGCTCCTGCCTCCATCCCGGTTGTTTGAGGCTGAGTTTCGGAGCCACCGGCTGGGAGCTATGACCGAGGTAGGGACAATGTTTCTGTAGGACAGAGCTCCCTCTCTTACAGCCGCGTTTGGCTGTGTGTGGGGGTGTCATTGCACCACACTCGTTTTGGTGTCAAAGAACCAACTCTGAAAAAACTATTCTGAACACTATGCTGAAACTATTCGAAAATGAAATCCTCATTTTAAGGTAGAAACTTTTAAAACTACACTTCTATCTGAATGGCGGTACGTCTGCTAGTATTTGGAGGTAAATTCAGTAAAACGTATCAGAAAAGACCTTTCAGAAAGCGCCTTCGTACGTGATTTTAAGGCCATTTGTATTAAGGTGTGTTGGGGCGGGGGGGGGGAGGTGAAAGTCAACCAAAAACGGATGTTACTTAAACCTTGGCACTTCCTTTTCCCTTTCCATTCAGAGAGCTTAATTAAATTAAGCCCAGTGCCAGGACAGCCCTCTCTACCTGCTTGCCGCCGACCTGCTGGTCTGGCCCGCGCTCCCCGTTCTCCGCGGCGGGGCCGGGGCTGTGCCCCGAAAGCGCTGCCGTCCTACCCAGGGAGCGGGTGGGCACCGAATCGCCTCCACTCCCCGACAGCCTCACCCGAAGCCGCGGCCGCCGCTGGCCGCGCTGCCAGGTGTTTCCCCCGACCGAGGTTTCTGCAGTGCGACCCACGGCTTAGCTCGCAGTCCGTGCACGGACCGGCTTCTCTTTGCTGGGAGTTTCGCGTGAAGGACATCGAGAGCGCATCCCCGAAGGCTGCCTTCGCCTGGCCTCGCATCAACGCGCCCGCGGCCGGGAAGAAGGACTCCCGCACCCCAAGCCGCCGCGGAGCTGCGAACTGAAAGTAAACCCGGCGGTTCCGCGCTCCCGGCTGAGCGTACGCTCCGCTCCCGGGGCGGCCGCCCCGCTCCCGCCGACGGCAGCGGGCAGGGCGGGCCGGCGGAGCCACTCACCTACCGCAGCCTGCTGCTCCTCCCGGGGCAAAGCTGAGGCGGCGGCCGCGGCACCTTCACGGAGACATTAGATCCACAGCGGGGGCGCTCAGCGGGGCCGGGGCCCGGCGGCGACCGGCATGTTGCGGAGGGCTGGGCGGCGGCTGGGAGCTTTGGCCGCGGAGGTCCCGGGGCCCCGGCATAGACCGCCGTCTCCCGCCCGCAGCCTCCCGCCTTCGACCCCGGCGAGGCTCGGCGCGAGTCTGAGCCGCCCCCTGCCCGGTCCATCACATTTCAGCGGTGACTGGCGTGGAGCGCTGTCCCCGCCCGCCCGCCGCCGCCGCCGGCCCACCCCGCGGCGCGCACAGCCCCGCGCTCGGGGCCGCGCCGCTCCGCCCCGACGGGACGGGACGGACCGCCCCCGGCCGCGGCCCCGGACCGCCCCTCCGCTCCGGCCCCACTGTTTACTTGTGTTTGGGTAGCAACTGGGCTTTAAAGTGGCAGGACGCCCCCCGCTCCCCCCGCGTCACCTAAGGTGACTTTTCCCTCCGAGAACAGCTCGACGACCCCCGTCCCACTGCCGGCCGCGGGTATTTGCGCGCTCCTTGCTTCTCACCGCCCATCTCGGCTGCCCGTCGTGCTCCAGCTAGGGTGACATAGGCGGCCCGATTTCTAAAACTAGAGCGTGGGCTTTTGTGGGTGCCCATGTTGCCAAGAGTGAGTGCAGATATTGCTCACGTCTAAATGGGCTTGTGGCCGTCATGTCGGGTAGCCCTATGGACTGCCAGAGATTCGGCGCTGCCCTTTCACTGCGACTGAGTCGCCTAAGGGCAGATTCGGGAAGAGAAGCTCCGCGGAGACATCCCCACGCGCGGTGACTAAGCACACAATCCCTACCTGGAACAGACACATAGTTTCGAAAGCAGTTTCGATTTATTACTGGGGAATTTACTGCTAAATGGGGCCTCCGTAGCCCTCATCGAATGTCTCGAGTAGGGAGCTCTATTCACGTTCGTCGATAGCTGCAATGCGGCTGGTTGCATTTGTCGGCTTTGGGTTACATTTTTTATCAGTAATATTATCTTATTATGAGCATTATGTCAATCACATGTATGGGGAATTTACCGTATAATCTGGACTGGAAATTCGAACTAGAATTGGAAAAGGACAGAAAGACGTCAGGGAAAATGGCACTTAAAGGACATCCTTGAAAAATTTTCAAAGATAAGGTCTATGCTGGTTAATTCAAGCCCGAGGTAGAGAAGAAGACATAAATTACGGCTGTATGGAGATTTTTTTTTGTCCTTCTAGTGTACAGTAGGAAAAAAATAATCAAAGAGGGGAAGAAGAGTCGGCAGAGGAAGTTTTGGCCGTTTCCCCTCACAGGGCAGCGCAGCCGAGGATGGCGCACGTTGCAGCCCGCGGCTGCCGCCGGCCGCGGGGTTATTTTTCGTTTCTTTTCATAAATTTCTGCTTCGAAAATGCTCTGCTTTAAATCCCAGACAGCCTAAATAAATAGAATTTCTTCTCTCGGGCAGTGAGAATACGGGAATTCACAATTCCGGGAGAAGGAGCGATTTCCTCGGTCCGTGTATGAGGTGGGTGTGGGCCGCCTCGGGGATGGGGGACTCCGGCAGGGCGCGGAAGCAGGACCCTCATCCCCGCATTTTGCTTTCTCGGAAGAGGCCGGTTGCTTCAAGAACGAAGTGAAAAGGGGACTTCAGAGTCGCAGTTTCTTCCCCGCACTGCTGGCTTCTGGATACCAAGAACAACACCCCCAGCCTCAAGGATCAAAGGGAAATTGTTTCGGGAGAACCATCATATCTTGCCCTTTATAACAAGTAGAAATAAGCCGCACTTGTGGACAAGAAGAAAAATTATATATGTTTAACGACCAGCCCAAAATCAAAACTAGAATCTAAAAAAATACCCAAACAACGACCTCCTCAAATCACAAGCTGACAAGGCAACGAAAAAGCCTTAAAGCGGAGTGAACTGGGGAGGAGGACAGTGCGGTGCGAAGTCACTGCCCGGGCCGTTCGCTCTTCGGCCGCTCGTGGTGCCTTTCGGCTGCGCCGCGCTGTCCCACCACCGGCAGTGCGGCGGCCGGCAGCACCCGGTGACCTCGGCGCGACTCCGCCCGGCCCGGCCGGCAGGTGCGCGGCGAGAGCCGGCCGCTAGGCCCACCGGTAATGCCGCATCAGCTCCGCACCAGCCGGAGCCCGGGGTCGCTCGGACGCCGGGGGGCTCCACGGCAGCGGCACCCGTCGAGCAGGCGTGTCACTAGCAGGGTCCGTGCCGCCGGGTCCCGCAGGATCCCATGTCACCTTTCCGCGTCCACCTGGGGCGAGCCCCTCCCGCACCCAAGGCTCTCCCGCCCTCGGCCGCCCCGTTGTGCCGGGCCTGGCGCGGGGGGAGCGCCCGGGGCCGCGCTGTGCCCGCCGGCGGCGGCCCGCGGTGCTGCAGCGCCGCCTGCAGGTCGGTGCGGCGCCCTGCGCGCTCCACGGGCCCCGGCCCCGCCGTGGGTGTCCCGGCGGAGGCAGCACATTGGGAGCGGGGTCCCGGCGGACCCAGAGCGGGGATCTCCCTGCACCGCCCGAGAGACGGCGGCCGCAGGGCCCCAAGGGGCGCGGAGGCAGCACTGCTATCCACGGGCGTCCAAACGCTCACCTCGCACCTCCTTCTCCCATCCGCGCGTCTCGCCGATGCAGACATGGATGGCCGCGGTTATCTCAGCCTCTCCCCGATCTCTATTCCCACACGCCCCCCGCCCCCAAAATTCATCCGGATCGCTGGATTCCGTCCAGGGGAGCAAGGAGATAGGCAGTGTTTGTTCTTGCTGCGAGGAAGAGATTAAAGCAGTTCCTCCGCGGCCGTGAAGCTTGGGGCAAACCTTGACCATTAGCCCCTTTTTGAGCACAGAAATGCGCCCGGGAGATGGCAGCGAGGCCCCGCAGCAGCGCTTGTCGGGCCCCCCCGCGGGGCACCGTGAGCGGCTGCGGTGCGTGATGCGTGCGCGGAGCGCTATCGGCAGTGCGGGCCGCGGTCGCTGGGAACTGATCCCTCCGAAAATGAATGGGCAGAGTCTTCAGAGGGGGTTCAGGGGTGCGCCTGCAGCTGGCGCCGGAGGGAAAGGGGTCAACGGGTACTCGGGCCGGCCCCGGCTCATGACAGCGGCTACGCCAAGGGAAGGGGCCGGGAGCACAGTCCCCAGTGCAGTGCACATGTCCCCATCGCTGCACCCGGCTTTGTGAAGCGACACGAGGGCCCCCGACGGCCGCAGGCTCAGGGAGCGCTGCCGGGGCGCGCAGGGCAGAGCCCGCTGGGCAGCGAGGGCAACTGCGGACCGAGCCCAACCCTGGGGTAACGCCGGCCGACACACAGGCCGATGCGGCGAAAGACTCGGGTAACACACCGAGGACGCAATTTTATTTTTTTGAAAGGAAAACAGTGACCGCCCGTCTTTCTGGCATCTGATTCTGCTGGTGTTTCTTGGTGACTAAATCATCACCGGCTTCGCTCCGATTTATTGGGTGGAATATTCTGTTTTGTTTTTAATGAACTAGTCAGGAAATGCCAAGATTTGACAAACAGGCGTAGGCGGCCGGGGACGCGGCACTTGGCACGTTCCGGGGGACACCGCCGCTGCAACTCCCGTTCAGCGTCCCCTTTTCCCCTTCTCGGACTCAGATTCCCCGTAGAATATGGCCGCGATTAATTTTCATGGAAGAAGAAAGTAATTAAGCACGTAACGACCTCAGCGGGTTGGATACCGCCCGCGTCTCCCCCGGGAGCTCAGGCCCCGCCACCCCTTCGCCCTCGGTCCCTGCCCGCGGCCCCGGCCGCGGGGCTGCCCCTGGGCAGCAGCGAGCGGGCCCAGCAGCCTCACCCGCGCCCCGATGCCGCCCCGACGTGCATCACCACCGCAGCCAGCCCGACCAGTGCCTCCTCTTCGTCTTCCCCTCTCTAGGGAACGCAGAGCCCCGGGGGGGGGGGGGGGGGGGGGGGCGGTTTTGCTCTCCGGCCACTGCCGAGCGTCGGCTCCCGGGCCCCGAAGCTCCTGGCTCCATGTCGGACACCGCGGAGCTCACGGGCGCACCGGGAGAAGCGTCGAACCGCCTTTGGCCGAGTCCGTCTTTGCCGCATGCACAGCGGAGGGGGCCGCTCGTCCCGCGGAACTTGCGCGCTGTGCCGCAGCTATTGCCTCGGTGCCATAGCGCGGTGCCGATGGGCAGACGGAGGGTGCGAAGGCGGCCGGGGACCGAGGGGAGGTGGCCGCCAACTGCGGTGCTGCCGCCTTGCCCCGACGGCGGGCCCCCAGCCCTCGGTGAAAGGACTGTTCTAGCCGAAAACGTTCCTTCCCCCGCCATCAGCAATGAGAGGTTTTTGTGGTGTTCGAAGTGAGTAGGTGTCAATACATAAAGAAATGAAACATGCCGTACCTTGCTCTAGTTTGGTTTAAGCAACCTTTTGGCTGAAGTCTTACCTGCCGTCAGCACAGAAACACTGAGCAGGGCTGTGCTGTGGAGGAACATTGCACACGAGTGGGCCCCTTTCCCACTGTGCCATACCTCACCACCGACCCCCTAAGCTGAGCTCCGGGACTGCAGAGGGTCCCCACGGCTGACAGGTTCTGCTTGCTCTCTGGTGGTGGCATTTTACCTCTCTTGGCAGACGTGTCAAGGGACACGTGCAAGGTGAAGGTCAGCAGGCCTTCAGGGCTGCCTGCCTGCTGTACTGCCATGGGTTTGCAAACTACACTCCTACATTAAGGGGGGGGTTCAGGCTCCCGTGAAGTTCTGCAGCTGCTTCAGGCTGAAAGGATCATGAAGTTTGCAATCTCTGAGCCAACTTCTAGGGGGGAAATCTAGAAGAAATGTTGTATAAAAACGATAAATTGGTTTAAGAAATGTAGTTGTACATTTGGTTGCATGCCTCGTAACTCACCTAGGATATGAGAACTCCAAGGCAGCAGAGAACAGACCCATACATCTTCTCCTCTGGCATATATTAAGTACCTCCATTTCCTTTTAAGAACTTGAAATATCCCAGTGAATAACTTGGTTTCACAAATAAAATTAATATTATAGGGTGTAAGTCAACAAACAATAGAAAAGCTCAGAGAGTTTTTTCCAGTTGTAAACATGCAGAATCCATCTGGTCATTAGATACATCTGTGGGTTAAGCACTGATTTGTTTATGCAAGCCTGATGCTCATGATACTCTTAAACTGGGACTATTCTGTCGAATACATGTATACTATAATCCTCTTTTACCTACCCTCCATATGCAGGTTTCCTGTTTTCAGCATGCATTCTCAATGTGTAAACTGTGGTGAAGGGTATGTTATAAACCAGGATACTACAGAGCATTTCAGATATTTTCAGAGCATTACAAGCACGGTGCAAGCATATGCAAATCATCACTTACAGATGTGCACAATGTCTGAAATAATCTGTGGTTTTTTCAGTTGTTTGTGGCATCTAATTCAAAGAAAAGGACAATAATGGATATTACAAAAAACTAACAGCTATTCCTGGGCAGATTCACTTCTATAATAATAAGGTATGTCTATACCTTATTGATGGAACTCTGCACTTCTTAATAAAATCAGAGTTTTTGAAGGTTAAGTTATTGAAGATTGCTGAAATACAAGGAAATCAAGGGGAAGCTTGCCAGGATAAGGCTTTAGAAAGCACTTAAAGACACTGCCAAGGCTGAACATAACTCTGTATCTCTACTCAGTATGATCCAAAAACTATTTAAGTGCATGCTTAAGATAATTGCTACCCAGGGCAGTATCTAAGCAGGTGCTTCAATGTCTTTATATGCCAGTCATCTGCTGAATGTGTGGTTTACTGCTGTTTTTAAATATTTACTTAATCAGGGATATTATTTTCAGACTGCCTCATAAAAATAAACAAATGAACAAAAGTTTATTAAAAAAACAAGAGCAGTTACTGTTCTAGACAAGAATTTTCATCATGCCTGCTTTCATGTCCTTTTCCATGAGTTAAGTCGTTGGCAGTGATATCTGTATGACTACCTTGTTTTTGCCTTAAGGGCTGGTGTTCCCAGCTTCTGCTGCCACCTCATAGCACCACTGTGTGCATCATCCTGTTGGGTGAAAGGACAGTGCCACCAACACAGTCTGTGGATGCAATGCTGATTGAGACACTGATGAAGAGATTTTGCAGTGGAGAGCAGTTTGAATTAAGCATATGGCCTGGGAAAAAGAGTCCTTTTCTCCATGAATTCTCCATAGCCACTGTGGGGAAAGCTCAGAGCAAGATCACTCTAGAGTACAGTCAAAGCAACAGCTGGGAAAAGGAACAGATCAGTTCAAGAATAGAACTGAAATGGACACAGACCAGTCTGAAGACTTTCTGGTAAAGAATACTCTTCTACCTCATTTTCCTTCCCTTCCTGTTGAGCTGAGCCAGTCTGTCATGGCAGACAATCTCTGGTGTCTGGGTATCATGAGTCAGCAACAAACCAAAACCTTGTGAAATCAGGACAAATCAGAGTGAGACCCAGCAATGGATTTCCACCTTCTTAGCTCATGGACTTCTGTTTTCTGTTCCCATGATGGTACAAGTCCGGGCTCAGAGGACTGGCATTTTGCTTGCTCCCCTTATTTCCCCTTCACAGACCCCACAGGAAGTATTTGAGGGACTTGGATGAAATGGTGAAGGGTAGGATGAAGATTGCAAATGGCCTGTTTCCATGTTTAGTCTAGAGTACATGGCATGGTCTGTCTTATAAACAGTATCAATGATTATTGCAGGATTTATGTTTTCATTAACTCTTTCATTTATTTGGCTTGCTCACCCATGCTAGGCTGGTGAAAATTATTCATTGTTACACTATTCTTTCAAGTTCCCCCTTGGGAATTGTCTCCAAGGAAAACATAAATCCCATTTTTTTCAGCACCAAAACTCATTTTAGCACCAGAGGAGTGCTGAGAGCCAAGGACATAACATTGAACTAGAAACAGAACTGACTCAAGGCCTCTTATTTTCAGCTCCAGAGAAGAGGGGAAAGAGATACTGTCAGCCACACTACAAACTTTCCAATGCAATATATATTTTCTTTTTCCACTCAGTTGTCCTGATGACTACTGGTTGCTCGAATGCAACCAGGAGCTTTGGAATCTCACTGTTGCCATGAGGCAGCATGTTTCTGAACTGCTGGGTGGACCCTGCCTGTGAAGGTACAGCACCCTGCTCTTTTGGGAGGCTGTGGGTACCTAGAAGGGAGCAGAAGAGACCCTGGGGCAAGGAATGCTTTGGAATGACAGCCTTCCTGGCTGTGATGGGAGCAAGGATCAACGGCATCTAGGGGCTTTCGGGGAGCCTAGAGAGAACGTCTGTGCAGAAATGTGAAGAAATCTCC
The DNA here is from genome assembly GCA_018697195.1 of Certhia americana. Lineage (NCBI taxonomy): Eukaryota > Metazoa > Chordata > Aves > Passeriformes > Certhiidae > Certhia > Certhia americana. The sequence goes on along the minus strand of CM031858.1, from coordinate 131,822,924 downwards.
ATCATTAGCAGAAATGCTCAGGACAGAGAAATGAAAGCTGAATATAGAAACTGAAAAAATATTTTTCGAATCCAGGAATGGTCCCAGAAGAAGTCTCATGAAGCCATCTGAAAGGATTTTTTAACAAAATGTATCTTGTGCTTGTATCTATTTTCAGATTTAAGATTCTTAAAATCTTAAATCTGAAAATAGAGCAGTCTCACTGATTTTTACCAGAGGGCTTTGAACAATATAGTGTGTAACAAATTTCTATTGGGAAGAAGCAGAAAGTAAGTGTAACAGTGTGTTTATTTCAGTGGGACCTGACATGAAAGTCAGTCAGTGGCCACAGCATCACTGCTGACACGCCTGAGACCTAAAAAAGGGACCACCAATATAGGTCATTAGCTAAGGTTAAGCAGGGTTAACCCTGACCTTTCTCCAGTCTCCAAACAGGCATCTCTTAAGCAAATAAAACCACAGTTATTAAAGAACTCTTAAACAACTACAATAACAAAACAGAGTGAAGTGGAGTCAAAACTGCAGATCTGTTATATTTGAAGCATAATATTTATATATGACAGACACTGAAAGGCAGCAGAACTAGTTTTAAGGACCATCTCTCCACCTAGATAGGGGAGGCATACTTTGAAAGCATTCTGTCTTTTGGAGAACAGTTCAAAATAAGACATGAATTTAAGTTTTTCAAAAAGGAGTATTTTAATTCCTAGAGCTTGGAAATTCCTAACTGCTTGATGAAGAACAATATTGGAAATACTTGATGCTCTGTTAGAATTACAGGTGGAGCCTGAAATGCTAAAAGGCTGTTCAAAGCATCACTTAAGTCTCATCTAGTTCAGCATTAGTCTCACATTATCTTTCCCACCCTCAATGGTTTCAAGATCTATAAAACCAGACTTGAGCTGATGTTTACTTTTACAGCTAATGGTTCCTCAAATCTAAAAGAACTTCTAAGGAGTAGATAAAAGCAGCTGCAAAAGTGATCTAGAAATAAACATCCAGAAGAAAGCATAACTGCAATCAAAGTTCCAGCTGTTCTCATCTCTGTTTTTATCAGTATTCTTTTAATCAGGCACATTTTGAAGTCAAAGGCTTATTTCCAACAGCTTTTGTCTCCATATATATAAATACACACACACACACATATATATATGTATGTAAGCTCCTTGAAATATTACAGAAGTTCTGTTTCATATCAAAATACTGTACATTGTCACTGAAACTATTAATTTTCTTTTCCTCATCCCCCATGTTCTCTCTGGGCCCCTCTTTTGCATCTGGCATGTGTACTGATACTCAAGATGACAAATACTGATAACTGTGAAGCTGCAATGCTGCATACCTCCATAAGGCAAAGCTTAGCCAAAGTTAGTCATTGATTTATATCCCATATTCTGTTCAACAGCATAAGGGGTTTCTTTTCTAATTCCATACCTTTAATCCTTGCCACCTCCAACCTAGTGTGTGTCAAATTTCTATCTTATTGTTGCAGCTGTGGTTTCTTAAAGTAAAAGTATGCTTCTTGAATGCAATGATACATTCTGAAGTTTATTCACAGATTTAAATTCTCAGTTGTTCAAAAATGCCCGAACTCATCAAAATACAATGGTGTGATATTTTTTTCTGTATTATATGGTTGATGCAGAGAGGTTTTTAAAAACAAATGATGGATTTAGGATGACTATTTTTATTTGTTCCAAATCTGTAGAAAGTGTAGTAACTTAGGCAGAGATAGTAAGTCTAGGGTTCTCCTTATCAAAGAGGTTACTGACAAAATACACAAGGTAGGAAAAGCTCTTCCACACACAAAAAGGCTTGTTCAGGTGTAGAGATGAAAGGAAACAAACTATACACTGTCTAGGTACAGTTTTACTTAGGGTAACTTCGTAACACCACAGTAGGACACAGCCCACAAAGTGGAGGAGTTTCAGAGAATCTGTATTATTTCAAAACAGAGCTGCAGAAGTTTAGTATTTTTTCACGACCTTCACTGTTTTAGGAGAATGCCCAGCTTTCCAGTGCTCTCCCATGAAAAAAGAACCAGAGGCAAGATGCTGTAAATACTCCTCCAGAAGCTTGCAAGCAAGTCCTCCGCATTACCTTCCCAACCCTTTTGTCAGCCCTCTGTGGAGAACTCTTCCTGCAGGTGAGCTGGTGAAAGAGACCATACCTTTGCTTCAAGTCACTTCAGTTCAAAGTCTGGTACAGTAACTCAAACCCACTTCTGTCATCTTTAAAAGCTAAGAGGTTAGTGTTTTCCACCAGAGCAGCTGACACACGTCCAATTCCAGGAAAAGGCCAAGAAAATAGCTAAAAGCAGTAACAACTTAAAAACCACTGCAAAAAATCTGCCAGAGGACATCTGTCAAAGTCCAGAGAGTTCCAGTTATGTATGATTTCATTTGATCCCAGAGGCTAAATAATGTACAGGAAAGATTTAATAATGTTATGCAGATTATGTGTGGAAATGTAAGAGGAATTGAATACAATGCCAGTTTGAAAAACCTTCATGTGCTCATAGCACTATTATTGCTGCACAGTCAGAAAACACAGCTTGAGCAACAGACTATGATAATAAAATTAAAAACTGGAATTGCTAGGATATTTACTCAGGTGAGGCTCTTTGATTAAAAGAAAAGATGACTTAATATTTTTTCTCTGCCAGGAAATTACCAGTGGAGAGAGCCCCATTCCTGTTTCCACCACATCAAGTTCCATTGCCATGTGAAAGCCTTATAGTGAAAATGTGGTAACCAAGGATCACTGTTCACAATGTTTCCAAGTGCCAGTGCAAAGGAGACTTCAGCTACTAAATGTAGAACAAAAATGAATGGCCCTCAGCTATCTCTGCTTGCAGGTTTGAATTACAGCATCTGGCTGAACAAGAATTGCTGAAGTACAGGTATGATCCTTTAGCCAAGCCACTTCCAGAAGCAGTAATTTCTGGCAGAGAGAGGGAAGAGGCAGCTGTAAGGGTGATGTGAACAGCCACCATAGGATTTGCCAAGTGATATCTGTCAAATCTGCTAGTGTAATGCTCCAATGCCATTTAACACACTTTAAATACTGGCAGAGGAGGGATTACTAAAGAGGGCTCTTAGCTATTGGCTTCACCATTAAATATAAAAACCAAACAACCCCCTGCACACCTGAAAGCAGAAATAAAAGTATCCTATGTGGCAATACGTAAAATCTTTTGTCTAGACTCTCGCACAGGAAGGTAGTGCAACATTTCCTAGATTCCTTTGAGCCAGCACTTGTGGCAGTACTGCTTCAGCCAGTGTTTTTGTCTCCCTTGGGATAGTAGTTATACTTTTACCAGCTGAAAATTTCTGCTTAATAGTTTTTCTTTCAGTGGAAGGATCTAAAACTTTTCCTTCCAATGCTAAGACTTTATTTGCAGAGAATTTCAGTAGGTTTCTTGGGTTTCTCATTTCCTCTTGCTATTCTTGCTCTCATCTGTTTTGCAAATGGCCACCATAATGTTAAGCTTATCTAATGGCCAGGCCTCCAGCTGGAGGAATGCCAGCAACATTCTGAAAATCAGTCATCTGAAAGCATTCAGAGGACATGGCCATCACCTTCTCCCTGAACCTCAAACATAAAACTTCCCTGATAAGCACCACATCAGTCCAACACTATGAAAAAATCTTAAATTTGAATATCACTTTAAACAGCTTCCCTCAGTGACACTCAGACACTTTGTTGAATTCATCTCACTCTACAAAAAAAAAAAAAAAAAAAAAAAAAAAAAAA
>CM031858.1:131603512-131819086 GCA_018697195.1 Certhia americana | reverse complement strand
GAATACCGAAGGGCCTATTTTTTTTTTTTTTTTTATTTTTTTTTTTTTTTTTCTTTTTCTTTTGCGCTAGAAAAATTTACTTTTCTTTCCATTCCTTGGTAAAGGGAAGTTGTCAAAAATGCAAAATTTGTTGCAGGTCTTTATGTACAGACATAGAGATCAAAATTCTCATTAATTTTGCTATTGACCTTGTTGAGTTCTGAATGTTATTCAAGAGGAGGAGTACATGGTCTTCAATTCAGAAATTTGAGAAAAAGTCTATAAAACAGCCCAAGGTATGCATAAGACACTCTGAAGACACATCTGGCAATAATTTTTGAAGAAGGAGCTAAGAAGCTTAACTTTGCAAAAATCGAGACAGAATTTTGTCACAACATTTTATTTAGTTAAGATGTGAGAAAGAAGAGCTGAAAGCAACTCCTATACATCCTACAGAAGAAACCAACACTGTAGGAATGGGATCTGTGTGGAAAAATTATTCCCTGTTTGGATTTCTGTTGCCTCAAAGAGAAGGAATTCTGAACTTGTAGAAGATAGAAAAAACAGGCCCAAAGGACAAAAGTGCAGTATGAAGACATCTACCCAAGAAGACACTGCCTTCTGCACTAACCTTATTTTGGAAAAAGAGCTGACAAGAGGAAGAGAAAGATCTGCTGTCTGCTGCAGTATCTGTCTGAGGGGCTGGTTCAGTCAGCACTGACAGAGAGACATCCTGAGAGCCTGCTGGGAAAAGCCTTTCCCAGCTTCCAGGGATTTCAGTGCCTCAGTTCTGTGGGATGTGCTACTGCCCATAGCATGAATGCTACTGAACATCAGACAGTTTCCATTCTGATAAACCAGAGGACTCAGAAGGCAGAGAATGGGAATTTATGATGGAGCTAGAGGAGGTATCATAGTGCATAAAGTAAATGTCTTCCTGGAAAAGGAAAAAAGTCATATACTTAATACTCTTTTCATAGAGAACGTACCTCAGCTTATTTATTTTGACTAAATGGGAACATATTTAGGAGGGAGCTACATTTAAGTGATTTTAGTAAAAATTAAACTTAAAACAATAGTTAAACAGGTTTAAACAGGCACAGCACGAGGCATGTCAGCTGGTGACTTAGGTGGGCTGCAGGTCTGCCTGGTACAATCATTTGTTGATTAAACAAACCTTCTCAAGGCTAAGGAATCTGAATAACAGTAATGAGGCTTCCTCCAGTTCCTAACGAGCAGCATAAGGTACTGTACTAGCTTTCCTGTCCTAGGACTGAACCAAGCAAAAATAGAATTTCTGGAATTCATTGCATTTCTGAAGGGCATTATTTAAAAATTAGACCGCAAAAGATTATCATCACAAGGCATACCACTTTAGAATAGCTTTCCTAGAAGCAAAGCGACTTTGGGGAAAACCTCTTGAACAATCTCTTAGTGTAAGACACCTGTTCTCCTTAAAGCACTTTTTTTAGTGGAAGTTGCCCCAGCTGAATTAAATTTGTTTCCCTTGGGCCTGCATTTTCTTTAGCCAACACAACAGCTGCACCATGTGGAGATGAGCCACAAGAAGTGCAACAACACATGTTTGTGATTGCAGTATCAGCTTTGGCAGATTTCAGTGCAGAGGTCTTTAACTGCCTTCTATTAGAGAGCCAGCTTTGCAATATATACAAGTTTGCAAAGTAGTAGCAGTAATATAGATACAGTTCTGTGTATTTCTTATACATGCTGGTACAGTAAAACCAGAAAGGAACTGACTATTATTTATAGCTATAAATATTGCATTAAGTACAACCTTTTTCTTTAGCATGTAAAAGTAGGAACAGAAGGATGGGTTAACTATAATAAAATCCCCTGAGGCTCCTGTGCTAGCTGTTACCCAGTCCTGCAACCATTCAAAATGTGCACTAACTCTGTTATTTTAAAGCTGTGGTAAATTTAATCTCTCCAAGAAATTGCTGAATTCCTGAAAAATAATGCATTATCTTGTTTCGATGTGCTTTTTTCCCCTTCACTTCGAGAACAGGTGCCAAAACCCAGTCTTGTGTAGCCTAATGCAATATACTTTAGAACACAATTTTGAAGACTGCTTTTAAAGCATTTAATTTAGAACTTTTGAGTATCCCACACCCACCAAAATGAGGTACTTGTTTTTGAAAGACCATTTGGAAAGGTCGAGAAAAATACCAATAACATTTGAGTCAAGTGTTTATTATGTGTTTTTCCTGTTACTTTGGGTAAAATTAGTCCTGTATATATTTGTAGGTATACTAACACAGTTGTGTGGTTTTAATCTTCCTACGCATTTTCTCACTTAAAATTGCTATAGCATTGCAATGCATATTATACATAGATATTGTAATGCATAATACATTAGGAGGAAATGCATATTATACAACATTGCATAAGTGTCCCTGTGACTAAGAACAGCACATTTTCCCACTGTCTAAAATTTCAGATGCTTAGTATCTATTCCACACTAAGGGGACCACTTCTACACTGTTCATCTTCTCTGATTGCATAATTTCTGATCTAATGAACTAATGACTGATTATTATAATGATCTAATGACAAATTATTAAAGAGTTTATTTTAAATATGGTTGAGTCTAATATGATCTGTCTCCAATCTTGAGTTTTTCTCCATCCTCTTGGGAGAAGAAATCGGCAAAGTATGGAAACACTAGTCAAGCAAATATCTACCTTTATATTCACACTCCCATGAGAAAATTAGACAGGACTCTCCTTTAAGGACTAATCCTCAAAGTGGTATATTTGAAAGAAAGACTCTGCTGATGTCAACAGATTTTAGATCAGGTCCTAGAGACATTCTGCCTAGTTTGAACTGAGTAGAGCAGTGATTTGCTATCTATTAACCTCACTGAAGGAGAGACACAGCATGTATTTAAACATGTAGTTTGGCTTTTTTATTCCGTTTCAGCTTTTCCTTGCTTAACCTAGTATTCAAATTAACACATCCACTTGAAAATTAGCTTTAAGGAATTTATACTGCATATTGTTAATCTGGGAAGAACAGCTTAATACCACCAGTATAACAAATTAGATCATGGAACTACAGAAGACCTCAAGGATGAAGCAATAAAAGTTGTCTACCCGCCTGTTCAAGGTTACACAAAAACATTAAGCTCTCTCTTGTTTAGAAGACATTGAAACGTGACATATGAACACAAGAAAGTAAACGAAGTAATGCCTTTAAATCTGAAAATGATTAGCAGTTTTATTCTGTAGGGATCTATGGGAGGAGATGGACTCCACCCTGAGGAAGATAAAAGACCTTAGTTTTCTCAACTGGAAGGAGTGATTCATGTTAGGTGGAAGTGGTATGCATGTGATATTCCTTATGTGGTAAATTAACTGTTTCTATTAAGAAAGCTCCTAGCATATGGAATTGCTCTATTTTCCTCAGCTCTGAAAGAAAATTATGCTACCAAAACTTTTTTTCTTCTTGCTAACTCCAGGCTGGGTAAAAAGGCTGTTTTGATGGCTGTTGATAAATTCTCTTGTAGTATTAAAGAAATCCATTAGCCATCCACTAAGAAAATTACTTTTAAGGAAGGAATATTGGAAAAAGCTTAGTTCTCAAATTTAATGGGGTTAATTAGCTCTCTAGATAATAACTTGCTGTATGTTTTGCTGTGGTTTTCTAGCACATCTATGTACACTTTTAGTCACTTCAAAGTCTTGTTTTCAGCAGAAAGTACCCCTTCTCAGTAGTGACAGCAGTTTAGGAACTCATCCTGGGTAGTGGTGAGGATACCATAAAACTCTCCCCTATTGAACCAAACCAGACCTGCTCAGAGGAGACTCAAATGAGTGCGTCGTACAAAGTCAGTTCTGTGAAAATTCACTATTTGCTGCTTTGCTGTTTCTTTCCCACACAGCCTGCCATGGGGAAGGCTTCCCACTGCTTTTAAGTGCAAAATGGGAATGTAAGTGCAAATCTTAACATTTCTCTTGTTTAGATTTTAGTCCCACTTTCCATGGGACCTTATCTTGTAATCAGACACATTACCTCACAGTCAGTCATGAAATAGCTGTTATGTCCCTGAACATTTTTTTTTGGTGAAGTTTTAAGACTGGAATTGTATTTAGGTTTTGGACTTGAATTATGATCTTCTGGCATGTTTTGGTTGGGAAAGTTGGAAAAAAAGTAAGAAACTGTAATGTGGTTTCTGGATAGTAAAGCATTTAGATGAGTGATTCTTCCTCATAAAAACATTTGCTTTTCAATATTTATGAAGCAAGCTGGAGATGCACCTCAGAAATAAATAGGAAGGGTTTTACTAAAAACCCCAAAACTCTGTAAGCCTTCATGGCATTGCATTTTTAGTGCTCATTATTCATGATGTTCTTTCAGGTTGTATTGAGTTCTCCTTATTTTTTATTCTGTTGTTTGGCATCACACATATTTATAGTTCTCTTCCAGCACTCAGGTGAAAGGCCCACTATGGCAAGGAAACTTCCCTCCTTTAAATCTGAAAGAATGGGTCTCTTTAGCCTCTTGAAAGCTTTATCCCTAAAAATTGTAAAGAAAATAATAAATCCTTATCTTCCCTAAATATTTCTGCCATGTATTATAAAAATTCTCAGCTCAGGAGCTAAAGGAAGATAGGAGAAAATCCAGCCACCATGGTGGTGGAAGCCTTGGGCATAAGGCTATGTGTACTCACGCAGCTGAAGTTGGTTTCATGAAGTACTTGCTTCATCAAGCAATGATGATTCAATCTTTCTTTTGTTATTGATACTAGTTTCCACCCCTAGTGCAGGCATCAAGGCTTGCTAGTTAAATGTTATTTATTTATTCTCCAGGATGTGAGCACACTTCTTTGCACACTGGAGAGCAGATGATTGCTCTCAGAAAGAGGAGGAATATTTTTGTCCAGAAGAGAATCCAGAGTAACCCTCAGTATTACCACAACAACAGTAATTGTTTCGCAAACCAAAATGAGATTTTTTTTCACATTAATGCCAATCTGTAGATCCCATGAGCACAATCAATGCAGCTGTAGGACAGACTGGAATATCTTCTGTGGTCAACTGTAAATAGCAACTCTGTATCCATGGTTTATTTTTACCATAGTGTGCTATAATAGGAAAAATAGCAAATGGTAAGTCTATATATAGCCTGTTACCAAGACTGTGAGCTAAATGGTTAGTCAACAGTAAAATCCTATCCTAATCAACAAATGGCTTTAGGTCCAGTAATAATATTTTGGTTATCAAAATAATGCATACTAGGTAGTGAGAGGAGTTGTGGCAGTGCAGCTAATATTTTACGGGTTTTTTATGGGTCTCTTTAATGTTAAGTAGGAATTTTGTGAATCTTGCTGATTTTAACAGACTGGATATGGATAGCAGAATCCATATCACAGTACCTATATTGCCTGACTTTTATTTTATGCCTCTTTCTTTTTTTGGACTAGCAAAAACTAATTTTCCTTGCATTGACACTAATTAACCATTAAATTGCAAATAGTTCAGGAAAGGAGATCCCCCTCTCACTGCCTTGTTTCTTTATTCTTAAACTTACTTAAAAACTCAGTATAGAAAGTTATAAATTTTATTCCAGACTTGAAAATACGCTGTTCCTTTATATATTATTTATAGCTCTTTTATGACTGACAAGGTTAGGAAAGTATATAACAAATCCTTAGATAAGTCTTCAAGGTTACTTCACATTAGACATGATAGGTAGGAAGAAAATACAGGCAGAAGTCAGTTTTCCTTATCTTTTGTATAAACAAGCTGGTATTTCATTCAAGGTCTTTTCCTTAACTTTCGGCATACCAGATCACTATCAGGCAGTCACAGGGAGAGACATGCAAACATGTTGTTGTTGACTATTTATCTACTGAATTTATGAATTGGATTCCAAGGAAAGCAGGCTCCTGCAGTCATTCCATCTTTGTGCTTGCCTGCCATCCCCTGCCTTTTTCCCCTTCGCAATCATTTGTGACTTATCCTACTGGTCTTAAACATGTTTCAAGAAAAGCTGGAGGTCTGTAATTATAGTAAGTTCCTATTTTCACAGAACTCAAGGGTAGAGCAGAGAATGCTCTGCTTGTGGGGCTGTCTACCCTAGCACAAGGGAAAAGTAAGAGAAACTCTGTCCTTACCTGGGTTTGGGACCACACTGTGGACTGGTCTGCAGCCTTCTCCTGTGAGCCAAATACCTTCTCTTGCAAGCTAATCTGCAGGTGTGATGGAGACACAGCATCCTTGGAACTCTGTGGGGTAATGCCAGAGTGGGCCAAGGCACGGTGAGACATCAGTGATGTGTAGGGTTTTAAGGAGAACAAAGCTGGGAGCGCTCTTGGGGATCTATATGGATTTTGTCAGTTTTGGTATGCCAAGAAGCTGAATGGAACTACTTGGGATGATAATTCCCCATCAAGGGAGAGAGCACTGAGGACCCTGTCTGTGTGAAAGAAGTGGGGAGTACCATGGTGAAAGGGTAGAGAGCACATGGGAGAAGGAGCTGGCCTGTGGAAAGAACCACAGACATGTTGAAGGACTAGGGGTATTTTCTTTCGGTTCATGACAAGTATCTCTTGGAAAACATGCACTGTTTATTAATTCTGCTGTTTTACAGTAGCATCATGTATTCATTACAATGAACTTTGTTTAAATGAGCCTGATCGAATACCTTCTGAAGTAAATGCTGCTTTTATTTGCTATCAAAGGAAAGAGATAAGGTCCCTGCTATAACATAGGTAATTTATTTTCATGATGTTTATGAATGACTTTGAAGTATATATTTGTAATTTAAATCCTAACATTAGTAATACCTGTTAGAAATGCAGACATGAGCTTCTCAAGTAATTTTTATTCTTCTTAGTTTTATTACAAGCTATATACAACTGAGATAGGATTGATATCTTAGGACTTTTTTTTCATATTTTTAGGGTCTTGAGGACTTAAACTTTGTGTGTGTTTACACAGCACCTAATAGTTGTCTACGCCATCGTGATTCCCAATTTCATTGCAGTAAAAGTAATTAAAATAGAAATTATTTTTTCTATTTACAAAACTATATTATAATATAAAATAATTATAGTACTCAAAAACTAAGTATGGTCTTCATCCATTCTTTGGTCTAAGGAATTGTATTTGATGTTGACGCCAGTTCTGCAGAGAAGGGAGTTCTAATTAAGGCAGATAAATTTGTAAAGTGGAAAATATTTCAGAAGAAAAAGAGAAATTCACTTAGTTTGCTCCTACATTTTTAGGATTGGGCTACATTAAGCCTTTTCTTACTCAGCTGCCTTCTTAGTAGTGTTAGTCCTGCTGTTGGAAGAAATCATGGGAATACTCATGTAGAGTGTCTGCAACTTGCTCATCTCCATCTTGTCTAGACACCAGCAATCTCATAGTATATTCATGCCTCCAGAACATCTAGACTTCTCTTAACTAGAAACTCTGAATGAGGTAGGAGAACAGAGGGAATCTGTTTTCCCTTTCAAAGTTCCTTCTTTGCCAGTGGCTAGGTACAGGATTGTAATGAATAGCAAATCAGTGTCATATTTCACAGCACGGCTCTCAAATTCATGTCACGGGGAAAGGTGAGATAGTGTTATTTATTCCAATGTCATTGACTAAAAATATGACTTGAAATTATAGGAGATGAATAAAGGGATCTTGAAAAATACCTTGGTATATATGTTATCCTGATGTTTTATTTTCGGTTTAAATGTACTTAGAAAGCTTTCTGGCAATTGCACAAGATACAACTTAAATTTCTGTGAGAGAGGCATGGAATTAGTCCATACTTTTTTTGGCACTGTCTGGCCCACTATGTAATAAAGCCAGGCTACCTAACTTCTCATGTTTCAGACATCTTGAGTTTTTTTACACCCTTTTCTTACTTCAGTGGCATAGATGGAGAAAATTCCTGCTCCATCTTCCTCAGTTACTGTCAGGGTATTTTGTTGAAGTGGGGATTGTGGTATTAAATGGTCTCAAATGAACAGAGAAATACAGAGAAAACAGAGAAAATATCTAAATATGCTACTTTTTGCTTGGAAAAAATTTTTTTCTTCTTGTCAACTGTTGTTTAAGGTAGAGGTAAGAGTGGCAGATTAGATTGTTTACCCTAAGTTTTTCCAGAAAATGAAATATATGTGTGAATGAGGAGAGGGAGCACTTCTTGGCTCTGTTTCTTTGTATTGCTGTTACAATTATAATATAGTACCTGTATTTTATTTCTATCTTTTTCCATGCTTTAATATGTAGTCTGTGGCAGCTTTGGCTTGAGATGTGGGAGCAAAACCTGCCTCCTCTGAAATAACTTGGACAAAATACTGCCTTAAATATTTGTGTTAAAGGATGTGGAGACAACCTCTGCATTCCAGGAGTACTAAAGCCATATAGGAATGTCAGACTTCCCTTCATTAGGTGAAATTGGTGAACTGTAAATAATTGTTCAGTGGGTATAGCCAAAACCCTGTGGAACAAAGCTGGACACTAGCCACACCTGTCCTTGAACTGGAAAATGAGACATCTTGTGGGACTCCTCCTCACCACTTTCTTAGGCACTCCTACCGTACTCCATCCCAGGCATCTGCTGGCTTCTTTTCCTGGGTGGGTTGTTTTTTTGGCATATCCTACAAACTGCTGTTTATGCTATGGACACATCTGGCAGTACTGCTGGTGAGCCACAGTGGCTTGTGGGATGATGCTTGGAAGAGCTCTGCATTTAATCTCTTGTGCAAAGGAGGATGTTCTATTGCAGTTTTCCATGACTCAGAAAAACAAAGAAACCTAAAAGGTCATATGGTGGTGTGTGATTTGTTTTGTGGGTTCATTCAATATTGCCATTGTGCATTTGGCCCAACCACAGTGAGTCAACTGGGTTGGATTGACTCAGACAAAGTAGAGGACTTGCACAACAGTAGGACTTCAGTCATTCTAAATTCCCTTGCTAGTGCACATCAAAGAGACGAAATTATGTATGGAGAGCAGATTTTTTTATGAAGTGGGAATGTTGTAATACTTGCACATCTAAATTCAGCTTGAAGTGGAATGTGGGCATCTCAGTGTTTTTATGGAACTTGCCTAGGTGTTTTACTACCTTGAACTTCCATTAGTTAGGCAAATAAACCTACTGTCAGGAAAGGATATAGAAATTGGCTTGAGCATGTAAGCTTTTCTTGTATTGACTTGGCTGGATCTACTTGGATCCATCAGATTCAAGTACATAAACAGCAGAAAGTCGAAGTTGTAAGGTGGTGGAACTGCAGCTATCCTCACATGTGCTTTGGAGCCTGAAACCTGCTGCTTGAGTAATTACGTGACAGCTTCCCTTGCTTTGCAGGGCAACTTGTGTGCTTTGGCACCACGCACCAAGAGCCAAGGGCCGGCAATTTTCACCTCAAAAGCTTTCCCGTGTCACCCGAGGCGGCTGAGAGGAGCAGCTCCCCCGTCCTGCCGTGACTGACTTCAAGCTCCCCTCAGCACTGCTCTGCAGCCGGTTGCCCACGAAGACTTTGACTTTCTGAGGGTCTGGGTGCCGCTGCCTCGCCTGGCGCACAGCGGCGGGTGTAAGGCTCGGCCGCCCGGCAGCGCTGTCCCGAGGCCGCGGGGTGGCGGCGGGGGAAGAGCCGCCCTCAGGCGGCGGTGCTGTCCCGGGCTGCCCTTGTCCGGCGGCGCAGCGCCCAGAGCCGGGGACGAGGCGCGGGTGCGGAACGGCGCCGCGGGGGTGCCGGTTCACCCGGCCCGGCGCGCAGGGACGCCCCGCGGGCGGGGTGGGTTCTGCGGAAGGACTACAACTCCCGGCGTGCCCCGCGGGCCGGCGCCCCGCGGGGCATGCCGGGACCTAAGTAGCACCGCGGCCTCCATGATCTTCCCCTCCCGCCGGCGCGGCAGCGCCCGCTCGGCGCGCGGTGGGCGGGGCTTTCTCGCAGCCGCCGCTCTGAGCGACATCCTCACCACCCTATCAGCGCCGGCTCTGTCGTGGCTGTAGCCAATGAGCGGCGGGGGGGGCGGGCCCTGCCGCGGCCGGAGGTAGCGGTAGTGGCGGCGGCCGGAGCGCGGCCGTGGGAGGCGCGGGCCCCGTGTGGAGGGGCGGTGAGGTCTCTGCGGAGCTGTGCGGGTCCGGCGGGGCCCGGGGGCTCGGTCAGCCGCCCCGGGGGGCTGCGGCGGGGACGGCATGGAGCAGGCAGCGCCCAAGAGGTAACGACCCTTCCCCGCCCGGAGCGATGGCACGGCCAGAGTGAGGCCTCGGTCCCGGGGGAGGGACAGAGGGGGCAGAGGGACAGGGACGGCGCTGAGCCTGGCTTAGCGGCCAGAGGGCTCTATCACGTGGGGAAGGGTCTTCTGTAGGGTGGGTAACAGGAAATACACCCTCTAGTAAATGCCGGGGTGAAGACGAGCCCTTGGGAGCTGCTTGAGTTAGGAACATTTTTAATATGAAGTGAGGGAAACTTGGTCGCCAAGCAGAGTCTTCTCTGGCCTGGGAGTCTCTCCCTCGATAGTTCAGGTCTGTGTTAGGAGCACACACGAGTAGTTCTCCTTTCACGTTTGAAAGTGTCCTTGTGCTCTGCTGCTGGAGGGAGGGATGGATGGATGCTTGTGGGGGTGGGCGTTGCATAGTTGCAATTGCAAATCAGGGAGTGGGAAGAGGCAAACTCCAAGAGTATTCCCACAGTAGATGTATTTTCTCAAGTAGATAGGCTATCAGGTCGTTTTCATTACTATGCACTAGTTAAAAAGTAATTTATCATTAGACTTGTTAGTGCATAAAGCAGTTTTGTGATAAATTTAAGTTTAGTAATCTGTTTCAATTGTAACAAGCCTTTCTTGGGTATAATTGTACAATACATGGACTAGTTGTGTGGTGTACAGAATGTAGTTTCATGGTTCACGTACATATTTACTGTCTTTGAGCTCTGATTTTACTTTTGCTTCCTGATAATGAAAAATCTAGGGACCAAACAATATAAAAAATTGTGATAAAGGATATTAGATCAGTTTTTACATTCATCGAAACCTCTACATTCTTCATTTAGAACCTTTAAATTCTTTAAAAGCAGCTTCCTGTAGGATGATAGAACTTGAGAAGAATGTAGTCTTGAACATCTGATGACTTCTCATCCAATAACAGATCAAGTGACAGTACCTGCTGTGGAAAACTTTGAAAAAGAATTGGCTTGTCCTTGCTGTCTAGGGTTGTTTTAGCAGGCAGTGGGGTAAGGAAGGACAGGCCTACACTTTACTTTCAGGCTGACAGTGCTGCACATCTCAAATGAATGAAGTAGGACAGGCACCCACAAAGATTTAGGGAAAGAAATGGAAATGTCTGAGGGGTAATCGATGTCACCAGCAGCAGTGGAAACCTTGGGATCTGGTGGTATCACAGGACTGAAAAATCAAACTGGGAAGTTAGCATAACCTGCCGGGTGTTTTGGGGAAAATGTGGCATTTGCTGTAACTTTATTGCTTAGCTGGAGGTGTGTTATCTGTCTTAACCTAAACTAAGAGATGGTTTAGGTCAGAAAGAACTAGACATGGGAATGTCTAAACTCTGGCATGTTTTTGTCTTCCAACTGTTCTTTGAAGCTTATTTCTGGAAATTTGTGATGAGAACTCGGATTTGTTTCTTTAGTAGAAGGGAAAGTTTGAACTCAGCTTTTCGTAAGATATTAACTCAGGTTATTTCTGAAGATTTGAAACGAATTTCTCATGGCTGTGCATAATATCTCCTTTATTGGTAGTTTTGTTTTACATACATACAAGTGCCTGTTGTATGAATCTGTAATACCCCCTTCAGAAAATAGCAATGCTGATGCCCAAGTAACATTCTAGGCCATTGTGACTTTTCAGTGGAGGTGCTGTCAAAATAATTCAGTTTTTTTCTTTGACTAATGGACTGCAACAGTAAACACAAGACTTTTAAGGGAAAGTCCTTTTCAGAATATTTTTTACTTCAAAAATAATTCAGAGTAGATGTTTCGATTTTATGCTGAACAATTTGTGCAGTAGCTGACACGGGGTTGTCTTGCATCCGAATCTCTAACTGTACTGGAGATGTGCTTTGTAGTTTTTTCTCTCACTAGAAAGGAGATTCACTCTTGAAATTGTTACAGTATTTGCCTCTTAGTCTTGTAGTTTTCCTTTGTTATTATTTTTGTGTTTTTCTGTATCCTTGGCAAGCTCACCTGTGAGGATACAGATTGCATTCAAGGGAAAAACAAAATAGTTATTGACAGAATTTTCTCAAGTATGTAATTTTAATCTTGCCCATCTCCTGCATGCTGCTGCCAAATGAAAGGCTGCTTAACGAGCATGGGAGGCATTAATGAAGGTTTTCCAGTCCTTTCTTCAAACTTGAGTTTAATGTTCACTGAAAAACACAACTTGTCAGGTTTTGTGGGAAGAGGAAGAACTTGTTCTTTTTAGAAAGTGAACCGTTTGTGAAAAAAGTGTGTTTTTTAATGCTTGTGTCAATGGACATGTTGGCAGTTGTCAAGTTCCTCCTGAAAATGATGGGACAAAAATGTTTTTATTGGTAGAACGCTAAGTGTAAGTACACAGTACAATGTTAGTGTAAACTGTCTTAATCTTGCTTCTCCTTGTGTGACTGCTGTGAAGCAGAGTAAATGTCTCAAGGCTTCCACGTGCCAGCTCTGCTTCAGATGACTGCAGTGATTTCTCCTACTACCTTCTCTTTTAATATATCAGTATAATTGATCCCAGCCATTCTTTTTAAATGTTTCAATGTGCTAGTTCTTCTGCACAGTAAACCACATATATTGATGTTTCTTGGAGTGACTGTCCACTTCTTTGTAACTCATGACAGTAATTGATGGCTTTCTATTCTTTATTCCAGCTTTATTTTTATTTTCAACTTTCAGGGATTTTTGTATCTCTATCTCTGTAGCACATCACCAATTTATTTTTTGTGAAATCTATAAAATCTCTACATAATGACTGTAGAGTACTGTAGTTGTACTTTTTTTTTTTCAATTTTGGGGAGGAAATCTCTTGCTCTTTCATGTTGCAGTTCAGATTTTTCTGATCTTTTTGCTGGGATTGGGTGCCTCTTAAGTTTTCTAGGTTTTCCTTTTCTAGAATTTTGCTGGTGTACTCAGTGATAAATAAGATTCTCATCAGACTAGGAATTAATGTTTTTTCCTGTGAACCGGATTTATATAAGTGTAATTATTTACTAGGATGTATTTTTCTTGTTAAGAGACTAGATGTTATATGGAAAGTCAAATCACCTTGGAACAAGAAAATAATTTTGACAGGTCTTTCCCAGAAGTGTAGATTAGTTAGTCCTTCTGGTTTAAGGAACAGCTTCTCTTCTGGAGGACTTCTAAAATAGCTCATAATCACTGCCTCATAGTTTAGATTCTAGAGAAAAAAACCCAAACCCATAATGAGTTTCTGTCCAGGTTTTATGTGGAACTGTGCATCTCCTTTGGACTTTCTCATATATGGTGAGATATATATAAATACACACACACACACATGTGGCACTTGTATCCTTTGGCCAGAGTAAAGAAGTGCCTGGAGTTACTGATTTATTTGTTCTTTTTTAAATACTTGTATTATGATAGTAGAGGATGAATGAGGGAGAGAGGAATGAGACACATTCTGTCTTTCTCTCTTTATTGTTCTTGTGCCCTTTATGTCTTCATTTTTGCCTCCTGCCCCCTATTCACCTTGCTCCCTTTCCCCTGCCATTAGGAGCTGGTGCTGAAGTCTTAGATGTTTCTTTGTCCCAAGTCTGTTGGTTGCTTTTAACCACCAAGATACTGTTTCTAGTCTCTTCTTGTGTTCTGCTTGGTGCTTTGCAGCCAGTTACACCGGTCTCCACCTCCTTCCTTGTTTCTCATAGAGTTTTCATAAATGCTTTCTTTACTGAAGCCCTTCAGGGTATATCACGTAATGTTCTGTAGTTCAGGAGCTGAATATTCAATTTAAACATCTAGAAACAGAAATCATTAGAATGTCTGAATCATTAGGATTTTTCTATGGTTCAAAGAACTGTGGTGTTGATGCTATCACTTGAACACCGGACCCAGCATCTGTACTGTTACCTGTTTGTGAAGGAGTGGGAGGTACTTTGAGCAGGGTTTTTGGTGATTACATTCCTGAGGCTGGTGTACCTTTATTACTGGAAGTAGGTTTTGTATTAAGCTGCTTTAGTGTTAAGTGTGATGTGGTGTCGTAACAAACTCTGTTTGTCAGCGTTGGATAATAAGAAAATAATTTTAAAACAACAGAATGCTTATTTCTTAGATCTCCTGGTTGCTCCTCAAGTACTCCAGATAATCTGTTATTTGACAATGACATGGGTTTTGATCAGTTTATGGCTGTTTGTGATTGTTTCACTAACTCTTCTCAAGCACTCACAATGCCTTGGCATTATAGGTGCTGTTAGAACCCTTTTTGTATGGATTTTTTTTGTTTCTTTCTCATTTTAGGAGGTGTTACTCTTGTGATGAGCAGGTGGAAGTGTTCTCTTTGTGGGCTTCCAGTCAGGGGTGTGCTTTCTCTTTTCTTGCTGTTACTAAAAAGTTCAGTCCCTCTGCTTTTCTGCTTAGCAAATCTTTTGTTACACAGCTCTTTGACTGAGAGACTCAGCTAAAGGTTATGCTTTTTTTATTTTTCAGGGCTCTGCTTGTACTATAAACATACTGTGCATGGGGTTTTTCAGTGGCAAGAAGGGAATGGTGTGACTTACTTGTGAATGCTGCCTTTAAGGCTGCATATAATCTGTTCAGAGAGGAAAAAAATTGTATCAAGAAAGACGCAAAATGAATGATTTTTAAAAACCTACCATTTAATACCTACCTGCAAAATATTTTTTATTTGATTTGTTTCAACATATGCTTCTTTAGTAATGAAATATGTGCTTTTCTGCGAGATACAAGTTCTGCCTTTCTGCTTTCTAGTGTCTAACCAGTAGAGAGAGTAAAAAAGAAAACAGAGTTTTGTTCTTGTAGGCCAGTTTTGAAGACAAAATTCACATGAAAACAGCTAAATAATTTGTTTTTCTCCATATCCATGAGTTGTGCCTTTTCTTTGCTGTGAAGATTTTTATTTTCCCTAAACACACAGATTTTCTAGCTTCTTGACTGTTTGCTGCAGGAAACTACATGGTCTTTATTGTATTGATGCACTTTTCCTTACTGATTGTAGATGTTTTTTCTATTCATGTAATTGCTACATCTGTGAAATAGTTCTTTGATGTATAAATGTGTGCAGCCTTGTGCCTTCTCGCTTGGCTTCCCTTGTTTAACTAATCCATATGACTTGTGTGCTTTTACAATTACTTTAAATTCTTTGCTTTTACTTACATGGTTGACAATTACAAATCTGTTTTGATTCATGAGTTCCCTCATTGATCAGTCACTTTAATTTTTAATTTCGTATATCACAGAATTGCGTCTCCTAATATAAAGGGGTTTTTTTATTCAGATCACTGTTCTTCCACTATTAACATCTGTCAATTTGTACTGTATAAGCCTTCCTTCCTTCCCCTATTTTGTTTTTGTTTCTAGAATGTGTTGTGGGATAACTTACTTTCCCTAAGTTCTCAATGATCTGCTGTTTCTTCAAAGTTTCATTTTTTCCCCTTTTCCTCCTCCTGCATATGGAATACATTGTCTGTATTCAACACTACGGCAACAGCTATTCTTCAGCTAATCTTCTACTTTATTAGTACTCTTGGCTGTCATGTAGTCAACTTGTTACTTCAGTCTTGCAGCAAAATTCCCTATAACTTTATGGTGAAGGATTTCCATGTTGCAGCTGCCCATCCCTGCTGCAGTGTGTGTGTAGTTTTATTTTCCTGTGCTATGTTCGGTGTTAGCTCCAGCGCGAGCTTGCAGCCAAGTTACGTTTTGAGATTTGCCAGGAGTCTGGGGGCTTGGATAGCTGGGTATGCCAGGGACCAGGGAGAGGCTAGGACTGCTTGTAAAGGACAACAAACGGTGGTAAAAGGGGGTTGAAAGTTCTGGAAGAAATCATGGGGTGTTACTGAGTGATTTGAGACTGTGTGAGAGAGAGCTAAGGGCAAAATATGGTGGTGTTATGTAATTAGAGATTTCGTTGCATCCTGTCTCTGTGTGCATTTACAAAGATGTAAGAGAAGCTGCCCCAACAGCTCTTAGAGTACTCAGTCTTCTGCTGCTACCTGGGTAGTGCTACCATATGCTCCCAGAATAATCTTGACTTCAGAATTTGGCTTTTAATGACATCATTCAGTGGCTGATGAGGGGTGCAATTTAGAAACTGAGTATTTTGTGTGGGTGAAAGATTGGTTTATAAATAGAGAACAACGTGGCATTCTCTAAGCAGTAAGGGGCATGTATTTGCATGCTGACTGTTTTTCCAGGGAAGGTCAACTTTCCTGTATTCTTTGTCTGTTTCTACTTCAGCAGAGGAAGTGGTTTGAGAAGTGAGTTGATCCCATGCTGCTTTGATTTGAGCAAACATTAATGGGAAAATGATAATGACAAAAATTGTCATAAATTTATTAATCTTATATGATAGATGATTAAAATTTTGTTGCTGCACATTAAGTATTTTATTTTCATTGGAATATATTTTTCTTTGTAATAATTTATTCTGTCTGCTTGCTTGTGGGATAATTTGCTTGAGTTCTTTCTCCCCCAAACAAATAAGTAACTTCTGTCTTTCTTTTAGCAAACTGAAAAAGCTAAGTGAAGATAGTTTAACTAAGCAGCCTGAAGAAGTTTTTGATGTTCTGGAGAAGCTTGGTGAAGGGTAAGTACAGCTATTTACAGGGGCATAGGATTAGAGGGAAACAGTACATAAAGCATGTGTTGGAATATTAAGTTACAGAGAGAGTAACTGTAAATGTCATAAGGAATGCCTCTATAGACAAATTTTACTGCTAAAGCAAATGCATCAGTAGATTTCCTCACTTTCTCTTATATATTTATGCATTTTTGATGTCTGTTGTTTGTTAACACAATAAATGTACTTGCACCTGTAATGGAATTAGAAACCCTAAATCCTGATAAAGATTTCTTCAGTCTTGACAAAGCATTCTTTTGTCTTTCCTGAGCTCCTGGTTGAACTGATCTTTTTGCAGCCTGAAAAATGCTCAAACTTCTGCATGAGCATATGGCTTTTGTGACTTTTTGTGCATAATGGAAATCAGGAGCAGTTTGTCATGTTTTGAAAAAAAAATTGTCTCTGATTTTTAGGTCTTATGGTAGCGTTTTTAAAGCAATACACAAAGAATCTGGACAAGTTGTAGCAATTAAACAGGTCCCTGTGGAGTCAGATCTTCAAGAAATAATTAAAGAAATCTCTATAATGCAACAATGTGACAGGTAAGTATGACATTTCTGTTCCCTAAGAGTCTATGTGAAAATGTATTTGTACTTGTGAAAAGAGCTGAAATATAAACAGCTGCAAACCTTTTCATGCAAGGTAAATTGTCCAACATATACTTTTCAACTAAGGGAACCACTTTGTGGACCTCCTCCTCTCCTTATTTTGGATTGAAGGACACACAAATAGTGTACCTAACAAAAACTGTTGAAAGAATAAATACTGGCCTCTGCTTAGCATTCTCCACGCTTGCTTCGCTTTACTTGCACTGTTAAAGCCAAAGGTTACTGTTTCCTTTAAACATCTTAGGCTTTGTGAAATTCTGAGTTACCTGTTTTAGAAGATGTTTCCAGTAGAAGATGGATGGCTAGCAGTTAATTTGCAGAACAGTATTCTCTTGGCTGCCTTTTTTGTGCAGGAGCATACCCTTTAAAAAATAAACAATCATGTAGAAGTGCTAGTGGATTGTTACCTTACACTTACTTGTTCACAAATCAAATTTGGAAATTTGATACAATAAATAAATTCACAAATAAAATTGGAAGCCTTGATGCAAGGATGCAGAAGTTACTTTGCATTTTCTGTTGTCTGTGGAGTTTTGGGCTGCAACTTCAAAATCAGATTTATTAGTGTCAATCTTTAGGCAAATATAAACAGTGTTTGAGATTGCACAGCACTTGATGTTTTGAAAAGATCATCTTGCCCTAATTGACAATAACGCCCAGTTGTTGCTGGGAATACTGGCCTAGTATAAATCTGGCAAGAGATGGTCACAAAAATCTGAGGGTTTTCTTTAGAAGTAATACAGCCTTCCTCACTTCATGAGTTTATAAGGAGCAAGATCAGTATGTCGTGCTTGTAAATGGTAGACATTTGTACTGGTTAGGAGGAGACTGACCCACCATTCTTTCTGAAAAGGCAAATTCTTTTAGTGCTAACAGTTTCTCTTAAATGAAATTGTTTTTTGATAGTGTTCACTTGGTTTTTTTTAAGATAGTATCATGTTGCAGGAGGCAACCATAGGCCCTCTCTTCTTCTAATATCAGTTGTCTATGTGAAGAAAGTTGCTGCCTGAAATGCTGATCCTAAAGTACAGTTCCTTGCTTCAAAACAAAATGGTGTTTGATTCTACCCCATAATGTAGGTGTTCTGATGAGAAACCACAGTCTGAAATCTCAGTATCTCACTTCCTGGCTTTGTGGGAGATAGATGACAATTGAACTGTAGCCTTCTTTGTTTAAGTTTCTGCAAAAAATCCCACCCCAAACCTTCAGTCTTTTATTTCCATAAATACATTTCCTAGTAACTTCTGAAGGATGATCCTTTTTATGTTTATCACATCTGTTTCTGCCTTTCTTTTGCAAGTAAGTCCAAGGAAGCGTTATGTCAAGTGACAAACTGAGTAGCAAAACAGTATGTTCTGTTTGTGGCAATACTCTCACTTCTCATGACACTTCAATATGAAAATGCATTTGCAAATCCAGAAGGCTTCAAACCAGCAGTAGATTCTCTTTAATATGAAAGTCTAGCTTTGTGCTTGAAATAGGTTCATTCTTGCAAAGCTGGGAAAACATGGGTGAGTTTCCATGTTATTTTGCTCCAGAGAGAAGAAAACAAGGCATCTTTTTAAGAAAGGAAACAGTCAAGACAGGCCTCAGAGGAGGGAAAAACAAAGCTTTTTGTCAGATGACTAATGTTTGGGAAAATTGTGTCTGTATTTAAAGATTGCTGAAAACTTATATACATAGTAGTAGCTTTATAATTTTATTTAGTAATCAGAGTTTGTTCTAACTAGACACTGGTAAAGCTAATTATAGATTTAAAATGTATTATCACTTGCTCTTTAGCTGTGTCAAGCACATCTCTTAACACTGTAGCTCTTAACCACAGGTGTGCTGGTGATTTTTTTTTTCTTCTACTAAGAATTCATGTGTTTATCTAATTTTTTTTTTTCTGTCTAGTCCTTATGTTGTCAAGTACTATGGCAGCTACTTTAAGAACACAGATCTGTGGATTGTTATGGAATATTGTGGAGCTGGCTCTGTTTCAGACATAATTAGACTGCGTAATAAAACGGTGAGTTTTTTTTTTTCTCCGTATGTTTAGCACTTCTTAAAATTGACTTGTGAATTAAGATTAGAAGCTGGAATAAAAGCTAGAGTTACAAGACAAGATCTTGGCTGATGCCAAGGAGCCTATCTGTGCCTTGGTTCCCAGGAAATAAGCTCATGCAGTTGCTGACTGTCTTTTGTGCATTCCTCTGTGGAATGGTCACCAGCAGAAGTAAACGCATTTTGAAGTACAAAGATCTTGGGAATTTCTTGAAAATTACTTCTTTGCAGAAGGCAAACTGTGGCTTCTTTTCCCTGCCCCATCCACCTTACAGCCACTTAGTAGCTGCATAGTTTGAAAATGCATAAAATTGTCTCGCTCTCACTCAGTAATTAGGGAGCATGACATGTAACTGCCATTACTCAAGGAATGAGAAAAGCAAGAGATGCCAACTAAGGAATGTGGGAGGGAACTAAAATGAGGGTTATATGGAAGAGTCTTAATGGACTTACAACAGCAGTAATATAGAGGAAGCCTGTAGGAAGCAGGTTTTTTTAGTTCTAATTAACAAGCAGCTTCTCTGAGAAGTGTTTTTTGTAGGTGTCAAACAACATTGAATTCCTTTGAGTCTGTTGTTTTCAGTGAAGGGCTGTAACATGAGGTATTCTTTTTACCAGCAAGTACTCTGAGGTGACACTACTTGCTGGGCTTCACATTTTGTAAACACTCCCTGAAATGTTCCTTACACCTTACTTGGGAGCAGAGGGGAAAAGTAAAGGAGAGAAAAGCAATGTTTATGCCTAGAAAACAAGACATAAAGGGAAATGGAGTCAGGTGTATTAGCAAGTGGAGATGATGTTGAGACTAAAGGGAGCCCCTTTGGAAAAGGTAACTTGTATCAGGGCTGCTGTAATGTTGAAGTGATGGCTGGGGAAAAGCCAAAACCAATGTGAGATTGCTGGAGTTCTGCAATCTTCAAAACTGGAGTTCTTGCTGTTGTATATGATTCAAGGATCAGTAGCTTCAGTAAGAAATGGCACAAGCCAGTCCAGAATTTACAAAACCAAACCAAACCATAACCCATTTTAAACAGTATTTAGAAAAAAAAAAGGAGCAAGCTTGTTTGTGCATTGATAGAAAATGCTTGAATTTGTATATTAAAAAAGGTGTGCATATGAATGTCTGTGTACTTACATAAAATCAGGCTATCTAGTTTTCCTTACATCTGTTGTAGGATATTGACATAGCAGTTATATTAAAGATTTGAGGAGAAAGGGTTATTGGAGTCTTGGAGCACATGCATACTGATGATCAGACAGACTACTACTGGTGTTTGTGATTAAAGTTGATATGATTAAATAGCATGAATTCTATTTTAAGAAATAGAATAATCACTAAATACATAGATATCAATGATAAAGCTTTTATAAAGGCAAGTCATGGAGCGCATAGCTAGTAAAGTTTTATGAAGGATTTGATAAGAACATAATTAATGCTGGCTGGTGTAAAGTTGGTTGGAAATGCTGAAATTCTTCACACCAGAAGCTCTTCAAGCAAACACAGCTATTATCTGGAGAAAATGGGAAGTTCTGTCATAGGTGGGTAATTGTTTAAAATATAGAGTAGAGGGTGTAGGTGGTCATTTTTGGCTTACTACATGGGCCTGTGCTATCCTGTTTCAGAAAGAGGGTAGAAATTCTGGTGAGAGAGGTTATATTCCTAGTGGTTGAAACTGGGAAAGCCTTGAAAAGCTTTGTAGTACTGAGAGAATAAGCACAAATAGATGTAAAGAAATACCTTTGGCTTGATGAGGAAAGCAAAGTCTGTATATTCAGATTTATGAGCTCTTCAGATTAACTTTTAGAAATAGTTGAATTAAGTAAAGTGATTGTCGGAGATTGCAGTGGTACCAGGGACACAGCAGTACTATGGCAGTTAAATAAAGTAAGAAGGGTGATCAGAAGTAAAGACTACTTCTCTAGAAACAGATACCAAATGCATTTTTCTGTGATGAGAAGAGGTACCTGGAGGGAGAGACATAGTAAAAGGTTTTGGAAGCCATGAGTAACATCAAGAAAGTAAGATGTGGGTATCTTACTGTTTATTACAAAACAAGAGATCACTTGTGATGGTAGATGCAGAGCAAAAATTCTTACTTTGCACATGATGATGAGGATCACTGTATAATTATGGAAGTTCTTGTAAATGCTGAGAGTTGATTTTCAAAAGGCAACTAAATAAGACCAGGAAAAAATGGCTGTGACTGCACTCATATATGTAATGACTGGAGCAGGGAGTCCATGTGCTTCAGATCTCTGGGAAGGGGAAGCAGACAGCTATCAGTTTACTTGGAATGTACTTAACATTCAGGCAGGCTACCAGGCTAGACAGAATTTTCATTCTGGTGTAGAATAGGGAGTGTTCTAGTGCTTATTAAAAAAAAAATAAAAAAATTAGCAAAGCAAACTTCTCCATTTCTCCCTTGCTGCGCCTCCATCTTGCAAGTTTTGGAAGATTTGGACTTGTTTGGATTCCCTTGCTCTTTGTGGAACAGTGGCCTGATCATTCAGACTATGTGTGATGGGAAGCTTGTGACTGGAATGGGTCTGCATAAAATATTTGAGCATTTTGTTGATGACCTTACATTTTATTTATTTGTTTATTCATTCATTAAATGGAAATAAGAAATTGTGTTGTAATAAGAAAAATATCTTCACTCAGAAACAAGGAGAGAGTTGTTTCTTATTTTGTCAGAATATTTACTGAATACAGTCAAACACATAGAGTTATGTATTCTGTAACTTTCTTAAATGGTCAAATGAAGACTCTGGCTGGGCCAAGAAAAATTCATTTCCTGCTTCTTAATATTTAAGGAAAAGAAATTGAGAAAGTTGAAGTAAGAGCCCTTTAGCGCAGTGGCCATTAAGATTATCATTTGGGCTGATTTTAAAGGTCTCTTCCAACCTAAATGATTCTAGGATCATTATTAAGTTAAGTCATAGAAAAAGGTGGATTTCTCCTCCTCTTTGGGGAGGAAACATTAATGTCTATTTGCCCTTGTTGCTTGTCTCTAAAATTAAGAATTCGTTGATCATCTTTTTCTGGTTTTGTGGTTTCCTTACTTTTTCCAAAAATTGTGTTTGTCAAGAAAGTGATCAACACTGGGCTTTTTTCCACTGTTCTAGTGGACTAAACCCAAGGGAAACAGAGTCCAAAGTTAGGGTAATTTTTAGTGTTTGGAGCCTATTCATAGTTGTGACCGTGATAGCTGTTGATGTGGTGATGGTAAAGAGAAGCAGGAAGGGCCTTTGGATGGGTTCCCCAGAGATGTTTGGCATGGCACTCAGGCAGTCCAGGGTCAAAGGCAGGGCTCATGGGAAGGGCCCAGGTTCAAGTATATGGGTGCTGGGGGCTGGGAGAGCATCAGGGACCAATGGTCAGGGGGCACAGGGCAGTACAAATGTGGGGTTGGGGTATGGGAGCCAATGGGGAAATTGGGATGGAATGACTGAGGGACACAGGGACGGAGAGGGGATTAACAGGGAGCAGAACAGGGGTACATCGACATAACAGAACAGGGGATCCTGTGAGAGAAGCCCCTTATGTCTGCTTAACATAGGGAAAGCCTCTCCACAATTCATATGGAAAAGTTTTCAGCTTGGCAAGAGCAGGTTTTTGTCTAAGAGG
Organism: Certhia americana; assembly: GCA_018697195.1. NCBI lineage: Eukaryota > Metazoa > Chordata > Aves > Passeriformes > Certhiidae > Certhia > Certhia americana. The sequence continues at coordinate 131,796,035 of CM031858.1, read as the reverse complement.
CCTAGGACACTAATTTGAAGTTAAATTGACCCCTGCAATTCTGTCTGGAGTCTTCTAATGTGCCAGGCAGGTCAGCAGCGCTTCCGCAAATCCGTGGTGCTTGTTAGCTCATGGGGGGTGTGGTGTTCCTCAGTCCTGGGCAACAAAGCTTAGATCTAGTTTTGTCTACTTTTCTTAGAGACTAGTTTGGGAGGTACATGTATCTTATACATTTAAACTGTGGGTTGCTGCCAGAAAGGGCAGTTCTGCTCTTTTCCTCCAACCTGGCTGATGTGTTCCTCCTGCCTTTTCCCTGCCTCAGATGCAGTGATTGTCTGTGGCTGCAGGGTGATCTTTGATAAACTTGATGATATCATGGGGGAACTTCCTCTTTGTTCTGCCCTCCCTAGCCCCTCATGAGCTAACTCTGGACTTTCTGTGGCAGCGCAGTGGCTGGATCTGATGCAAGGAATGAGTAGTGCGGAAAGGGGAGGAAGAGAATGTACGAGACTGACTTTCAGTGTCAATAGAATGAGATAATTACAGTGTGATTAAGTCTTACTGGCTGCTCTTAATATGAGGGAGAATATTTACACATAACCAACCTTGTCCCTCTAATGATAATTAAGGATGCATATGCTCATCCACTGATCATGATCAACTGAGTCACTCTAATCCTGACTCTTCGGGGATCAAATTCACTTGGCTGAAACCATACCAGGTAGTGGCTATGTTGTAGGATTATCAGACAAACTTGTTTTATTTGGGTCAGTATTGTAAGTAACAAGTGTAGGAATGGATAGCTGCACAGCTACTGTGCAGTTGGGCCCAGTGAGTGTGTATTTTGTATCTAAAATTACTTCCTTTTCATGACAGTTTATCAGTTACATATATAATGCCTCATGTACTCTTGATGATTAGCTTCTGCCACGTTTTCTTAGCTAATTACTTTTTTCCATGTGTTTAAGCTCCGCTAATTCAAGTGAATAATGTATCCAAATCTCTGGTTGTTGTATTTAAATGTCCTACTGGATTTGCTTTCCCTCTATGTTACCATCTGGATCCAAGGCAGATCTTTTGTTATCTGGGCTAAAGGCATTTTGCAGTTTTAAGCAGTCATGTTTCTCAGTAATTTCACAGTTAAAATAGTTCCAATTTGTAGGCCTTTGCTTCACTTAAGTACATTATTAGCTGTAAAGCAGCGGTCTAGGGCCTAGTACCTCTTACATTTTTGAAGCAGTGTCTAACACAGTATAACTTCCTCAGTTGAGCCCACATGGATTAATTAATACCCAGACAGTCCATACACAAAGATTGAAATTCCTTCTGCACTGGTTCACTTGCTTATCTGATCTTGGTGCCCATGGACGAGTCCATCCTGGCTATGCTGCTAACCATGTTTCTGTCAGTGGGCTTTCCAGGTGATGAATTGACTCAATGGGCTAATCAGTATTACTATCCAGAGACTCATCTTCAGGCCAACATATTTTTCCCTGCATCCAGGTTGAGGAAAGGGAGGAAAGAACTTGATCACAAATGTCCTGGTTTCCTTGTTCTGTGTTTAGCCTTACAAAGCAGAGTAGCTTATACTCGCTTCTGCAATGCAACGCTGAGATTATTCAGTGATTGTCTAATAAAATCCTTACTGTGACTTTGAATGATTGACTGTTACATTACTGCTGGGAATTATTTTCCCTTAGTTGTTTAGGATAGCACTGTAAGTTCCTGAAAAAATGGATTGTACTGTCTGACTGTTAGAATGATAGATCTTTCTTTCAGCCTTGCATTTAACTATATTCATCTGCTTGGAAATTTGCTCATGACATTTTCCCTGAGCTGAAGAATCTCTGTGTGCCAGAAATAAGATACATGTTATCTATTGGCTAATTTTTATGAAAGAAAAGGAAGCTTGAGCTACGCTGGTATTAATCCATTTCCAAAATAACTATGTGTATGTTACGTGCCAATACAATTGCCCAAAAACATTCAGAAATGGGGAGGTTTCCAAAAGAAGATCGGCCATGCAGCATCTCTGGTAAATGTGCTTTGGGATACACAAACTGTCCTCTCTTCCCTCTTTTTCTACAGTGTTAGCAGGTCATGCTCACTCAGTGAGTAATAATATGCTATTAAATGATACATCCTCTGAAGTCCAGTGTTTATTTGTAAAATACTACAACAATTGTAACGATTGCTCTGAAGACAGAATTATCTCTCCCCAAACTTCATCTGACCTTTCTCTTTCCATTAAAAGAAATACTGTTGTTAACTTGTGCCATGAACATCTACAAGCCAATTCTAAGAAGAATTTGATTCCTGGGTGATTTCTGTAGTTTTGTACAGGTGCATAAAATGTTGGAGTTCATTTTGTGGGCAGTCTTAAAACTAGCCATGTAATACTAAAATGCTGAGCATCATATAATTTACTTTCTGCTTAAAAAGCATACTTCTTGGAAGAAAGCTTACAAAATATTACTTCATTTCTAGTGGCTGTATTTGATGGGTTTCACAGTGTTTATATTTGCTACTGATCTCTTTGCAGTCAGGTCACTGCTAAAAGATGAGAGAGACTATAATATGTTGAGGAGGAGATAGGATTTTCACTTTTTTTTCTAATCTGAACAAACTGGCTAGTTTGCACAGTCAACAGATCTTCTTTACCTCCTCACCCATATTTCAGAGAACAAATCTGTGCAACTTCTGGGTGAATAGCAGAAGTTGCATCTGTGGCTTGAAGTCAGTTACTAATTTTTCAAACTGAGCTGCTAATGATTTTTGAAATAAAAAATTGTTATAATTACTCAATGCAACAGCAACTTTCTTTTCCCTCTTGTGAATAATTTTCAGTTAGTCCCAGTTTTAAGCTGCTCAAACAATAAAATGACCATGTAAACATAGAATATGAAGAAATTTATAATAAAATCTTGCAGCCAAAGGTAGCTGTTTAAATGAATGTTTAATCTGGTCTGTCATCTACTGGTACCCTATACAGCTTACATTGCAAAACACATAAAATCTTATTCCTATTGTAATAAGAGCTGGAAGTTTAATGTTATTGCCTCCCAGCACTGCTTTTTCCCCTCAAAAGAACCCCAGCATTGTTTACCTTGGAGAGACAGAAATATCAGCTGAATTTTTAATGTATTTCCAGTTTGAGTCAACCTCTCTGCATATAAAGTTACAATTTGGGCAATAAAATTTGTCTCCATTCAAGGAGTTAAGCCAAGTTTCATTACGGACTTCCACGTATATTTTATTTTGCAATAAAAGAATCTTTAAAGTTTAGATGGGTTTATTGCTATGTATTATTGTGGCGAGGAAGTGGAGGAAATGTAGAAAAACTGCAGGTAAAAGAAAGGCTACTGTCTTGAATTTGGATGTTTATTTTAGAGGTGATAAGAGGTGAACAGTGTGCCACTGATATGGAACAAGTGATAATTTTAATTTGAAAGGAACCTCTGGAAGTCAGCTAGGTGAGTGTACTTTTCCAAGGAAGGAAGTCCAGTTAATGTTTAGGACCTTGTTCAGATCAGTTTTAACAATCTGAAAAGCGGGAGACTCAACAGTCTCTTTCTCCAGCCCTGTGGACTTCTATTTCTTCATGTATGCTCAGTGAAGATTGTTTGGTCTGTTCTAGCCTCTCTAGTCCAATTCTAGCTGGACTCTCCAATTTGGCAGACTTTCTTTTATAGCAGCCTGGAACTGGGCACAGTGTTCCAGATTTGGCTTCACAAGTGCTAAATAGAGGGGAATATTTACTTGACCTGACTGTGCTTTCCTAATGAAGTTCAGTCTGTGGTAAGGGTGTATTGCTGATGTTGCTGTCTGATTTTCAACTTGTCTTCTGGAGCTACCCAGAACGTTTCCTGCAGGTGTATTCCCTGCCATGTTGATTCTCAGTCCATGCTGGTCATGGCATGGGGTTCTTCTCTCCTGATGTGTGACTCTGCCATTGTTGAACTAGTGTATTTATTGTGTCACTTGTCAAGCTAATTCTTCCATATTGTTGAGATCCCTCTACATGGCAGCCCTGCCATGTCTTTTAATGTATTGGCTGTTTCCACCCTGTTTTGTCATCCACAAACCATGGTGGGATGTGTTCTTGCTCATTGTTCAGGTTGTTGATCAAGATGTTGGGAGTGTTCACCCTATGATCAGTCTCTGAGAACATTGCTTGTAGCTGGCCCTTGGTTACATTTTGAACCACTGCAGGATGGCAGTCCAGCTGGTTGTTCCTCTATATCTTCTCCATGATTCCTCAGATTTAGTTAAAAACATACATTGGAGACTGCCAACAGCCTTTGTAAAGTCAAACAAAATTACATCCTCAGCTTTCTCTTCATCCTGATAGGAATGTGGCCAGGTTAATTTAGTGTGATTTCCTTTTCCAGTCACCTTTTAATCCTTTGTATGTCTAAAAATTAGCTTCTCTGTGGATTCACCCCATAATATCCTGGGGCCTGAGGATGAACTCATCAGCCTGTAGTTCCTCAGGCCTTTCTTCTTGCCTGTTTTGAGGATGATGGTATTGTGAGGGACACCCTGATTGCTGTAACCTTTTAAAGTTGGTAAGAGATAGCCTTGAGTTGACATTAGCCAGCTCCTTGGAGCCTTTGGATGTGTCTTATCTGTTCCCATGGGCTTTGTCCAATTTAGTAGAGCAATTCCTAATTTGTTCCATTTTGCTACAGAGACAGCTGAGAGCCGGAGAAACCCTACTAAAGACAAGGAACATGTTTGGATGAATTCTGCATAGTTTGTCAATAGGTTGACCACTCAACACAAAATACTTCCTGTTTTTTAAGAATTTTCTTTCTTTCCTTTTTCTGCATATAGGCCAATACAGTCTTCTTGCTGTCCTCTGTTTTGCTGTCCAGACTCAGGTCCACCGTGTTTTTGGCCTTTGTAATTCAACTCTTTACTACCTAGGCAGTACTTCTTAATCTTTAGTGATCTATTCCTGCTCTTTGTGTGCCTTGATTTTTGCACTTCAGCTCAGTTAGGAGTTCTTACTTCATTCAGGATTGCCTCCTGCTATGTTCACTTACATTGCATGCCAGGAAAGACCATTTTCGTACTTCTAGAAGGTTGCCCTTAATGCTCAGCTTGCTCTTTGTCCACTTAGAAGATTGTCCAAGGTCTTTCTTGGTGATGCTGTCAGTGGAGATGGTATGAAGAGGTGTGTGAGTTTGTGAGCCAAATGATCTATTTGCAGATGTGTTCTCTGCAATGGTACAGTTGGTTTTAAACAGTGACAACTCAGATTCCTGTTAGAAAGGTATACAGTTGTATTGTTTTAGCAGACCTATAGTAAGGGCTTCCTTACTATTACACAGTATAGTACAGTGCTAAGGAGGTCTTGTACTTTTCTGCATTACTTCTAAGGTTGTGCTCAACCTCTGGTTCAGTACTTCATATATGTCTTATAGAAAGCTGGAACTTGGTAATGAAGGGCTGAGGAGTCTGACTTCCATATTCTGATCAATTCTTGATCTGCCTGTGTCTATGTATTAATGTTAAGCATGGGAGGCACATGAGATTTCCTGAAATAGTTTTTCCTATGAGCTGCTAGGTATGTTTGAGATAATGTTATGCTGCCACTAGGCTACAGTAATTTTCAAACTACACATAGAAGACTGATGTGTTAGCACTGTCTTGAATTATCCAGTACAAAAATGCTAATTTAAAGGAAAGAGAAAATGAGGTCTCTTGTGTATTATATTCAAGAAATATTATGTAAGTTATGTTGCTGGGATTATGTAATGAAAAACAAGTCTTAAAAAATATTAACACTGCTTATTATCTGTACAATGAATATTTGTTGTTATGTTTATTGCAGCATTTTTTCTGTATGATTTTATGTGCAGCTTGGATCTTATGGTAGTGAGTTCTTACTCTGTCCATTACTGTAATATTGAGGTGCCTCCTTAGATAATATAGGACTAAGTAAAGATTATCTGAGACTGAGACCAAACCTTGTTGTCATAAGTAGTGCCATAATTTGGTACTTTACTCCAAGACAGAGGTTATGATTTTGTTTGAAGAGCACTGTCTTTACTCATAGCATACAGATGTGCTTTAAAAAAGAAGTCTGAAGTGTACTTGCTCTGAAAGGGAGGCTCAAGGAAAGCAATTTCAGGACAGTGTAGTTCGTAACAGGTAGAGGGAACTAAAATCTAAGATTGGCTTTAAGCTAGAACTATAACTTTGACAACTCTTTTTCCTCTCTGAAGATTTCTGCCTTAATTCCTAAGTTAGATGTCAAATATTACAAACGGGAAGGGTATTGTGGGTACTGTCATCTATTCTCCCCTGCTTATTTGCCCATCTCTCCTGCATCTCAGGATTTTTGTTAGTCAAACATTGTTTTTGTGTAAATGAAGAATAGGAGAGGTGTGTGATGGTGATAGGATGTGAAATGTTTGAGCTTCATAGCTCCTGGTGGAAGAATGGCTCCTTTATTTGCCATAAGAGTGGACCTACCCAATGTGTTCAACCTAATCAGTGTTCAGATGCAGTAAGCTGATACTTCCTGGAAGCATCAGGCTTAATGTGCATGTATTAGTGTAAAAAGAGCAGCTGGGAATGGACTTAGTCAGTTAAAACAATTCAGCTGACCCAGACCCCTTTAGAGGGGCCTCAGGAAGGAGAATGACTGTGTGCAAGAGAACCTGTGGCTGAGTTGCCCTAACAGCTGCGTGGATTAGGTGGTGTGTGGTGGACTGGTTAGATGCACCCTTCGGTCTCCCTTGTATGTGGCATCCATAGCCAGTTAGATATAAATATGTGAATTAGATGTCTGTTACAGTCTCATGATAGATGTGGAACACTAGAATTTTCTGCTTTGCCCTAGATTTTGATGGTTTCTAAGTTTGGGTTCATGTCTAATGTATTTTATGTAGGCTGTAGAGTTGTTCGCCTTTATTATTCACATTCTTTTTAATATATAATCGGTGCATGGTTTTGATGGTGAAGGATTAGAAGCTGCTCCATGGCTGACTTCTTTAGAGGGTAGCACCAACCCATCAAAGGGACAGCATATGGGATTAGAACTAGCCAAAGATACCAAACAGATAAATGTTCCACAAGGTTTTAAATGAGGATCTTGATATGAGTTGAAATCAGAAACAAAGCAGAAAGATTGACTGTGAAATTATACTAAAGTGCTAGGTATAGAGCTGTGCTGATGGAACAATGAAGCTGTGAATGTTAAAGCTCAGAATAAAATAGACCAACTTTTTTACAGGAAATCTGCCCATGCAGATTGATCAGGAATGGATAATATAAGAACCATAGATCTGGATCAAGATAGCAACATTGACTACAACATAATTTTATATTAATATGAAATAGTTTTGTTTCTTTTAATTGTTCTGAGTGCTGATTATTAATGCCATTGCTTGTATGTCAATATCAGACTGCTTCTAGAACTAGAGAGTACTGGGTATTGAGTAGATGGCAAGCTATGCTGTGACAAAGCACGTAATGGTCTGGTTCTGTACTCAGCTGTTTGTGTGTTGAAAGTCAGTTGTAGGGACACAGACACTCTACAATCCCTATATAGAGACTTCCAACCATGCTTGAGAGAACAGATTCTGAGCTAGAGTAAAGAAGGGAGGAGATGTAATTAGGAAGCACTTTGATGTGGATTTTAAGAGTTTATTTGTGGTTTTGTGAATAAATGAATAGTTGTAGGAGCTTTGGATCTGTTTTTATGTACTTTGGTCCCTTGTTACTTACAACAATTGGTAGCCTAAAAAAGTGTCTGCTTCCATCAGATTTCCATTAGTTTGTGTCGGCTAGTCTTTATGGTGTAAAGAAGAATGGTATATTTTTTCACATTAAAAAAAAAAAAAAACCCTCAGTATTTCCCAACAAAACAGTTTTCTTCCTATCTTGTAAATATGAAGAAATTAGGTGTTGATGCATTTAGATAATCTCTGTTCAGGAATATGTCCTTTTTATACAAGTTCAGAATGATGGAATACATTGTAAAATCCAGGTGGGGTTAACTTATCTGCTTATCACAGGGGAAAAAAACCGGAGTACAATAGAAAATAGTATTTCAGTTAGAAGGGTCCTACAATGATTAGCTGCCTGACCAAGTCAGGGCTGACCAAAAGTGAGTTTTGAAGGGCTTTGTCCAAATGCCTTTTACATGCTGACAGGCTTGGGACATCCACCTCTTGTAGCAAACCTGTTCCTGAGTTTGACCACCCTCAGTAAGGAAATGCTTCCTAATGTCCAGTCTAAACCTCCTGTGGTACAGCTTTGAACCATTCCCACATGTCCCATCCCTGAATACCAGGGGGAAGAGCTCAGCATCTCCCTCTCCATATCCCCTGCTCAGGAAGCTGTAGAGAGCTGTGAGGTCACCCCTCAGCCTCCTTTTCTCCAAATGAAACAAGCCCTAAGTCCTCAGTCCCTTCAGACAGGACATTGCCTCCAGCCCTTTCACCACCTTTGTTGCCCTCCTCTGGACACGTTCTCACCCTTTACCCTCATTCTTCAGCTGTGGGGCCCAGAGCAGCACACGGAGCTCACGGTGGGGCTGCACCAAGGCTGTACAGAGGGACAGTCACCTCTGTGACCTGCTGGTGATGCTGAGTTTGATGCACCCCAGGAAGGGATTTGTTCTCTGGGCTGCCAGGGTACATTGCTGACTCCTGCTGAGCTTCATGCTGACCAGCGCACACAGATCTCTTCTTATAGGGCTGCTCTTGAACCATTACTCTCCCAGTTTATGCTGTCCCTGCATTACTCCATCCCAGATGTAGAATCCATCATTCAGGCTTGTTCAGTTTCACCCTGTTTATCTGTTGCCCAGTGCTTCATTCTGTCCAAATCCCTCTGCAACATTTTTCATTCAAACAGCATCTCCTACTTTGGCATCCTCAGCAAACTTTACTAATGATGCATCCAATTCCTGCATCCAGATTATTGATAAAGTAGTGAACAAAACTGGCCCTAGAATTGAGGTACGTCACTGGTGGCAGGTCACCAGCCAGATGTAGCCCCATTCACTACAACCCTTTGAGCCCTGCTCTTCAGCCTCCAGCTCACTGTGTATCTGCTCATCTTGCAGAAGGATGCCATGAGGAACGGTATCGTAAAGCCTTACTTAACTAGAAACCAGTATCCACCACTTACCTTTCATTCACAGTGGGCAGGTGACCTTATTATGGAAACATATCAAATTAAATTTGTGCACTCATGTTGATGGTGCCTGATGATTTCATTGTTCTTTTGAAGCCTTTCAGTAGTACCTATTATGATGATCTCTGTTAGTTTTGTAGAAACTGAGATTAGACTAGCAGATACATAGATTCCTGGATCTTCCCTCATGCCCTTTTTGTAAATCAGAATAACACTGTCTAGCTTTCAGTCAGCAGGGACCTCAGCCACTAATTTTTCAAGAACTAAAACTGGTGATTTTACCTCCTTAGGAACTCATATTTGCCTTTTGTTCAGACACTTATCTAACTTACTTATTCCTTAGTAGTGATGTATTTTGAATTCGTTTATTTTGGGATGATATTCAAACTTTAAATATAGATAAGTCAGCTAAAACAAACCACCCATGATTTATTCAAATTGGTGTAAAATGCACCTAATTTTGTTGTGTGGAGCTGTAAATCATACTAATACAGAATCATTGAATGGTTGATGTTGGAGAGGGCCTCTGGAGGTCATCTGACCCAACCAGCCTGCTAAAGAAAGGCCATCTAGAGTTGGCTGCCCAGGGCCATTTCTGCATGGTTTCCAGGAGGGAGACTCCACAACTTCCCTGGCTAATCTGTTCCAGTGCTTAGTCACACCCACAGTAGAAAGTTTCCTGCTGTTTAGAGGGAGCCTCCTGTGTTTCAGAGTGTGTCCATTGCCTCTGTTCCTGTCACTGGGCACCACTGAAAGGAGCCTGACTTCATCCTCTTTGCCACTTCCCTTCAGTTATTTGCATACATTAAAAAAATTCCTCCATGAGTTTTATCTTGTCCAGGCTGAACAGTCCCAACTCTCTCAGTCCTTCCTCCTGGGAGAGATGTTCCAGTCCCTTGATCATCTTTGTGGCCCTTTGCCAACTCCCTCTGGTGTGTCCATGTCTCTTATACTGAGAAGCCCAGAATTGACCCAACATTCCAGGTGTGGCATCAGCAGTGTGGAGCAGAAAGGAAGGATCACTTACATTCTTGCACCTCCTGGCAGCTTGTTTCTTATGCAGCCCAGGATACCATTTGCATTTTGGAAGGTAGTGTACAAAATACTTCAATACCATTAATGTATGCAAAAACATCTGCACAAGATGGTTCTGATCTACAGGAACAACATAAGTGGAACTTTTTTTACAATGCTTAATGCATCCAATAAGGGAAGAAATGATGTATGTATGGCTCAGCAGCTATATTACATAGTTAAATAATGCTTCTGGGTTTAGAAGTATACATGTGGAGAACTTTGTAATTTATGTGCTTTCATTGTAATTTATAGATGGTATGTGTTCTGCAAAAAGTTTAAGTGGCACAAAAATACTGAAATTAATGATTTTGAAATCTTTTCTTAAAATACTTCTATTGTGATTGTACAGTTATGTTCAATATGGCAGAGCATTATTTTCTGGAAAGGTAATTTTGTCTAGGGAAGGTGAGTGTACTTTCTTGGCTTCTTGAGTAAAGCTGGAAATCCATTGCATCCTTCTAAATATTATTAGTTATTAAGGCCAAACATTTTGTCTGAGTGTTATTGTGCGCATACTTGGCCACGTTTAGCAGCAATATAAGCAGGAGTGATTTTAGTCATGTTATATAGATGATGATTATATGAAGCACAAGTGGATAAATCTAGATGTCTGGAGCTGGGATTGATTTGTCTTGGAATAGTGGAAATCTGTTCTTCCTTCTTTTTCCCTGTGCTTCCCTGTTACTGTTGTTCTTGATAAACCTGACTTGTGCTCTCTCCCTGCTTCTTAGAGGTGGTATTCACTTCTGTGGGCTTTTTTGACCACTCTGTGTATTTGGATGTGTAAATGCTTTGTTCTGTACTCTTTAGTCATACTAGGGTTTTACTCGGCTGAGGGTCCCCAGATAGTGCATCAGGCTGCAGTATTCTCCAGAATTCTCTTGGTTTGCTGGATTCTCACTCCTTAGCTTCTTTGTCAGCTTTTTGTTCCAGTGTTCTGTTAGCCTCTCCTTTTGATAGCTGGATTTTGCCATGCAGCTACAAAACCACCTCTCCATCTAGAGCTGATGATCCAAAGATCTCCATGTGGTTTTCAAGAACTGAATTTTCAATTTTCAAGAACTGAAGCTAGGGGTTTACCTCCTTAGAGGCACAACATATTGAAGAAAGATCTCTGCCGTGTCCTCTAAACACCATTTTTCATCATACTTGTTTCTAGATGAAAGTGGGAAGGAAGTTGTATGCTTATCTTGCTACACATTTGTCAGTGCTCAGGATCATTTTCTGTTGCACATTCCAAATTTAGCTGCATGGAAGTCTTTGGAGATTCAAGGCATTGTATTGTTTCTGAAATTGGGTGGATTTGGCAAAGCTCGGGCAGAAAGTGTTACACTCAGCATGTATTAAACCATTCAAGATACAGTGTTCAATAGCCTGAGTTTAAATTGCTTGAAGTGTGAGTCTGCAGATAATCACAGTTTTAGTGATTCACCGTAGAATTTTTAGCTCACATAATAAGGCTTGTCACTTTCTCCAGACATCCTTTTGACCATACTTAAGTTTATCTTACAGTTGATTTAAAGTCCCTTCTTGCTTGACTCCAGATCAGGTAGATGGTGTTACTCCCATGGCACAATGCCAGGAAAGTTGTCTTATTTGAAATGTGTATAACAGGGTTTTCAGTTCTTCTGGCATACCATCCTTTGAAGCAGCATAGTAGTCAGCATAAAGTAGCACAAATAAAGGCTTTGAGCAGTGTGCTGCTGAATAGAAACACTGAAAGATCTCAGAGAGAAATGGTGGGCAAGGAATGCATAAAGCTCAGCAGAGGCGGTAACTGCTTAGCTTGGAGCTAATATACCACCATCAATTTCATCCTCTACTTGCATAGGAAAAGGTTTCTAAAAGTCTCTGGAACTCTTGAGGTACATCAACATATGCACTTTTTGGAAAGCAATGCCAATTTGAGCAGCAGCTACTTTACTTTGTCCTTCTTTACTGTAACATGTGTTGAATCCAGGAACTGCTTTGTTGGAAAAATAATTTGGCAGACAGGTTTGTTTTCAGCTAGGATCTGTCTGTTACAGTTGTTCGGTGGAAGGGCTGAGATGCAGTGTGAATTACTGCTGTAGGTTGCAGGGAAAGGAGGGACTGGAGCTGGGGACTGCTGTTTAAATAAATGTATGTGTAACTGTGCCCTTGGGCTCCACACCTAGGTTTTATGAGACTGGATAGAAGCTGCAACAGGGAAGTGGTTCTATTTGTTAAATAATTAAAACTTGTTGTGAGCGTCTCAAGTGCAGATAATCTTGCTGACTGATAATTTTTTTTCCTTTTTGTTGATTCATTTTTTTTGGCTTAGAGTGGGTTTTTTTTTTTCCTTACAGGCTTTTGATGGTGGTTGTTTTTTGGAGGGAGGTGTGGATGTCTACCAACAGAACTGAAACTGGAAGGAATTGTTACTGCTTAATTTAATTTCTTCATAGGGTTGGAAAAGTAGAGTAAAGAGGAGAAAAATGCAACCCAGCAGAAATTTGCAGTTTTTTGCATTTCTGAGAATGTGTAAAATTCATTTGTTTAGTTCTTGTATTTAAGCTTGGGTGTACTGTAATTAACTGGCATTTCAGTTGTATGGATAGTTTCTTTTTATTTCCTTGAGCAATTGCATCGCATGGAATGAATTATATGTATGTGTTTTTGCTTTTATTTGAGAACAAATGCTGCTGAAAATCTGAGAAGTGTTCTCAAGGGGATCTGGTACCTGAAAAAGAGACAAAGATACTCTTGCTGTTTCTCTGATAACTCTTGTTCAGGAGCTTATGTGTTCCTATTGTGTTGATCTGAAGCAATGAGACTAAACAACTGCTAACTGATGACTTACTCAAGAGTCTGTGTTGTTTATGAAGCAAATACAAGAAATGTCTCAATTTTTTTCACTCTGTTGTGTTTTCTTTGGTAATGAAATATCTATCGGCTTTTTGCTAGTTGGCTTGCAATTTATTGTAGCATTTGTGGTGGCGTGTGACTCTGCACTGTATTAGAGTTAAGAGAAGCATTTTGGCCTGGCGAGTCTACACAGCATCTTTTTTCTCAATAGTTGGCATTTAAAGATTTATTTTTTATTCTTTTTTTTAGCTTTAAAACTGAAGTTTTTCTAGTCTGCTAAACAAAGGAAGTCAAGCATTGTGCTCTTCATAATAATCACTCTGACATGATCGTGAATTAAATAAGTCAAATATATGGACCTTGTGTGTATACATGAACATGGTTTTATGTTTTCTTGCAGCTAACAGAAGATGAAATTGCAACTATTTTGAAATCTACTCTTAAAGGACTTGAATACTTGCACTTTATGAGAAAAATACATAGAGATATAAAAGCTGGAAACATCCTTCTTAACACTGAGGGACATGCAAAATTAGCTGATTTTGGTGTGGCTGGCCAGTTAACAGTAAGTAACTGTGGAAAGATCATTTAAAAATGCTATAGCACTCCCAACCTTGTTCTTTCACCTTTGTCTTCTGCCTTGAATTTTGTGTCTGAGCAGTGTCACTGCCACTAGTGGTAGTGGCAGAACTAACATTCTTTATCACAGTGAATACTTAATGTAGTGCAGGGCTATATAGATTTTAGTTGTTTGTTTTTATAACCCAGTGTATCAAGTGCCTGGTGATCTCTTTAAATTTTAGTTTGAGATTTAGGATTATTGTCACCTCTTTGGCCTCTGTAGGCTGATGGGCTAAATCTGTTTGGTCTTAATTCAATTGAATCACTACCATTTCACCTTTGGGTGGATAATTTAACTTTTGAATATAGAATTGATATAAAAATAATCTGAAAATAAGCATCTCTGGTTTAACTGCATAAATTATATAATTACAGGATACAATGGCAAAACGTAATACTGTTATAGGAACTCCATTTTGGATGGCTCCTGAAGTCATACAAGAGATTGGCTATAACTGTGTGGCAGACATCTGGTCCCTTGGTATAACGTCAATAGAAATGGCTGAAGGAAAGCCTCCATATGCTGATATTCACCCTATGAGGGTAAGTGTCTTGGTGGCTTTTTTTTTGTTTGTTGTATTAAAAAAACCCCCTCAAACCCATGAAACGTTCAAAATCCCCTAATACTGGGAACATAAAGCTGTATGTTTATGAATAGAGATTTTAATACCAACATTTTTTACTTTCTGTATTACTTCCTCTTGACTCCAGTTTGCCTGTGTTTTAACACGTTTCTGTAAGGTTTCAGAATGCCTTTATTTCCACTTGAAAGGCAGCTACAGCAGAAGTTCTTAATTGGCTTTGGGGTAATATATAAAATCTGTTTCATACTGTACCTGCACTTGGAGCCTTCCATCACCAAGAGTCTGTCTGCTTTTGAAATGCAGTTTTGCACTCAAGGTGATCTGAAGAAGAATTCAGAACTGTCCTATGGGAGCAGTGCTAATATTATTAGTAACACCTGACAGCTTTTGTTTATTAGTGATTCCTAAGGTCCCTTACTGAATCAGTTTACTTTTTGCAAAATAAAATGTAAATAGAATTAGTTGCTTTATGAGGAGTAGCAGTTACAAAGGAATTACTTGGAGGAAATGGGAACAATATTTTTCCAGGGATAACTCAACACTGTTAGTCATGCTGTTATTATTTTGTAATGAGCTATAGAGTAGATGTGCTGATTGCACTGGGCAGTCCACTAAACACTTCATTCTTAAATGGTTTAAAACCCATTTTGAATTAAGAAGACATACCTTTTTCCAGAACAATCTTTGCTATTTGCTGCAAAATTGTCATACTAAATTATTTTATTCAGTTTTCTTTTGCTGGTGCCTTATATATCAGAATCTTAATATAAAGAAGCTACCACTATAGAAAAAGAAGGTACTGTTCATATAGAGTTACTGTAAGGTGATGCACTCTGAATGCAAATGTATTTAGTGCTGTTTTTGTTTGTGGGGTTCTTGTGTGGAGGAGAGATATTTCCTGAAATTTCTGTTAAAGCTAGTAAGTGATTTTCATTTAGAAACATTACATAATTTTGGAAGCAAAGTTTATTCCTTTTCCTGCACCATATTTTTTTCCTATGTAATTAACTGTTTTAACATTACAGTTCAAACTAAAAATACTCAGGTGAAAGCTGAGAACAAAATAAACATATCGGAAGCTGGATTTTGATGGTAATTTAAGTTAAGATGAAATAACCTCTAAAATATTTTGAATAATGATTGATGACAAATTAAATACACTTGATCATGCTGGGATTTTTGGTTATACTTTTAACAAAAATGCCTTAATTACATCTGAGTAACATCACTGTAGTTGCAGCAGCTGTTGTAAGGTGAGGACTACTTTATCAGAGAGGATTTTTATGTGCATGACAATAGCTGCTTATAAATCAAAGGTCGCTGAGTTTGAGTGCTTGTGGATCTGTTTAATTCTTGCAATCAAGTGAATGCTATCAAAGGCCAACGTAATTTAACACAATTCTGGATTACATACAACATGTGTTCTTGTTAATAAATTACGTTATGGTTTTTAAGGGCTTGTATGTAGTTAGTACTCTTTTGTATATTTGATACCTCCAGTTTTTCTTAATTTTTATTAGTGAGTTGTTACAGTGGTTAACAAGAAATACACAGATTTAAGTTGCAATAGTTTTTCTGGTGTCATATGATACAGCTTCACAGAACTTTTGGCCATATGTAGATGCTTTGTTTTAGTTATGACACAGAATTGATACAGGCAAGCATGAAAGCTTGGGGAAATTTTCATTGCTTTTCCTAGATGTTGCTGGAGTTCTGTGGTATTTATGTAAGGCACATTTTTTTTGCCTGGGAATGTGCAGTGAAATTACCATGCACACTATTTTGCTGTAGGCTGGTTGGCACTGCCACAAAGGTAATGCACTGCCAGTAGGCCATTTCCTTGTCAACTGCATTTACAGCTTAATAGAAATATTACATGACTTCTTTAAACAAGTGTTTTGGCAGAGAGGAAATAGCAGATTCCATGCAAACAAGCATAGCTTCCTCTGCTTAACCACACTGACTACTCCAAAGAATTGTACTGGTTTCAGCTGGGAAAGAAGTGGGGAGTGCGAAATGGAATTTTAGGTGGGAGGGGGAGGCAGAAACAGGTTTTTTCTGGTTAAGTATTCTGTCATAGCATATTTAACTGTGTCATCCATGCTATTTCACTTGCTCCTTCTGCAAACCTGAGTTCAATGGGAGCTGTAGTTGTCACATTTGGTTTAAGGCTCAAAGGTCAAGAGCACTTGCCAGCTAAGTAGTTTTAATGCTTTATTCACGTAAGAATTATGGACTGCCTCACATACTCAATGTCAGAGTCCTTTTCTGCTTTTGCTAATGATGAAAAGTGAAACTTCTGTATTTTCTCTGGTTGTTTTAAAAGGCGTATTTTCAGTTAGTTTTAAAGGAGGGAAAAATACAGATGTCCTCAAGATTGCCCTAAAACGTGGTGATATTGCCACTAGAAATAGCAAGGAATTTGCTGATTAAAAAATCACTCAAAGCTATATAATTTAACCTATCTCACAGGGTTAAAAGCATGTTGATTGCAGTAGGCTGTGCAGCACCCAGGGTTAATGTGGCTAACAGTGTCTGCATCTGCTTTGGACTGCTCTGCTGTGATGAGCAGTTAGCAATTTATAGTGTTCTATAAGTTAAACAGGACTTCATTGTGGTTCCAGATTAAGACTCAATTCCTTCCTCTGATGCTGCAGTGATGTTTTAACACGTGAGTTCCCTTGTCCCCATTGACTGCAGCATATATGCTGTCCTGTAATGATTATATATTTATGTCCTACCCCAGACAAAACTTAATTCAAACCAATAACTCTGTTGTTCAGTCATTCCTCTCCATGTGGTATCTCTCCTTATTATTTCTAAATTCACTATTTTTAATTTGCAATGAGAGCACAGAGAATGGACTGTTTTACTGTAGCAGTTGTGATTTTACTTTTTTCCTAAAAACTGGTAACATGCTTATAAAATATCCCCTGTCTTTGCTAATCAAGCCATGATCTCAAATTGTCATGTCAGAATTGTTTTTGGTGGAACATCCTTTAAGCTGCATAGTCTTCTTACGATCCTTCTGCTGCTGGTATTTGGCTTTAATAGCAAGTAGATTAATAACATTTTGCCATAAACCTAGTCTTAAAACTGAAGCATGGCTCATTTTGAGGTCCTTCTCTACACCACCCTTACTAAAATTTTCCTCGTGTTCATGCAATGAATGATGCGATCAGTTATTCCTGCAAGGCTGAGAATTTTAGGATCAATTTAAGAGTGGGCTGCTGCTGTTAGAGACATGCTGTCTGTAGCTAGGAGTTCCTGACCATTCTGTTAAGCAAACATTAACATTTTTGTAGCCTCAAATGGAGTTGGATAAAGCAACTGATGTTCTGAAAAGTTAACATGATAGAAACCTCTTAGAACTGGGCCAGAGAAGTTGTAGGATCATGTAGTGCACAGAGGAAATGGGCTGAGGGGAGTTACTGCTTTTGAGCCTTTTAGACCAACTGTAGAATGGCAACATGTGTTTTATAAAATTTCTTCTTTGCCAGGTCAACAGTTACTGACAGGTTGCTATGATTCAAATAAATGCTGGTAGCTCTCCTACAAAAGAGAAGAAAAAAAAAAGACAAAAAAAGCCCAAACTCTTTTCTTTCATGCTTATCGGGCAGCTGTAATAATTCACATTGTTGTGGCATGGAAGAAGCTGGTGCTAGATGTGTTTTTCAACACTTCACAGTATTGGTCTTTGTTTCTTTATGGTGAAGTTTGTTGGAAATGGACATGTGGGCATCACATGTTCTGCAGTGAATTGGAGGAAGCCAATTTGAACTGCTTCCATTTGCCTTAAGTTCAATCATGATATTTATTTTTCCATGGCACTTACCCAGATTATCCATGCCTCCTGCTTAGCCTGTGTCATTTCCACCCTGGACTAATCTGTTTGTAATAACCTTTTATTCCTGATGTATCTTATAACAAGCTACAATTTCCCGGTTTTTTATTCTCGACATATTGCATTAAAACTGGAGATTGAAGTGAGAATTATTGCTCTGTAGGGCTCTAAGAAAAAAGGAGGTGTCATGTGGAGCATGGCAGTCAGATTGGGACCAGTTTTTCAGCCTTTGAGAAGACAGTTTTCTGTATGCCTTTTGTACCAGAAATTGAGGAGAGGAAAAAAGAAAAACCACTTCTGTCTTTCTATGTAGTCACTCTTGCATGTCTTCTCTCCAACAGATGGTGTTATCTCATTGATTTCTGTTATTTTCTTTAAGAGTTCACCTATCTTATCTTAGCATTACTGCTTTTAAATTAGACTAGGTTTGTAAAAGTATATGGTTTTCTTATTTTAGTGCTTTTCCTTATCTTTACAAAAGACTTTGAATTAACTTCTAAAAGTCCTTTACCTTTTAAGAACTTTCTATAAGACACTGTTAATTTGTAACTTGATGTCTTCTTGCCTGCTGTGTCAAGATACAGTGAGCTAATATTTAAAGAGTTTAAAATATGGATATTTGATTGTACATTACTGTTCATTATTTTAGTACTCTTCACATTCTTGTGGAAGAATGACAGTGAGTTGTGATGTTTTAAGGTGCAACTGATGTGTTTGCAGTGGGGACCTAAGACTCTTAAGATAGGGCTGTGACAGCAGCGTGATTGGAGAAGCATGTGTTCTCTTGCAGGGTTTCCAAAGAGCTGTTGTAAGACCTTTGGCCCCCTCCAGGCTTTAAATGGAATTTTTGTATTTGCTTTATGCAGACCTAAATGCAGGCAATGGGTGCAGAAGGGTTGTATTCCTGCCTGTTCCCATGCATTTTCAGCATCCATTTCTGCTGGACTGAGTGTCTAGGTGCTCACATGAGATGCTGGATCAGAAAACTAACCAAGTAGCAAGAAGTTGAGTACTCCAACTAGGTGGGGACAAAAATGCGTGGCTGGAACTGGTAGAAGAAATGGGTGATCTGTTTTTGGGCTTAACTTAGGTAGTTGCAAAACCAGAGTCTCAGCTGGCCATCTGTAAATTTATTATGATTAAAACTTAGTAATTATTTAAGGAAACTGCAGAGCTTCTCTGAAGTTGACTCTTAAAAATGCTTGTCCTAAGGGACAAACTGACATTTTTGTAGCTGTGCTGCTTGTCCTTTGAGGCTTTTCCTGGTTGGGTATATTGATAAATTAGGCAGGATTCTAGACCTTTCATGGCTGAACGTTTCCCTACAAAACCTTCCTCCTTCTCCACCTCATTCTATTCTTCCATCTTTAAATGCTATCACTGTGGTACAGCAGAACTTAATTGGGAGGAACTTCCAGTGGTCTTCAATTTGTATGCAGCTGAAGGCAAGTTTTGATTCATAATGTATTTGCCTCTGGTACTATTTGTAGCCAAAGTTTCAAATAGGAGTTATAGCTTTATCCAAGAAAAAAAAGATAAGCACTGTTAACATCAGACTGTGTTTGTCTAACAGAAGATATAAAATATGTTCTCTGTACAGACTGAAGAAAGAAAAACAGGCTTTAAAGAAATTGCTTTCCACATGAATCACCATGAGAAATACATGTCCATATTTTAATGGGATATGGAACATTTTTTTCCTTGAGTGAGTAGTAGTAGTATGTGGTTCCGACAAGCTGCAGCTTTGCTAATAAATACCAGTGCTGATCTGAGTATTGTGTTTTTGGTAGTTTTCTTATTTTGTTCAACTACTTTTCAGGACTGAACTCTAAGGAAGCGTAACTTACTTACTTAAGAGTTCTTAACAAAAGAAAGCTTTAAATTTTAATTAAACATACTGCTAATTCAAATTAATAAACAACCTGCCTACCTGCTCTGATCGAAATATGGAATGTGAATAATTGCTGTGTGGGGATTGTTGTATGAATTGAAAACCAAAACAGATGAGGCAATAGATTAAAAAAGAGATGCTAAATGCTTTTTCATTCAAGATTTATTTACATTGTCAAAATAAATATATTTACTTACTTATTTAAAATAAATGATTTATTTTAAATAAATTCTTATAGTGTGTGAACAGACCTCTTTGCCTGAATTGCTTGCGGTGTGCTAAGTAATGCTGAGGTACAGACCAGGTCCTAACACCCTGTTCCTGCTTTGATTCCTGTCACCAAAGCTTCTGGAATAAGATGATGAATGTTGGGCAAATTAAAGTGGGTGATTGTGTACATTTGAACTTGCATATCTGTTCATGTTTCCATTTTTTGTGAGCAAATATCTGAGGTCCTACCTAAATGAAATATTTGCATAGAGTTTGCTAGAATCTTACTATCTAGATCATGTATCTACTGATTGCCAGGAGAATTGCTGTAATTGTAACAACAATTGGCCTTGGTAGCTTGTTTCATCAGCTATTCTTGTTTAACTGGTATATGAAAGCATGTTTTCTACAGATTGTTATCTATACCTTAATATGAGGAGGTACATTTCTAAATTTTCTGGAATACAGTTAAAGCAACTGTTAACTATTACAGTAATGGCATTTTTACTGGATAAAAAGAGAGTTTTTAGGTTCTTGGTAACCATGTCAGCTTGACCTTACTTTTCATTGTGGTTATTTTTAGCAGGTGAATTGAAAACTAAATAAAGGGCAAATCGTGGTCCTGCAGAAAAATAATTTTCTGTCAAAGTTTCACTTGTGGCTCTTGGGCAAGCTGCTCATAGAGGTGCAGATATCCTGCTCTATAGATTTTTAAATTTCTTTTTCATTTCAAAGTCTGTATGGTTCTTCAAACTTAAAGCTACAATTTATGATTTTAATTGAAGTGTATTTGGTGTTCACAAGGTGATTTCAAGTGCTTTCTTCCTTAAAGCTTGTATTCTTTGTAGAAATGCTAGTCATAGAGATAGTACCCTTTGAACATAACTTCTTTTTTAATATGTAATTAATATGTAGTTAATCCTGCCTGCAGGATTAGTACAGGCAGTTAATTTCAAAAAGATTTTATTTGCTTATTTGTTTGTGATCAGCCCTCCTATGGACTTGCTGTAGAGGTGAAGGGGAAAAATCCTCATGAGTGAGGAGGTCAACCCAGGGAAGTACTCTAGGTGTATAGTCTGGTTTCTTGTGATATAGAAATATAATTACTTTTAGATTTTCGGTGTGCCTAGTAGAGGATTTTAATGAAAATTCCTGTGGCATGGCTTAGTCAAAGTGTATAAATGGATTAAAAAAAAATGGTGTGTGAGTTGTCCTCAGACACTAAAGACAAGTTGAGAGGCGTCTGGTGGCAAAACATATGAAATATAGCATATGATGTTTTATTTTCTTAAATTGCAATCAATAGTTCATTGCTTGACTTTTCCAGACTCAGTGATGTGTATTGAGCCTCCTAGAGAATGATGTACCAGCACGGCAGCATCCTGTTTCCAAGACCAGACAGCTTGCTATGCAAAGGGAGAGTATGTTTAACATCAGCCCATTTTATGTGAAAGAGAGATTTGTAATACCACTGTGAAAGCAAGATAGGAAAAATGCCATTTGTTCTCTGGCAGAACTTCAAAGATAATACAAAGTTTCTCCTTAATAGTCCAAGGAACTTTTCAAAGAGTTTCTGCCACATGGCTTCCCAAACAAAGAATTGACAGAACTCTCTGGTTTATTGAACTCTTTAATGATATGACATTAGAATTGATTTGCTGTGAAAACTCTAGATTACTTGAGGCGTGTTCAGTGATTAAATTGGAGGATGACAGCATCCTATTCTTGTTCACATTAAAACTTTTGAAAAAGTCTGTAATCTGATGTCTATAATTGTTGTCTTCCTGTAGGTATTGCTTTTCTTATTTACCATAATTTTTTCTTGCATCTCTCAATCTTGCTTTGCTTTTCACTGAAGAGATGGCTTTGAAAGTTCATGTAACAAAGCTGTTGCAATATAAATAAAGTGCAGTTAAAAGTTCCATAATAGTTACAGAAGCTAGCGTACATGTTTGACTGTGGCTTAGAGAATGCATTGTCACTCCTTCACATCACTAGAATTTTCTTTATGTCACTAGAAGTTTCAGAAGTAAAGGTTTATTGCTGTTAAAAGTTTAAATTCTTTACATTTTTAAATTATGTTGGGTTTGCTGGTGCATATGTGTGCAAAAAAGAATGTGTAATAAAGTAGCAGAAGCAGAGAATATTTGAAATTTGTACTGGAACTGGAGTTTAATTTTGAATTAAATGGAAAACATTTATTGCATGCTTCTAAATGAGGATTTAATTAAAATTAAATTAGTGCATCTTTTTAGACTTACCCCTGAATAGGAAATTTGAGACATGCTTCAGTTGATGGTTGGTTTTCTCTGACTTTGATTAATCACTTTCAATGTAAGTGGAGGATCAGTACAGTAATTTCATAATTACACACAAGTGAGTTAACTTGAAACTTTTAACTAAAATAACTGTAAAGGGAGGTTGTACTTTGTTAGTTTCATGTAATGCTGTGCATCTTCTATGAGTGATTCAGATTCTTAAAGGTGCTAATCTGAAAAAAAGACTCATACCATGATGCTACTATTTATTTACAAAAGGCTGTTAAATGTTGGACCTGGGAAAATTATTTTTCAAAGATGTTGAAACAGTAAACAGAGGTTCAGTGAAGCCATGAAATTAATGGAAATATTCTTGATGACTTGAGTGAGCACTGGCTCAAGCCCTATGCCTGTAAGCATTGCTGAAGATTATTTGAGAGAACTGTGAATGAGGGTAAAGCCTG
Source organism: Certhia americana (assembly GCA_018697195.1). Taxonomy (NCBI): domain Eukaryota; kingdom Metazoa; phylum Chordata; class Aves; order Passeriformes; family Certhiidae; genus Certhia; species Certhia americana. Next base: position 131,773,125 of record CM031858.1, on the reverse strand, counting down.
GAATGTGCTGGGCAGACCTGGCATGGCACAGATTAACAGTTTCCACTGTGGCTGAGCTGGCTGCTTTCTCCTGAGCAAATGCTGAAAGCAGAGAAGCAAACAACCTTCCACCAAAAAGCTCGTTCAGAAGTTTTAAATTTCTTTAGATTTGCTCGTTTGTGATGTTAGTAATACTGTAAACATAGATCAAAGTGCAAAGCAAAATTATTTTGCAACTTGAAGATCTCAAGAAAATTTTATTTGAAATAAGCAGTTTGTAGTAAATCATCAAGATTCATTAAATCTAAAATGACAATTTTAACATGACAAGACTTTTTTATTAATGAGCTTTACAGCCATTGTTATTTAAAAGAACCCCAAACTTTCCATCATTTGTACATGTCATTGTATGCCAAATTTATTTGGTTTCTGTTTAACCTTCACTATGGAAAGTAATTCAGCAAGGTGTTTATGCACAGATTTAGGAGAATTTATTTTATTAGCAATTCTATAATAGCTTACAGGATATTGTCAAGTATACCACTTCTAAGTGAAGAGCTATGCATATTAGCTACAAATATACTGCATTTTCTTTTTATTTCTATTATCTTTCAAGTTCTAGGATTAGTACTAAATATACAAGGTTACTTTTTATTCAGAGTCTGGCAGTTATCTTCATTAAAGAGGAGAGAATCTGTATATGGCTTTTAATTGAAATGTCTGTTTGAATTTTTGTATACAACTAATGTCTTTTCAAGCCAAAAAAGAATTTTGTAAACAATTTTAAGACATTCTTGGAAACTTGAATTAATGTTTAATGAAGTGAATTGTATGTTCATTTTTTTTTCTTAAATATGTTTTCTGTCAATGCAGCTAGTTGACCTGGAGGAAGTTCTTTAGAGACTTGACTGCTGTATTGCCAAACTCTTAACACATTATGCAAGTTTTAAAAGCAGAAGTGTACTTACTTGGATTTTAGTTAAAGTGATATTTGATTTTTTAATATGTGGGAGAAAGCCACAATCAAATTAGGAGGAAAATATTAAGCTTCTGTTGCTACTTACCAGAAGATTTTTATATGCTTTGAGCCTATACTGGTTGTTTACTTCGTAAAGAATCTAAAAAATTGCTTGGATTGAGAGTAGGATAAAATTTGGAATGAAGAAAGCTTATTAAGACTGCATGTACCCTGTTTCTGTCATGGTATTATATTGCCTTAAAATGTACACTAGGTAATTTTTAAAGAGGATGATGCATATTTAATGAAGAAATTTATTTATTTAAAAGGAAGGGTTGCCAATCAGTCTAAATTTGCTTCAGTTAAAACTTGATGGTCTAAAGACAACTTATAATCCTTTTCTTGTTATAAAGTATTGTCAAATTTGTAGTAGTATCAGTTAAGTTTATGGAAACTTTGTTTTAAGGTGGTTTAAAATAGAAGTAAATCTTTAATTTGTATTTGATGGCACCTGTTTTCATTTTGTTTCCCTGGCAACACCAGTGGTATCAAAAATTGCCCGTAGACCACCCTGGTTTTAGGGAAGAATGAAATCAGCCTGGCTCAGCCTTTGATTTGACTGGCTAAACGCTTAGACAAAGCTTAATACACAGTCAGTACTTTGCAAACTAACTCAAGTGATTTGGGTATACAATTTGTGATTTATACTTTTTTTTTAATTTAGAATTTTCTGTGCTAATGCCAGTTTGTATTTTTCTACTGTTTTTAAAATGCACTGAGATACAGGAAGCATTTTTGATATACTGTGTCGCAAAAAGTGTGTTTAAAACCTGTAATATTAATAACTACCTGCAAAGTAGAGTAAAAATTGATAGTTTTTAGATAACACAATTGGTCTGCTTCTAAAGCTGTATGGATCCAAGGTTTTCTTCCAGGTGTAGATTGTCATTATTTGCTTTCCCATGGGAAACAAAACAAACATGAGCGTTACCTCCAGAATCTACTTTAGTCTGCTTTTCTTTACCTTGTCTGAGAATTCACCTTATGAAAATGACATATATGTAGTATATATTACAAACACCACAAATCTTAATGCATTTCAGAAACACAAACGTGGACGTAATTCTTCCAAATACTGCTTATCATTACCTACTTGCCTGAAAAACTCTGATTTACTGACAGAAGCCTTGTCTGTGAGGAGCTCCTCCTCTGTGCTCCGTGCTATACTGTTGAGAATTAAAAAAGGGAAAAAGTTGGTATTGGGGTGGAGCAATTCAGGTTTATAGTGATAAATACAGGAACATCGGACAATCTGAGAAGTTTAAGGTGTCTTCCATTTTCTATTCTCCCCCAGAAACTTAGAATAATTTTGGAAGATAATGGAGTAATCTGTTCCCAGAAAAGAAAGTACCTCTGATGGAGTTCATGGGTACCTGTGATGCAGTACTTCCCAGTGTCCTGGTGCTGGGACTGGAGGCATTACAGGTGGCAGCCCAGTATTTTCTCTACTGCTGCTCCTTTCTCATGCTATGAAAATGTAAAGCAGGTAGCATCAGCCAGCACAAGATTTATTGGCAAACTGACATGCATGTGTTGAAACAGTCATCTGTTTCAAGTAGGAGGTTCCTTAAGAAATGTAAAAATCATAAACTCTAACCTGGGAGAGAGGACACATCTACACTGGGCAGGTACATCTAGACACAAGTGAACATTTCCTGTACTTTTTTCTCCAGGAGTTTCTCTTGAGCAACTGTGTATGTACTGTAAATGTCTTACTTCTTGTTTATTTCTCTGAATAATATGACTAATTTGTGCAAGCTGTATTTTTTGATATTTAGAAGCAGCTAGCATTTGATTCTTGGTAGTGAAAATGAGCCTATGCAAGTTCCTAATTTGTAAAACATGCTCTCGTTAAACAGTGAGAATAATTAAATTATTTAGAGAAATTGGCACAGAGTTTCTTCGAACTTGATCCTTCTAGCGGTCGTGTGAATTGTCATGTATAAATCATGACTGTGGAGCAACTGGTTGCATTACCACTTGCTTGGTGTGAAAATATGCGGAGTGTGCAGTAGCTGGAAGGCTCTTTCTAGACTGGAAGTACTACAGTAAGCTGATGGTGCTAGAGAAAGGTCTCACTGCTGTAGACCTGGATGAACAGTAGGACAGGCTAAAAGCCAGAGGACGTGTCTCTCTGGATGGATGTTGAAAAGTTGCTGGGTGCTCCCTCTGACACCTGTGCTGTCTGAGGACAGGATGTGATGTGGTCCCAGTTCAGGGGCAGTGCACTGCCCTCATGTGCCTCAGTAATGTGCCTAGCCTCTGAGCTTATTTCCATGTTTACCTCTCTCCGTGTGGAAGATCCCTTCTGTTGCAGGCTGTAATTAATAACCTGTAATACAGAGTTCATTCACAGTTCCTGGACTTAGCATGGACACACAAGTGCATTTCACCAAGCAGCTAAAGTATATGCAACAGGATTTCTGCTGCTGGCTTGTTGTCTTTGTGATGTTCAGGTTAGATTAGGATTTAGTTCAGCAGTAGGTTAGCTGATACAAAATTTAGCCTATTAAATTTTCTTTTAAAATTAACTTACTGCAGGAGAACAGTGTATTCTTTTGCAGTGTTTCTGATCTAGCATTATGATTCCTAAAGTTGCTCAGTGTTGTCTGGAAAGAGCTTTGGTAAAAAATCAACTAGACTAACATGCCCATAATATAAGAGTTTGTTCTTGACCCCTTAGTACTTAGAGATGAAATCAGTGGGTAGAATGTTCATTTTCTTAAGCCATTAATTCATATATGTTTTATCTTCCAGGTATTGTTTCATGCACTGAGCATATTCTTTTCCTACTGCTTTTTAATAGTCTAGTTAGGATGTTACCTTGATTCCTTACCTGTATTCAGAAAATAGAGACATGGTTGGCTTAGCTTTCTTTCACACCAGAAGGGAACTTTTTTCCCATAAAATTAATCTTTATTGTCAGAAGAAGAAGGTCTATCCTGATCATAATTGCATTTGTCACACATTTAATTAATGACATTTATCAGAAGACACGTGGTGAGTAAAGGGAGACTGCCAAACTGGGCATTGACACAAGAACTTTTCTTTTTGCCTTTTGTAATGTAACATTGATCAAAAGATGCTCTTGATGCATGTTGCTAAAATAAATTATTTTCACACTCCAGAAATTCAGCAATTAACAAAAGTCTCCACCTTTACTGGTTTCCTTTGAGAGTTATATTTATGAAAATAGCCTCAGAGTGACTTTAAAGGCAGTAAACTGGATTACTAGGGGCCAAGACATCAAATCTAGAGCTAAAAACAGGCACTGTTTTTTCTTGTTTTCTGTTTAAATTTGAGAATTGTTACCTAGGCTCTGCTACTGTAGAGTACAGACAGGATGATTTAAGTTATGCATTATTCCCTTCTCTAGCTTTGTTTTGCTTTCATGATAGGAATGAAAAACTCTGTCATCATGATTGCTATGGCCAAGATGGGCTTTAATTAAAAAAAAAAATATTTAATTAATTTGTATTTCACTACTTATTTATAAACATCTGGGGAATTTTAGTATTATGTTTGTAAGAATTTACTAGACTTTTTGACGTTGAAATGGGAGCTTTTGGTTCCTATTGAGGCTTCAGAATTTATTAACAAATTCATCTGTAAGGGAAATTTGTTTAACAGAGTAAAACATTATGTTTCTAATGCCTTTGCATTTCAGATGGTGATGGTTTAAATTATGACACCAGCCCTGTGCCTTAGGGCTTGCAATTCTGTAACTTTTTTCAGATGCATCAACTAAGCATTGCCTAATTTGTTATGAAATTGGAAGAAAAGTTGTTCAATAATTCTTACTAAGTTGTGCTGCTAACATCTGTTTCCGATAAAATACTGGTAATATGATAAGAATTGAAAGAATTGTGTGATTACTAGTTTCAAATAACCATTCCAGTGATGGTCAACGAAAGACAGCTTTTCTTTCACTGAGAGTCATTTGTGTGTATGGGGTGTTAAGTCCAAATGGCAGAGAAAGCAAATGCTGGTGGGGTGATATGTAGAGGTAAGGTGTGGTGGTTTTGTATGCTGTTCTTTACAGATTCTCTGGCAAATTTAGGAATTAAGTTGTATGTTTTCTCTTCTTAAATTTATCATTACTGTATTTATCATTTACCAAAGAAATTGTTGAATATTCTCTAAAAAAATGAAGATGACTACTTGTTACAGACAGTTTAAATATGTATGCTTGATCTTTTTATTTGTAATTAGTGTTTTAATACATAAACAGTGGCTCTCAAAAAAAAAAAAAAAGGTCATTTGGCAGGTACAGGGATCTGTTTTAGAAGTGGAAGGTTTTAAATGGTCCTGTTTAGGGGTGGGAGTAATGGTTGTCTCATCTCCTACCATAAGTTAAAGCCAAATTTTGAAACTCAGTCTGAGTTGTTTAGGTCAGGCAAGATGTGCTCAGGAATATTGTTTTTTATTTTTCTGATTTCCATGTGAATTTTCATCTCTTCCCTCTCCTTTCTTGTCCCTGGTGCTTTGGCCAGGCAAAGGGGAGCTCTCCAGCATGTGAGCAGAGAAAAGGTAACTCAAGTCACAGGAGTAAAGCTTGGCAAAGTCTCCTTGAGAGATTGGAGTTCTGTTTCACACAAAAGATGAGAACCCAGCCATGGTGATCCCTTCACTGGGGGAGTGTCTGCTTTCAGATTTTTCAGTAGTAATAGCTTCATTTGTATTTTGTTGTCTCTGCACACCTGCTTCTTGAAGAGAAGAAACAGTGGCTTTGAGTTCAGGCTATGCTTGATGGATGTTACTGATATACTTTAAGACATTCACCATTCCTTAACTGCTGTACCTTGTGGTCATGTAACCTGGAGTTATGCTTCATCTCCAATACAAACCATCTTGCTAAGGAAATACAGGCAAATCTTATTCAGAGGCAGAGCAATAAGTTTTAAAAACTTGCATCTAGAAGATGGTAAGGAGCCTCAGTATTTTCAGACAAAAATAAGCATTGTGTTATTTGTATTTTTTCCCCATGGTTACAAGCTACTTCCAGACATGTGGAAACCTGCCTCCATTGAATCAAGGTGAAGAAAGCAGCAAATTTTTGTTACTGGGTTTTTTTTAATATCTATATCTATGGAGTTTGTTCTTTGAGAAGAATATATGTGTATATATAAAATCCATGAACATACCTCAGTATCTATAAGCAAAGAGTTTAGTTTTTTATATGCAGGAATATATATATTAATTGGATTTATTATTAAAGATTAAATGGATTTAGCTCTCAAAGAACTCTGTGTAGATACACAGGCAGACGCACAGAAGAGTTTTCATTCTATGTATTTGCAAATAATGTATCCCTGTTACAAGTGGATGTTTTTAGTCAGGCAAAAAAAAAAAAAGAGTATTTGTTTAATTATTTTTAGTCTCCAGTTTTAATAACACTTGGAAGGCATTGTTTGTTCAGTAAGTTGCATGATGTCTTCTTAGTGACCTTATGAGTGCAAACTGTTGGTTTTTTGGACTTTTGTGAAGGACTGTGTAGTCCTTCACAAAATTTTTATGCCTAGGAGCTCCAGTGAACTTAAAGCTGCCACTGATATTAAACCGAGACACTCAGTTTTATTGCTAAGAAGGGACACCCAAGTAATGCTTCACTTTTGTGTAGAAAATGAGTCTTCTTATGCCATTTCAACATCAATTGGATGTCAGATACGTTCTTTGGAATGGAATTAGGCAGAGCATCTGGTAAATCCTCCTGTGTTTATCTACTGCTGGGTAGATTGATCTGAAATCTTTCAGTCATTGGCTACTTTTTAATGAAAAACATAATTACAGGCATTGAATCTGAAGGAATTTATCTACTTTTTGCTGTTTATAAGATGAACTTCTTAGTTTAATGTTTGAATTTCAGCTCAAACAATTGACTTTTCTCTTTACATGGCTGTCTTCTAAATCATTATGTGTGTCAGTCTAACATAGGCATTACAGCCCAGCAGTCTATAACAGGTATGTTCATAATCCCTCTCTTTATTTTTCTGTGTAAAGGAAAGGTAGAGCAATCTCACATCTCCCTTTCCTTTTGTACGTCAGCTTATTTAGGGTTGACCGTGGAGTTTGCTACTGCTTAAATAAAAGGCTTGTTTAAAATAAGTGAATAATTTCTTCAAGTGAGTGCTCTTTATCCTGGTTGGATAGCTTGTTTAATCATTTTTATGCCATTCCTAGTAACGTTTTTATGTTCCCTTTAACTTATGAAGACTGATTTCCTTCTTCAGTAGGCATATCCATTTATGGGCAAAGAAGATAATTCACTAGACATGGGACTTTGTGGTCTCTGTTATGCAGCGCCTGCGGCTGTGCGGCAGGAAAGGCCCTTTGGAGTGTGCTGTGCTGCTTTTGAGTCATTGTTTCAGTGCATCACCCCCCATAGTGCCTTGGAGTGGCCAAGAGAAACTGCAGGAGGAATGATTAAGATACCACTCTCTGTACTTTCTGATGTTGTTGTCTGTTCCAGGGAAACCTTTCCTTTATGACTTGCATTCAGTGCTTTCAGGTTGAGTGTGTGTCTTCAGGCAGTGTGCCCAGCCTTCCTCTACCTGAAGTCTGAGCCTATAGTCTTCAGCAGCTTTCCAGCTCGTGCTATGTTCCAAATCAATGGATCTTATTTCTGATCTGAAATGGGTTCAGGTGCACTGTGCAGTCTGGTGTTCGGCTAAATACATAGGGTTGCAGAAGACAGGACATAAGTTCCAAATACAGTGATAGAGGAAAGAGTGTTCCTGAAATAAATGCAAAGTTGTATGGTGGCTCTGTTTTATATTAGCATATTGCTTTGGCTTGGATGAGTGGACTGAGTATGTCTGGAATTTGCATTCACCCTGTGCTAGCTCATAGTTGACTTTGAGAATCTATGTATGACTCTGATTGTCTGGTGTAGCTTCTGTCTTTGTCCTGTTCTGACACAGTGTCGACATTTTCCTCTCATCATTCACATCAGAAACTTTAGACATAAAAGCTCCTCTGTGGCCTGAGAACACAGTATGTACAGATGACCAAGAGGAGTGAGATTGTGAGAGGGATTGTTTTTTCCCAGGTGAGGATCAGTTTCCTGAGAAAGAAAGAAGTCAAGTGAAGTTCAAGTCCCTGTGAAGGACTAAAGCCATGACAAGCTTAAGCTCAATGGCGTAATATTTGTCAGAAACAATTTCAGGAAAATATGGGCCTGGAACAATGCTTCAATTACCTTTTGACGTAGGGGAATTCCAAAGGAATTCCTTCCAAAGGTATTCTTGTCTTGGAAATCTACAGAAAATAATGATTCTTCCTATTTCATGTCAAGCTTTTTCTTTTAGGATTTTTATCACTTGCGTTAATTCTCCACTTTTTAGCTTCCGTGAGGAATATTCAACTCAGTCCTGCTCTGTTTGAGTGCTAAGGAACCCTGTTCAGCTAGGCAGTGTTCTGGAGCATACTTGAGGTGTTCAAAAGCTGTCTGGACATAGTCCTTGGCATCTGCCTCTGAGTGGTCCTCCAACCTCCTGGTTGGGAGGATTGAACAAGATAACCTCCAGAGGTCCCTTCCAGTATCAGCCATTCTTTGACTGTGGTATCCCTCAGAAATTTTTGAATCTGTAGTCATTTCCTTCAACTTGCACCTTTTCATAGAGTCTTCCTTGTTGTTGCTTGGATCTGAGGAGGAATGGAGGAATTTGATTAACTCTGTGACTCTGTGTGGACTTTTATAGGGATTTTCTTATGCTGGGAATCTACCAGCTGATAGTCTTCAAATTGTGTGTGTTCCTCAGCTAACATAGATGTCATTCATGCTTTATTTTTCTACTCGCTTAGGAATATTTCTTGTCTCTATTGTCTCTGCTCTAAAGGAGCTTTCTAGGTACTCTTAGGCTGGATAGAGGCATTTCTGTGAAGCTGCTTGAGTGGAATGAATAAATACAATTAGAAGAACAGGGCGAGATGCAAGTTCTTCATTATTTTAAAAGTGTACCTTTCTCAGATCTGCAAAGCCTTCGCTTGGTAGTTCCATATGTGTTTTGTAAAGTTTCCTGCTATTCAAAGGCTGTTCAAGCAAGATGAGTCTTGAAGATGCTTTTTGTGATGCTTCATGTGAACTATGCAGTTTACTCAGTGAATAGTTATCATATTGCTGGAGGAGCCAGGAGTATGATTGCTAACATTATTTGAGGAGAGAAGGCGCCATTTACATGTAACTGTATATGGCTGCCGTGTCTTGAAGAACCCTTGCATACAGAAATCCTTTCCTCTGTCTGCCCTGAGGTATTTTGTATAAACTGGGCACAAGCTGCTAGGAATTAAGGGTATGATATGGCCCATTTATACAATATCAGCATTTCTAGTCACTGCTTCAACTATTGCTATATTGTTTGCATACTTGAGTGATTGCAACAGCCACATTGCTATACTGTAATTTTTTCAGCAATGTAGGCTGTAAATTTTTGTTCCCTAAGAAGTTTGTGAAGGAATGTTATTTCCGTGTGTACCTATAGTAACTTTGTGTTCATTTGGTTTTCTTTCTCTGCAGTGTCAGTTTTTGTAGAAAAGCTATGATACATGCCTTCAAATAGAACAAAATGAAGTAGGTTAAACCAGACCCTAACAAAAATGTAGAAAATATGATTAGGAAGTGTTTAGACAGGGCACTAAAACACAGACCACAGACCCAACCCCAACATTTATGAAATTTTAAAAAGTATTCCAGGCTAAATAATGTGGGAGTCTTGACTCTAGATGCTTGCTATTATTTTTAATCTTCTTTCTTCAGGTTGTTTATAATTTGGTTTAAGCAAAGGAAAATAGATGCAAGACCAGTTCACATTGTTGCGGATCTTTTCTTTCAATGGCTTTATATCTTTCTGGCCTCCAAAATATCTTATACTTTGAATTTTATTTTCTTAATTACAAAGAATTTTTCTCTTCTATGTCCTCAGTATCCTGTAGAGTGATAGCATGTACATACAACTAAGCAGTTTATCTGCATGACTTCCTGCAGGGTGTGCAATTCCAGTAGGGTGTGAAGTATTTTGAAAATGACCAAGTCTATTGGAGATCTAATTAACATTGGATGCCTATGGTGTAATGCATTTTAATTAATCTGTTGTGTAGTGCTTCTGTTTCCTCTTTTGGGTGAAATTTTTTGCAAGTGTAGCAGATTATATTGGGAAGAATTAGAGGTGGATACAAAACCTTGAGATGATATAAATAATAACTGACTTGTATAATTCAGTGTGTTATAGAACAAACAAATAATGAGGCTACTACTTTATAATATGCATTACATTTTATTTTAGCAATTGATTATAATGCTTGAGAGGTGGATAACTTCTGGGGAAAAAAAGAGATGCCAAGTCCAGACAGACATGATTAGAAAGAATCTCACTGACTTGCATCAGGTGCATGAAGTCTAAAATGATGTTTTATTTAATAGCATAGATCTTAACTATTTTATAGTTAGTGTTTTAGTCACAGGAGAATCAGCCCTTGATGACAACTAAGGCATTAAGAGAGACATATTGTTTATTTCTTTCTGGAATATAAGTTTGAGGGTTTTCCTACTCCTCTGGAACTAGTTTCTCTGCATTATCAGTAAAGGTTATTGTATGGCAAATTACATGGCAGTTCAGGTTGATTTGAGAATACAAATGTTGTTGAAGAAATAGAAGAGGCTTATTTTTAGTGCTTACTAAATCTGGGATGCTATGTTTTTCTTTTTTACTGTGGTATGTTCAAATGAGCAGGCTTGAAAAGGTTAGTTAGCCACTGGGGATATTAAAAATAAAGTGGAAACTAAATTGTTTGTACTACTTAGAGTATTAAAAATGTATATTTTTAAACTAAGGAGCGAAAAAGGAAACAACAAAAACTTTGAATCTGTTTGTATCTATCACCCCAGGGTGGAAAGAGGTGACTTTTAAATTAGTACATTTCAATAAGAGAAATCTAGAAGGCAGGCAGAAAAAAAATGGTAGTTTTTAGCTTCAGTATTGTGTTTGATGTTAGTCAAAATGTAATTCAAGCAATTGTGTTCTGTAGCCACTGTATGACCTACCCAGCGGCAATCAGCCCCCGCCTTTAAAAAAAAAAAAGCCAATTGGCCTGTGTTTAGCTTACTAAATGTCATCTGGATTCAGTAAAATGCAAGTGACCTGCATTGAATTAGTGTAATTGTAATACAAACAGAACATCTCATAGTTTTGGTCTTATACAGGAAAAGAGAAAGTTGGAGAGATTTTTCAGTTTGATAAATAAAACTGAAAATACAGAGTTAACTTTGGCTCACAGTTCATTTTACCTTTTACTTTCTCTTAAAAAAAATCATGGCATCTGAATTTTGTGTGTGCATTTTCTCTTTGGAACATCTTCTGGTTTTGGAAGAATCTTCCTGAGGATGTATATCATATCAGTTATTAAATCATGAGCAATTGTTACCAGTTCCAGTTTCCTCCAACACAATGCTATTTCAGAGATATTTTAATTGATTTACCTAGCCAGTCCAGAATTTGGTATATTGCTCTATCTCTGTCATTTGGTAGGATTGTTTTGAATTTCATGATGTAGTTCATATTTTTTGCACCCTGTTCCAGAGAACAATGCTAACACCTACCAAGCTAACACAGTGCCTTGAAGAACTGAAGTATCAGTTCAGGCAGTATATTTGAATTTTAACTCTTGACTATGATCTTTTAGTTTTATTATTTAGTTTGGTTTAAAAGGAGCATTAGTTTTTTAAAATATATGATTAGTGTCATTGTGCAAGTAATACTATGCCTTGGTTGTACTTCTCTTTTCATTTGGACATTCACATGTCCAGATTTTACTTTGTAATGCCTCCCACTGCATCATGGCCTATGGAATAGAAAAAACAGTTTTACTGTAGTAATTATATTTCCTTACAGGAAAGAATGTGGCTATTGCACTAATCTAGCAAGGAAATTTAGGGGTCTACAATTTAAATGATGCTTATTTGAAACTAGTAGAGAGAATACTGGAAACACTAGCAAGGCAAGGATGCTGGTTTTTGTACCTGGTAGCTGGGAAGGCAACACCCTTGAGTCTTGAATTCTCTCAGTACCTTGAAAGTCAGTAGAGCAGAAACAGGAGAGATTTTCATTCTTCGCTTGAAGGTAGTGCTTTAAGATGTAAGAACTCAATTACTCCTTCATAGACTACAAAATCTGTAATTAATTAGTTGTTTTCATTATGTCAGTAAGATTTTGGCATTTAATATCTGGAATTTTGTAATCTGTCAGTTTAATTTTAGTTCTTAATTTGCGCACTGCAGGTGAATGAGTTGTTTTGCTTTGTGCTGGTAGTCAGCTTTTGCTGTCACCTGTTCATCTGCTGCCACTGTAAAAAGTGAAGTAGGAAGCAGCAAACACTGTTGAAAGGCATTGTTCTTTTGTGTTTCATGTTTCTTGTGTTAAACATGGTCATTCTGTTTCTGTACCTACCTAGGCTGACCAAACATCATAATCCTCTTTTTTTTAAAAAAAAAAAAACCACTTTGTTTTTAAAATTAATTTTATATGAACACAGGGCTAATGGGAAAGTGGTGGTAGTGGAAAAGATCTTCGAAACACATGCCCGAATTTTGATCATGAAGTTCTGAAACTGTGTTTGTCTATATTTTGTTGTAGAATAAAACAAGTTCTGGAACTTCTTGGGTAGTTTATTGGCAACTTTCCTACAATGTAACCTGAATATTCCTTGTTAAAATTTAAACTCATTAGCTCCTCTTCCGTTCTTTATAGACTTTGTCCCTCTTTGAAGTGGCATTTAACATGCTGGGGACTGTTACCATATCTCGCACTGTAGTTACCTCCTCAGACTGAGCAATCCTAATTCATTCAATCTTTTCTTGCAGAGTGTGTTTTTTAAATATCTAAGCATTGTAGTTACTCTGTTTCAAACCATCTTCAGTGTGTTTGCATCTCTGAAAGTTTGATGCCTGAAACTGAACACAAAACTGCTGCTGGAGGTCTCACGTACCCCAAATAAAGGAGAACTGCCATGTATTTCTTGAATGCCTTCTTTCATTACTACTGTCTGTGGTTATGTCAGAAATTTCACATTTCATGTCCAGTGAGTTTAATGCAACTTTTTCTCACAAATATAAGTTACTCACTCCTTGATTCTTTTACTAGTAAATATAATTGCAAATGCAATTTTTCCTCTTTATGTCTCATTAAATGTTAGTATGTCTCTGGATGTAATCATTGCCTCATTTTCTCAGAAACTGCAGAAAATACTGTGGGAAGAAGAGAAAATATTTTTTTAATAAAGTAAGCTATATTATTGGAGTTTTCTTGGAGGGAAGGTAAGTTTCATATTCTGGTAAAAACTTGAACCTTCTAGACATTATGCATATGAATTTTCAAGGTAGTACTGAATCAGGAGAAAAACAAACTATGGTGAGAGAAGACTAAATTAATCACAAGAGTATTCCCTGGATTCTGTCATACAGTGTGCACTTTCTGAACCATTTCTTTGTTCTGTTAAGAACAAAGTTGTTCTAAAAACAGTGCTGAAAAAAGAAAAAGTTGTTCAGTTTCAAGTTCCTGTTCTTGATCTCATGTATTCTGTGAAGGGAGTGATAGCAGTGATTATGTGATAGCAGGGTGCTTCTGTCTGAGAGGTACCAACATTCACAGAGACATCTTCTCTTGATTCCTGGCACCTGTGTGGCTGGGAGGTATCCTTTAGAGAATGAGTTGCCTAGCCCTTGAGCAAGGATCTAATGTATAATTTGGTCTGAGAGACTCTCCCAGTGCTGAAGTTCCCTGAGGGTTTGAATGGAATCGGGCAGTATCCTGAAGCGGCCCCATGTCTGTTAGGGTGATTTTATTACCTCACGAAGAGGAGGTGTTGCTTATCACTATCAAAAGGAGATTTTCCTCCTTACAACAGTGTTTTAAAATACTTGTTTTTCCAAGTCTTTGTCAAGCAAAAAATCACTTAGAAGTTTAAACCAATTCAACAGATACTTCTTTCTAAACTTAAGGTAATTTAATATCTGTTTATTTTTTTCTATCTCAACCCCCTTACTTGCAAACACCTCCTCCATTCAGAAACCCCCCCCACATATACATGCATGCAGTGCTCCCCTCGTTCTCCTCCTGATAAAATGAATTTTGCTTACCCAGGACTGAAATTGAGGGTACTTTTCAGAATGAAAATAGTGAAGTAAATTTCAGCTCATTTAGGTTTTCATTTTGAATAAGGAAATTATTAGAAATACTGTCCTAGATGGTATTTGAATGCTGCAGTTTCTTTGAGCTGTTTGAAACTTTTGGTTTCTTTTAAGACTTGCTGACTTTAACTGTCTTGTTTTCCACTAATGCTTGGATTTTTTAAGCCATTGAGATTTAAATTTGATTTTTTATGTCCAAGAACACTAAAAATGTGTAGACTTGTAATTATTGTGGATGTAAACTTTCAGTGTAACCTTTCAATAAAATATTTAATACTTTCACTTTTTAGTACCTATAAAGGGTTACTTGCAATTAGGTATTTTCCTCTGAAAATTCCTGTATGTCAGTTAAAATTCAAAACTGATCACTGACTGATCAGGTAGTTTAAACACAAAATCTTGAGTAGCCTGAAACTATTTTTGTTTTCACTTGTCTAAAATACTTGCCTCCCTCACTTCAAAAAAAACCCCATGGAAACAAGAAAAAAACCCAGTGAAGCCAAAGAAGGGTTCAAAAACCTTCATGAGATTGCAGATTTTTTCCATGCTTTATTTTTCATTTCTACAGACTTTGAAAAGGCATTTGTTGCCCTGCTTTCAAGGGTCTTAGTTGTATGAGGGAGGAATATTGAGGAGCAGTAGGTTGCTGACTGTGTCTTCTTTCTGTTGAAATGTCACTGACATCAATGACTTGCACCTTGCAGATGAAATGGGAACTTGAAGCTTAAAATTCAGGTACATTTTGTGTTGAAGCATTGGCTTCAGGAAATCAAAACAATTCAGTCCTACTGAATTGGATAGAGAAACTGGAACTGTTCCATTTCGAAATAGAAGATGGAAAGTTGGGACAAGATAATAGTAAAAACCTACAGGCAAAAGTAGTGAAGAGTTTCTCAAATATTATTTAAATACGTTTGAAGAAAATCTGGAGAAATATTGATAGGTCTGCTGGGCTTGAAGGGAGAGGGAGAAGTAAGACACAAACGCAAGGAGATCAGAGCAGATAAACAAAGTTCTTTCTTTGCATGTAACTCCATGAAGTCATTTGTTAAGCAGCTTTCTGATATCTTTGGATAGTACAAGGGATGGGTTATATGAGTTCAAGAAGCTTTGAAAAATGAAAGAAAGAAATGGATAAACTTGTAAATTAATTAACTTGCAGTAAGGCAGCATGCTGAGGTGATAGTTCTGGGATAAGATTGGTGGTAATAAATATTTTTGTTACTCATCTGACAAAATGGTTTGATAATGAACAGGCATATATACAGATGGCATGATCTTTTTTAGCTGAGTTAGCAGGGGAAAGTTGCTCTTTGTCTTGTGAATTGAATAGCAGCCAGTACAATAATTTCTGTCCTTTAAATGTACCAGTGGAGGATATGGTAGAAGTTTAAAGTTAGGAAATGTGATGGGATTTAAAAGTCAGCTTTCAAAGTAAGCATGTTTAAAACCAGTTATGAAGACTCCATACTGAATAAACTTGTGGCCTTAGAACGCTAACTTTTTCGAGGTGTTGTCACGTAACAAATAATCGGTAATATTCTTTTGAAATGTAAAGCAGTTTTTTAGAATCAAAGAATATGTCAATTTGGAAGGGACCCATAGGGTTCATTAGTCCAGTTCCCACCTTAGTAGGAAGAGTAGATTGAGAGGTGAATCTCGAGGCACAGTTCCATTGCATGACAGTGCTAACAAGGCAAGGTTTGATTCTTTTTAATAGATTTGCAATTGCACTTACTATTGCAAAATGTTTGAGATCAGTATCTTTACATTCTTGACCTGTTGTAATGCTGACAGAATGTTATGAGCTTACCTGTAATAATAAATATACAGGTAATGTAAATAGCTTATCTTTCAGTAACCCATCTTTGCTGTTAATCATGAGAATAGTCTTTCCATTATGTATCTTTTCTCTGTGTTTATTACTTTATTACTTTACATCTTAAGTGAATCATACTTCGATTTGATCATCAGAGGTCATTGTTCCAGAGGGAAGCTTTTGATAGTGAATGCCTGTTAAGCTTCTGCTAAGAGTTGTAGTTTGTTTTATTTAGTTTGGGGTTTTTTCCCTATGCTGTTTTATTTTATTTTTCAAGCACTCCTAGTGTTAATATATGTAGTTTTACAATAAAGTAATTAAAATGTATTTTTTAATTTATATAGTATTGTGTACCTGGTTTAATTGGTGGCTGTTACTAAAAACTATAAAAGTCAGCATAGTAGAATTGCATGTTAAATGTCACACATATTTCCCCTCATTAGGGTGAAAATTTTTGTGTCAGTTATTATTTGTCCAGAATGTCTCTGAACTGAAGCTTCACTTATCCCTTCCTGTATTTAATCCTGTGTTGATAATTCTAGTAAGAATCAACTTGGATCAGGTATGTGATAGATGTCTGATGGAACCAGACCTGTTTGTAGTTCTGCACAAAAGATGTGAGTACACTAGATGATCTTCCTCAATGTTTGTTTTTCTTCATCTATGTTTTGTGGATGGGAGGAAGAAGCAGTGATTTTTAGGGTGCTTCTAACAAGTAAATCTATTATCTACTCTGAAGCAGATTATGAACTGACTTTCTTGACTTTAAATACGTGAGGTGTTGTTCAGTAACTTTATTTTTCACTGTGTTACAATACTGTAGTTCTGAATGAATCAAAACAGAACAGAAAAGCCCCCCAAAAAAGCCACACCAAGAAAACGTGCTCGACAAAGCAAATCCAGCGTAGAACCTGCTGGTATATCACCCTTTCTCCATGCTGATATTTCGTTTTTAGACAGCTCATGAGTTGTGTAACTGATTAATCAATGGAGTTTTAGTAGCCTTTTTGAAGGGTATTCAAGAAAGGAGGGAGGTTCTATGATGTGTATAACAAAGAAGAGAAAAATGTATTCAGGTGATTCTTTGTTTCCAAAGTTATTAAAATTTTACAGTACTCAATATTTAATTCCGCCAGACTTAAATGGGTTATTGTACTTGGAGATGTGTTATTGAGTTTAAATCTGTTTTGGTGTTTGTTTCCTACAGTAGATAGCTAAACTAAGTAGTATAATTTTGGTTCCAAAAACTATGAAGTCACATACTGATGTCATGTATCCTAACCCTGTTTATAAAAACGTTTTTTTCTGTAAATTCTAACAATGGAGCTTCACAGCATGAAATTTATAAAATCACCACAATATAGAAGTCTTTATTGTCCTCTTCAATGGCATTATGATAGTGGGTAGATTTTGTGCTTTTTATTACAAGTAACTTATTTCAGCTAAGTAACAGAGATAGAGATTACTAAGTAATAATAATAGAGATTCAAGGAACTAAAAGCCAGAAGACTACAAAATTGCTGTGGATCACTTAATGTGTTTGTGGGCTGTGTGAAATACAGATATATTACCCTGACTGACAAGAAGAATGAGCTGCAAGGATTTTCTGATTAGGAATTTCCATGTGTAGTATATGAGCATCTCATTTTTCTTTTGGCGTTTCCTAATTCATCATCATCACCATAATTACATTTTCATGCCAATAAAATCGTCCGTAAAAGAACCTTCATAGAAAAAAACCCACTATTTTCAGCCTGTATTTAATTGAAAGTACAAGGCCCTTTAAGAATAATAACAGGAAAATCCTGGGCTGACATGTGCAGTCCTGCTCTTATTTCAGACCTGGTTCTCAGTCTGGTATATTCTCAGCTTAGTTGTTAGTCTGTTATTAAGCTGGTGCTTGAGCATGGAAGTACTACCAGGCAACAGGTATGGTAGAAATTGTGTTGGATTGTCCAGTGCCCAATTCAGATGTGGCCCCCAAAGCTGCCCTGGATGATTTTATCTTCCCCCCATCTTTTGTCATACATATATTATAAACTGCCTTGAATTTCGATTTCACTGCAAGGTGAAACGTTTGCCTCAGACCAGTGTGTGAAAGATGATTCAAAGTAGAATTGGGTTCAAGGTTCAGATGGGGAAGGGCCAGTTCAGGACAAATTTGGAATGAGCTCTATATTACAGGCAGGTGAAGACAAACACAGATTAAACTGTTCCTTCTTGCATCTTTAGAGATTTCTTTCTCTTTTTAAAGATGATTGAACTGTTAAAACTGAAGACTGAGTCACACAATCTAATTATTCAGTTGTATATTTGATGTGTTACTTGTGTAAGATTTGTCAGTCTGTCTCAGAAAATGTAAGGTAATGTAGAAGATGATGTTGAGGGTGGAAGAGAAAAGAGAAATAGCCCCAGTTCTTTTATAAGGATGTCAGATCCTGCCCCATCTGTTGAACAATTTCCTCGTAACATTTCCTGCAGTTGGAATTGCCAGTTCAGCCCATGTAGATTGGGTGGATAGTAGATTACAACATTTGCCTAATACTGCCTGTATGAGCACTGTCCTCAGCCCCACTTTGAGAGCTATCCTAAAACAAATAGCTGTGGGAAACTTCTGAGAAAATTACAAGTGGAGTGGAGGTAAAAAAAAAATACTACAAGTAATGGTTTGAGAAAACAGAGGGACTGGAGAAATCTTAAGATAAAAAAAGCATGAAAAACACAAGTATTTCCTGCTTCCATTGGCACCCAGAGTGATTGAAATAGCTTAGTTTTGTTTTAAAGTAATATATAGTTATTTTAGGTTAGAAATGACCTTTTTGAGAAGAAGTGGAAGCAAAAACGAGGAATAAGTTCCTGTCAGATAAATGTTTTGGTTTTATTCCTGGAGATTTGAGGCTAGCTTTATAATTCTCCAGTGATTGCTTTTCAGGCCTCTTGGAAGGAAACAAGGTAGTTGAAAGCTAAATCATAGACTGTTTTGAAAGTGGAAAGAAACTTAACCTTTCTGCCGAGAAATATGCAAGCCAAAATTTGGTATTAGAGAGGGAAGATGGAATTGAAAGCAAATATTTTAAGTTTATTAATAGAATGGAGTGATGAGAGCTGGAGGGAGAGGTACACGCTAGCAAGTGCATGGCATAATTACCAAGTTGGACTAAACGTTTGGAATAAGTAGTTTCTATGTCTTCTTGTATTACAAAAATGCGTCTAATTTTTCTTTTCATCTAATACAGCTCATGTGACAGGATTTAAAAATGCCTACAGTTTAAATATTGCATAGATATACATATTTTTGAAGTTGCTATTTTCAACGAATGTACAAAGAATAAGTGTGGATTTAGAACTCTGGCACTTGAGTATCTCCTTTTGTGCCTTTTGTTGCCTCGTATAAAAGAATGATTCATGAATTCCCTCTTCTCATTGTCCTGTGTGAATGACAAAGAAGTCAGTTCTTTGCAGTGGTTCTTAACTGCTGTGTATTTGATGAAAATAATTGGCCAAGGCAAACATTTTTCCTAGAACTGTGGAGCTGCGTAGGAATCTGTAAATTATCTTTGCTTACCTGTGGGAGGTCAATGTTTATGATCAAACAGGAGGTACCCAATTTGACACCACATAAACAGAAGTTGGTAGTCTTCTGTTACAGCTGTATGTTTCCAATAGCTACTGCAGAGTTGGCTGTTAAGAGTAGCTGAAGATAAGATCAAAAGTCATCGGTTCAAAGTTCAGAAGAGATCATTAATTTCAAGGACAGAAACAGCTGAATTTGTTAGCCACTGCTTTTTACCAGAAGCACTTCACTTGTACTGACAATTCATCTTGCATCACACGTGAAGTAGATAAGGCCAGTTACTGAGTGCCACATTGCCTGTCTGAGTCCATACACTTGTTTGGCATGGCTGCCCACTGAAAATATAAAGCTGCTGTTGTAGCACACATTTTTATTAAACAAAATGGCAAGTTTTGTAAATGTTTAGGTATTTAAATTCAAGCAACTATTCAGTACTGAATTAATTTTTCATCAAAATGTTAGTAAATAGTTTTTACATCATTTTGCATGGATTCCACTTTCCTTCAGAATATGAGAAGCATTTTCTAGTGAGGATTTGAATGAGTTCAACCAACTTGCAAGGCCAGTCAGACTTCTTTAGAAGACATGGATAAAATCTCTTTAAGTTCTCTCTGCCTTCTGCCTATGTTTGGGATGCAGGCTGAAACTTCTAGTGCTTCTAATATGTTAAAAGTGTGCAGAATCAGTTTTTCCCCCTTTTCTGAGTTTGTATTTCTGCTTATGCTTGTAGAAAAACAAATGAAGAACTTGTACTACTCCCTGTGAGTTGGGAAATTATGGTTGAATTGAATCAGGGTTTAGAAGAAAATAATAGCCTGTTTTTCTTGTCAATAGACCTAGTTCTGAATAGTGTGCTGCTATCATCTGTAAATTGTAAGTGATGCTATTGGATGAATTTATTACATAGAAAAGTTGAAAAATTTTCATTGTTTTGCAGTAGTCTGTCAGAGTTTTATGGTCTTCCCCCCCCCCCCCCCCCAAATGTGTGTTTTTAATTGGAGGAAAACCTGGAAATAATAATATAAAAAATGGCACAATGTATATAATCTTAAGTAGGATAAACTTTTGTTATATAGGATGAATCTTTTTTCCCAGTTGAAAAATCTGTCTGCATATGGTTTTCAACAGAAGAAATTTCTGTTACATAGGTAAAATGGTGCATTTTCAATTTCATGGAAGTTCTCAGTACTGTAAGACTAGTTACTTGATTATTTTATTTACATCATCTTTTAGTGTTACCTTTGGTCTTTTAGCATATGTATCTAAATCTTACTTGGATGAGCAAGTTTTAAAGCTCCATCTGATGACTTATGAGTGTAAGAGTCAACAGCAATTCTCCCGAATTTCCTAAACAGTTCTTAAAACTAAATTCACTTAAGAGAGGAGAAGGCGAGCTTGGCAGTTCACAGCAACTTTATATGTGTGTTTAAACAAGCAGTGCTGCCATTTCTGCTAAGAATTTCTGAAAGAGTATAATAATCTCTTTAGATTGATGAACAGCAGTGGATAAAATAAGGAGTCTTGTGCTCAACTGGGAACAGTTTAAATAGAGAAAATCTAATGGGAAGTAGTTACATTAGTAGCAGATGGATTTACTTTCTGAATCTTGATCTGAGTAGAAATCCTTGCATACTTAAAATTTGTCTTCCAGATTCTTAGCCTGATAAGAAAAGTGGATAAAGCAATTTCTTTTTTTTAACTTGGCTTCAGCTGCTGTAGCGATGTGTTTTTAGACTTGCTATTGTTTGATTTTTATCTAGGCTATTTTTATGATTCCTACAAATCCCCCTCCAACCTTCCGGAAGCCAGAGCTCTGGTCTGATGAATTCACAGATTTTGTGAAGAAATGCTTAGTGAAAAATCCTGAACAAAGAGCTACAGCAACCCAGCTGCTACAGGTCAGTATTTAAGTTATTAAGGAAAAGCATGTTTTGGGTTTTTGTTTTTTTTTTTTTTTTTCCCCTCAAACTCAAAATTTTGTTGTGAAAATTTGTAAGGGAAAATCTTATTTTAACTATTATGATGCCTTATTTCTTTTTCACTTCGTAGTCTTTTCTCTATCAGCTCCTGTATCTCTATCCCCATTTTATTTCTTTTCTTGCTGCTTCTAAAAATTCATTGCTCATTTAATAGTTTAGGGTTGGTTCTTGCTATTAAAATTGGATCCTTGCTTTATGGTTAGAGGCCCTCAATAGATCACAGGATTTAGACAAGTGTTTAGTAAAAGAGTTGAGCCCAGGTTACCCCTCTGTGTAGGCCACACATGGGGTATATTCAGTCTTTCCTTCTAGCTGTTTCAGTTTAAGCAGGCAGGTGACTCTGTGTCCTAAAAAGGTCTGATGCAGATGGGCAGTATAATGTGTTTGTTCTTGGGCTGAATTCAACAAAGTGGACACTTTCCTGTGTGAGCCACAGTTGGCAGTGTGGACCTTTGGAACAAGGCAGGGTATGCCTGGCTCTCGCTTCCTGTATTACTCTTCTGCTAGATTTATTCTGTGTTGAGCTACCAATAGCAGCTATTAAATTTTAAGTTCCAGTGAACTCCACTACAAGGAGAACAACATTTTTGCAAAGTAGTTTCTGGTAATAGATCTGTCAAATCATGTAGATCATGCTATGAATATTTAATTTTATACATTGCAAAGCACCAAAATGTAGACCACAAGGTAAGTAAAAATTAGAAGTCATTAGTGTCTGTGTGATATATGAACCAGTACTTGAGACCTCCAAGGTTTGAAGTTTGTGTGGTTAGCTGAGTACAGACAGCTGGCTAGAAGAGACTTGTGTTAATGTGGGCAAGTAAGAAGAAACAAACAAAAAAAAGCTTCTGTGTGCAATTTCTTTCCCATGCTTGCTGACCAGGAAACCAAATACTGTGTTTTTTCATTAGAAGTTTGTGTTGTCTTTTTCCCCAGCTGGGATATGGAGCATTTGTGATGGAGCTGGAGGTGCTGTGAAAATGTTTGGGTAGAAATGAAAGTACTGCTTGTGAGTAGAGATCATGGAATGAAAAAGAGAGTAATTGAATTAATCTCCCAAGGGAGAAGATAGATAGTAGCTGTAGGGCTTGAGACTTCATCCACTCTGTTCTTCATGGAACAGTTTTTAAGTATTTAATAATATTTTTCTGAATATTATGCTCAGTTACATTTTGCCTGAATTGTTTTTGCATATAATGATGCAAAAATCATATTTTTTTCTAACAGCAGATGTTTATTAGGCAACAAAATGTGCAAATGGTATCATGCATATTGTCTTAAATGAGGAAATAATGTTTTAAATGACCTTAAAAATTAAACTTTTAATTAAAAATTAAACTTCCTGCTAAAAGTAAGAGTTTTTTAGGATTCCACGTTTCAGCATCATAGATGAAGAAATATTTTATGACATTTAAAGTACAGGTTTGTTGAAATAAGCAGCCGCAGATGCTCTGGTTAGAGCCACTACTTTATGCTCTCAATTTGTTATGATTAATTAAATTATGAAACTGAATGTCTGAAGAAGTTTGGTTTTCTATGTCAGATCATCACCACTGTTAACAACTTACTGCACAATTTTTTTTGAAAGTTGTATCCTCAATCATAAAATAGTTATTAAGTGATTACATTTCCCAAGGCTTGCAGTTATTAAAAATAGTTAAAGTAAAATTTCTGTTATGAAGCACCTGAAAGATATTGTATGTTGTGTTGATGTAGATTTTGGTTATTTATGGTGTAATGTACCATACTGTTTATCACTGAAATCTGTGGTGTTGAGAAGGACTTGTAATTAAATCTGAAGCACAACTGCCATAATGACATTATGTATTTTAATGTTTTTTGGTTTGTTTTTTTTTTCCCTAGCATACATTTATTAAGAATGCTAAGCCAGTTTCAATTTTAAGGGACCTGATCACTGAAGCTATGGAGATAAAGGCAAAGCGACATGAGGAACAGCAGAGAGAACTTGAAGAGGAGGAAGAAAATTCGGTGTGTATCCATTTTTCCTATAACCACTTGTACTTTAGAGATAAGTTGCTGGTTTTCCCCTGCTTCCTCTAGTTATGCCTAAATACTTTTTTTTTTTTTATTGACCAGTTTTCTGTGTGGTTTTAAGTCTATGAATTCTGAGTATTCCACTCTTTAATTATGAGTAATGCTGTATAAGCCTGCTTTCAGCACTATTCAATGAAATGTCTTAGTAAAAAGCTTTTCTAGGAAGTGGGAAAAGAAATCATGTCAGCTTCAGCTATTTAGACTAACATTTAAACCCTCCAAAATTGTTTAAGGTTCTACTTTCACAGGTGGACTCCTAGACAAGTGGTTTAGTTTTTAGTTCAGGGCACTTTGCTTTGTTTGGGTTTTTTTGTGAAGTTTAATATACAGAGTAGTAAGTGATGACACTCAGTAAGCAGTGATTGCAGTGTGGTTTGAACCAAGTAACATGAAAATGGTGACGGCCCTTCATACTTCAGATGACATTGTCAGCATGTGTTTGAGGAGAGAAGGAGGTTGTGTGATAAGTAGGCTGCATTTAGAATTGTTTGGCAGTGTTAAAAATAAGTCTGTGTTCCTGGCATTGCTACTTTTCCCTACATAATTTATTTCAGGTTAGTCTTGTGCAATGCAGCAGGATGTGTTTCAGAGAAGTGTATTGCCACACATACAATGTGTGGTCATTCAGGGTCATTCAGAAAGAACAGAGAAGATGGAGACAGCAGTGTTGCAGCTTTGAGCAAACAGAAAAGAGCAGTGCAATAAATGCAATTTGTCCTATAGCAAATTATTGAATCCTTGTTACAGAGTACTATGTGATGATCAATATATAGTAATACTTATCAAGCAGATTCTGTGCAATCTTTTGTATCTCCAATGATCAGTGTGGTTGGCTGCATTTTTTTTCTGTTCTAAGAATATTGATAGCTTGTTTTCATAAAGGTGTTTTACTCTGAATTGTATTTGCTTTGTCAGTGATAAACAGGCAGGGAAGGCCGAGATTATTTTTTTATGTTAGGAAATTTTCCTCTCTGTGACCTGATGGGCAGAGTTGATGTTTGTGACTTGACTTATTGAATAGTTGAGTTTTGAAGAAACTGATTTATTGCTGACATAAAACAATGATATCTTTACCATCTTGCTTTCATCCATACTGTTGCCTTCTGAACTGGAGATGTTAAATGCTTGGGCAATGTTGATGTCTTTTGCATTAACCCAAAATTAGGCATTACATTTGATTACTTAGAGGTTCAGATTACATTGCCAGACACAGTCCATGCCAGCTAAGGATGTGATGTACACCTTCCTCTCCCACTACTATGTGGAAGAGTGTAGCATAAGTTTGGCTCACTTCAAGTGAGGCAGAATTTAGCAGCTCCTCATGGTTCTTGCATGGGTACAGAAGTCAGAATGTAAAACTGCACTCCCCATTCTGGCAGTCCCCACACTCCTTTCCTCCATACTTCCCCCCGTTAAGTGTTCAGTATAAGAGCACCTCAAATCCAGGACTGAGGCAGCAATCTGTTACTTGTGTTAGTAGTAGTTGAGAATTCTGCCATGAGCTCTTGTGGTGCAGAAAGGGAACAGCAAGTTACAAGTAAAAAAGACAGCAAGAGTCTTCTTGTCACCAGGTATAGAAGGTAAGTGCCTCAAATCTAAAAGTAAGGGGAGTATCTTTGGTTAACAGGGCTGAGAAAACAGAATCACAGAGTGGTTGAATTTGGTAGGTACCTGCAGAGGTCATCTTGTCCAACCCCCCTAATTAGGCAGGGCCACTGAGGTTTGGCTGCCCAGGACCATGTCCAGACAGCTTTTGAATATCACCAAGGAAGGAAACTCCACTACCTCCCTGTGTAGCTCATGCCAATGCTTGGTCACCCTCACGGTACAAAAAGTGTTTCCTGATGTTCATAGGAAACTTCCTTCATTTTTTAGATGCTCACTTCCTCTGCTTCTGTCACTGGGCACCACTGAAAAGAGACTGACTTCATCCTCTTTGCACCTGCCCTTCAGATATTTACATGTACTGATGAGGTCCCCTATGAGCTTTGTGTTCTCGAGGCTGAGCAGTTCCAGCTCTCAGTCCCTCCTCCTGGGAGAGATGTTCCAGTCCCTTGATCATCTTTGTGGCGCTTTGCCAACTCCCTCTGGTGTGTCCATGTCTCTCATACTGAGGAGCCCAGAAGTGGAACCAGCGCTCTAGGTGTGGCATCAGCAGTGTGGAGCAGAAGGAAAGGATCATTAACCTCCCTGCACCTCCTGGCAACTTTGTGTAATGCAGTGCCTAATTTGTCTAATTAGCCACTTTTCATAAAAGGTTAGTGTCGTGGTTTGAATGACAGGCGTCTGCTAAGAAAGGCAGGAGCCTCCCTTGGAATGGAGAATGTAAACCTTCTCCCTCTGAAATATTGTAGTTTTGAAATTAAGGGGCTCTCAGGTGAAGATATGGGGATAGGAATAACAGTTCTTTATTAGGAGAACTAAAATTTAAAAAAAAACAAACAAAAAACATGCAGTATTAAAAGAACACAAACCCCACTGACAGAGTCAGGATACAACCTGACACCCTGTGGGTCAGGGTGTTGGTAGCAGTCCCATTAAATGGTGACTGCAGTGCTTCTGGAGTGGCAGATGTGGCTCTGTTGAAGGGATGATACTGCAGAAAGGTGCAGTTTTCCTCTGATGATCCAGTGGTGATAGATGGGCCTGGTCTTCCTCTGAGAATCCAGTGGAAAAGGCTGATTGGTGTTCCAAATCTCAGATCTTTATCCAGGTTGGAATGCTTGGCTTCTCCCCCTGGATGGAGCATTTCCCAGTGGGATGATGTAATTCTATCAGTGAGACTCAATGTCCCATTAGCAGAAGATCTCTTCCTGGAGGGAGGCTGGGTTGTGGAAGAGGTAAGAAAGCTGCCCCAGCTGGTTTTTTAATAGCTGGCCTATTGACAGAGGGTTCTCCCACCCCCATCCTCCACCCCAGTTTCTACAGATGGTGACAGCATACACACTCCTGGTTACATCTTGCACTGCAACCCAAGACAGTCAGTTTGCTCTTAAAAATGAGTGCCATTGTAGTATATGGAAATGCTAAATCTGTCACTTTTTTACTTACACTAAAAATTTTAGAGGTTAAAAATCATATACCAGTTCATGAGCATCAAAAACCCAGAACCAGAAGTCAACCTTCGCTTGAAGAAATTGCTCTTCAATATAAGGCAGAAGGTCAGAGCAGTTGGCAGCTCAGCTTTTGCATACCTTGCTCAATTTCTTTTTTTTTTTTTGTGACCATGATGTAGAGGAGTTCTAAAGGCCAGCCTTGCAGGCAGCCCTCCCTGTAGTTGCACAGGATGTGAGAAAAGAGTAAAGGTTTGAAAACTTCACTGGTGAGTAAGGGAAGAGGAAAATTTGAGGCAAAGCTGATTTCTCAGTACTGAACAGAGTGACAGAATAGGAGAAAGCCATGAAAGTGGGCTTCTGAATGAGACTAGTCAGTTCAGAAAAGAAAGATAGTAGAAAAAACAGAAGAGCATGACTTCAGCACAGTGAAAGACAGAAGGGGAGAAATTGGTAATGAACCTTCATAATATTCCCTTGATTGAAGGGATCACTAGATGACACTTTAGGATGACAAAAAAGAGAAACATTAGAGAGTCTGCGTAAAAACTTCAGCAATATGTTCTTTCCGAATGCTTTTATCATTCTTTGTTATATGATGTTGTGTACTCCTTTTTGTTTTTCACTGTGGATGCTGACTTCCAGGATGTAATCGTTGCACTAATGTTAATAAATAATACCAAAAGATTTTTACAGGGGCTGTTAAAAGACATGCAAGAAT
The DNA here is from genome assembly GCA_018697195.1 of Certhia americana. Classification (NCBI taxonomy): domain Eukaryota; kingdom Metazoa; phylum Chordata; class Aves; order Passeriformes; family Certhiidae; genus Certhia; species Certhia americana. The sequence goes on along the minus strand of CM031858.1, from coordinate 131,745,747 downwards.
ATCTTGTAATGGACAAGAGTATATCCAGGTGTTTTTGCTGTAAAGTTTATATTGAAGAAATAAACATTTTCAGAAGTTTCCCATTATAAAAAGATCAAGTAAAAGAAGATTTTTTTACCTACTATAAAAAATTATACTGTGTATTTTTTATGCTACTGAGATTTTTTTAGTTCTCTAAGTTCTCACACAGTTTTATGGTTCAATGAAATAACCTGTAAAAAGATTTGTTGTTAGAATAAAATATTCAACAGTTTTTAAAACTGGTGGTATTTGTTACTGTGACTTTTGCTATCAGTAAATGTATATCAGATAATTTTATATTGCTTTGTAAGCCTTGAGTGAAAAAAGATTCAAAATACTTAACTTTTTTAAAGTTAAAAAAAGCAAGGGTACAAGTGATTGAAATGAAGAATATTGATGGTGAGGTGAGAGGGATTTCCTTGTTGACAAAAACAGTTTTTGGAGTGACCTATGAATATCTTGGTGTGTCACAATGCAGAACAAATTTTATTCTGGCCTGGTTTTAATAATTGTTGGGTTTTAATACAGACTTCCTATGTCTTGCAGCATTTTTAGTGCAGTGCATCATTGTAAGAAATTCCAGATTAATTTGAGAGATAACACCAGAATCTTGTCCAGTTGCTATCACCAAAGATTCTGATCAGCCAGAAGCACAAACTCATCCAAACCAGGAAACAGCAGCATGAACTTGTGCCAGCACCTAGGGGGGCCAACAAGAAATCTAGAGAAGGACATTTTCCAGAAGGGCATGTAGGATAGGGTGATTACTTTCAACTGAAAGAAGGTAGATTGAGATTAGATATTAGGAGAAAATCTTCGTGGAGAGGGTGTGTAACACTAGAACACGTTGCCAGAGAAGCTGTTGATGCCCTATTCCTAAAGTGTTGTAGGCCAGGTTGGATGGGACTTCGAGCAGTCTGATCTTGGTGAAGGTGTCCCTGCCCATGGTGGGGGAGTTGGAACTAGATGGTCTTTAAGGTCCCTTCCAGTCCAAAACATTCTGTGATTCCTTGAAACTGTTACCATTTTCTTTTCAATTAAAGACTTTATCTGTAAGGTATTTCTTGACTGCATGTTGCTCATATACTGTATAGTAGAAAACTCCTGAACAACATGTTTAGGTGAAAGTGAAACCTGAACTAAGTGGTATTCTGATTTTAGTTTTCTAAGCATACCAGGCAGAGGTTAATCAATGGACCTGCAAGTTACTAGAGGAAACCAGCATAAAAATCTGGAAGAGTAAAAGGAAAGTGTTGCAATATTTGTGTTTGTCATTTTAGAAAAAGGAACAATCAATTCCCCAACCCCACACTTCACTTCAAAATAATGTATAATTTGACAATAAGATCAAAGGATGTGTCTTTCATTTAATTTGGAACTTGTTTGTGGAGCTGCCAGGAAAAGAATAAACCAATTCTTTCTGCGCTTCTGAGTGCTTATTATTTTCCTTTTGGAAAGTCAAAGCAGATAATTTGAGTGCCAGTTTGGTATAGTTGGTATACAGTGTAGTAGTGGATGAAGTCAGCAGTCCAGCATTCAGGGATAAAGATAAATAGCCCTTGCACAGTCCTCCTCCTTATGTATCAGTTTCAGAGAAGCCTGTAGGAAACACAGGGCTGCTTGTATGTAGTTTGCATGACTTCATGATCCTGTAGTTCAAATGATAATACAGGTCTTGATAAATCTGCACTGATGGCAACAGCCCTAGAAAGAGCTAATGACAATCTCTGTGTTACCTTAGGTAGTAGTAGTGACAGTAAGTAATACTTGTATTTCTTCATGTTTTAATATCTATAAATGTTTTTGGATTGTGTTTGGAATTGGAGTCACTGTTTAGTTGCAAAGTAATAGCACTTAAATTTTTGAAAAATAGCACCTCAAAAACGGATTTTTTCCCAATCATACTCCTGTTAAGTCCTCAGTGTAGAAATGCAAATACAGATGCAAACTTCGAGAAATGCATATTTAACAACATCTAAAAGCAAGAGCAAATATTGGTGTTAGCGTTAAGTAGAATCTGTTGATGTTAGAGGTCTGTCATGGGCAGTGAATGGAGTCCATATACTATTGAAAAAGAATGGTTTCAGTTAATCTGTCAGGGGCTCGAATTTATTGATCTAACCCCCCAAGAATTTCCTATGTAAATGGTGAGCAGTTCTGCCTGTAACTCGCTAGTACATGATTTGAGGCCCATCAAGAAGGGAGGTGTAAAGTCTTCTAACTGTGAAGTTTCTTATTTTAAGAAACCTGTTTTAGCTCTACCAATTACATTTGAGTATGTTTTTGTACTTTTATACCTTCTTAAAGTCATATATTGTATAGTAATGGGCACTCAAGTTAAAAGTGACTTGCATAACTGGACATAGAATGGATTGTGTGGGTTTGGAGAAAAAATCAGATGCAAAGCTTTCACAATTATATACTTAATTTTCCGAGTCAATTCAGGTAGTTGTCCTTCTAGTGAGGAAGAGTCACATCCCTAAAATTGATTCTTGTTTTTCATCACTATCTATGACATTTTATAATGTGAGAAGTTGTCAATTGTGATGTAAATATTTTTTGCTGTTCAAAACTTTGTGATGTAGTGATGTAAATAAATGTCCAGGTCGCATACAGTCTTCATATCTGTATCCTTCCTGAGAGATACAATATAATTATAAATAGTGTGCTCAGAATTGATTTTATGCCTGTTACGAGAGCTGCTCATGTGATGAGAATGCCTTCTGACAAACTGACATGTTTTGATAGGTGCTGAGGTAGTTGTACAGGTTTTTTTAATTAAGCAAAAATCACAAGTGTTGTGTTCTACAGAAGGTTAATCCCAATATCAAAGTTTAAATGTTAGTTTAAGCATTATGAGACATGGCCAATCTCTTCTTGCGCGTTTTTTGGAAGTGTGATGTGAAGTGGATGCTGAGGCTGGGCAGCTGTATTATGGGAATGTAAAGTAATTTGTTGCCTGGCAGCTTACAGAAAACATGTCTAAATATTTGTTTCTGTGGACCTTTAAAGGAATGAGCTAACAAGCAGCTCTCTGTATGTTTTCTTTTACATTTTAATGTCACTGTGATGTGAGAAATGTTTAAGTCTTTTAGAGTATTAAATCAAGAAATTACTGCTTCAGTGATCCCCCTTTTTTTCTTGGGTGCTTAGTGGTTGACAACTATCAAGACCAAACCAACTGTCGATAATCTGTTGTTCCTATATGTAGGATTAGTCATTCATTCATATTCATTCATTCAGTTATTTGTTGAATTTTATATTAATTACAAAAAGTTGGCATCTGTATTTTGAGACTCTTAAGAAATAATTGCTGTAATTATTCCTTTACATTTTTACAATATTTATGGTGTTGTTGTAAAGGAACTACTGAATCAGATGAGTTATTCTTTATTTCAAATCTGATAAACTGTGCTGTACATTTCTGAAGGTTTTTGTATTTGCTTTCATGTGTTTGCATATGTATGTTATAGCTGTATCTGTCTATGTATATACACATGTAATTTTGCATGAAAGTGTTAAAACTTCATGCCAAAGAACACTTGACATATGTGTTAATTAAATTCAATTACAGTCCTTTAAGTGTCCTGAAATTAGAAATATAGCCTATTGTTAAAATCCACAGCAGCATGGTTATAGGAAGAATAAACCTGGGGAGGTAAAAGCACGCAGCAAGGCATCATTACCTGGAGGTGGAAAACAAGCTTAAGTGCTGTTTTGTGACAGATGTCTGTTGAATGCAATGGGATTTGACTGTGTGCTGAAAGTTAAGTTTTTACCTGTTTTACTGATGGGTCTAAGCTTTGTGTGTGCAGTATTAATCATATACTCAGGTTAAAGTTTGGCTTTGTACGTTAGGAGCTTTTACAAAATCCTTGTGCTTCACCAAACTATATTATGTGTTTATGTAGCTACTACAGTGCTTTAAAAAAAGATAGCTGTGACTACAGCTACATTTTTCAAAGGTGATGATGAGGTGTTAATAGTAAGTGAAATTATTTTACAGGATACTAACTTTTGCCAGCATGTAAATAAATCTTCCTTTAGTAACTTGCAGCCGAGTTGGCTGTCTTTGCTGCCCTCTAGTGTTCTTTTTACATGCCAAAACACAGGCAGAGAGATTTTAAATGTAACTGCTGACATATTTGCATCTCTCGTTTAGTTTTTTATCAGTCTTCATCCCTACTGATGTTTAAAATGCAACAGAAAAATCCGTTGATCTTTATCACCTCAGCTCATTCACTTCTGTAGTGATGAAGACTCAGGTATGATCTGCAAGGCCAACTTCTCTGAGAAAACGTCTTGTGTGATGAGATCTTTTATTTTACAAGTATATAATGAAATCTTGTGTATGGTTTCTGCTGAAGTCTTTTTGAATTTTCTATCCTGATTATCAAACCTCTATGATTGCATTTTTATGCTCTAAGGATTGATTTTGTTAATAATATTTTGATAGATAAGGAGATCCAGAGAATTAGTCTTATAGGATTGCAGGTTATTGCTGGTACTTTACTCGTACTTTACATTGTGATGTTAGTCAGAGTTTCTGTGGTTCATTGTCATTTCTGTAGCATTTAAAATCTAGAGTTCTGGCTTTGTGCATACCTTCTGTCACTATATAGTGGTGTAACTGAACCCCTTCCAAATGCGAGTTTGGTTGTTTATTACTTGTACACAGGAGAGCAGCAGACAGTTTAACTCCAGAGTTGGTTGTTTTTATTGTTTGATTCTTGGATCTGTTTTCATAAATAATATGAGAACATGACACTTCAGCTTTAATACTTCTCTTTTTTCTTCCTGGTTAAAATTGAGACTGGGTTTGTTTTTATTTAATCAGTGTGTTTACTTTTTTTTAACAGCAGATTACAAGTTCTACACCAATATTTTGGTACTGTAAAGCATGACTCAGAATTTGTGTGAAGGAGTCACTTCATCTCCCATGTAAATGTGCACTTCCATAACTTGGATCCACTGCATGTTTTTAGAAAGTTACCTTCTCAGAACCAGTGTAGTCTACTGCCATATTAGCTAAATCTCGTATTTGTGAGAAATACTGGAATGGCAGTTCTGGAAGCAGTGTGTGTTAGCTACAAAACTAATTATTCTGGGGCACGCACTAGCCATGAAGAAGTTTTATATTGTTCCGTCACACAGAATCACAAGGTTGGAAGAGACCTGCAAGATCATCGAGTCCAACCCATGCCCTAACACCTCAACTAAACCATGGCACCATGTGCTACATCCAGTCTTTTTTTGAAGACATCCATGGATGGTGACTCCACCACCTCCCCAGGCAGAACATTTCAGTACTGTCTTAGTACATCATTCCTGATATAAGGAAAACACCATTCACCAAAATTGTTGTGTACCTCCCTTTTTGGGACAACTGTTCTTTTAGTACTAAGGTGGGCTTTTGTGATCCTTACTCTCCTAGGTGCTAAAAGATAACTGTTCTCTTCGCTGAGAGACGGTACTAAGATAAAAGCTTCTGGCACTCTTAGTCTGGAAAATGAAAGGCTATTCTTTGGACCAAGTCCAGATAGTTGATTTGACTGAAGAAATAAAAGATCATTTTTTTATTGAAGCAGAAGTTATGAAAATGGTAATTTAGGACACCATTTCATACTTGTTCATATTGTTAGCCATTGCTTTTTCCACCAGCTTCTACAATAAAACATTTGAGCTCCAGGAAAGTGTTTGTTTAATTTCTTATTTCAGCTTAGGTAAGTTTAGGGCCATATGCCCTGCAAGTGGATATTACTATTAGTCAGCCTAGTCTGGAAATCAAATGTAACTATGCCTTAAACTCAAAGATTTGCCTGCCTCTGTGTTAGAGATGCCAAATTTGTAGTGATTAATAGGCAAAACATCAGTATGTTTTGAATCAGCTTTATGTTGTGTTGCAGTACTGAAAGAAATGCTTGTAGTTTAACTGTTCTGGCTTTTAAAATGCGATGAAAAAATATTTTTTTTTCTGAGTACCTTTTTAGGAGAAAAATGCAATTTATAGAAAACACTGGGAATAACAGTAACATTTGGTGGTAGAAGGTAAAGAAAATTAAAGTTGCCACCAGGAGGAGCAGTACCAAAATATTCTCATTTTTTTACTGGCACAGTTGCCTAGCTGTAGCTGTAAGCTGTCCGTATCGTATCTTTGGGAATATCACAATTTATTTAAGCATAGGTACTAAATAGAATGCAACTGAAAAAAAAAAAAAAAAACCCTGAAAGAATGCAAATGAAGAACTCAAGTATTTTTGCAAATTATAATCTGGAAAATAATTATTCTTTTGACATTTGGAATTTTAATTTAAATCTGTTTACTTTGTATCCTAACTTCATTATGGTATGCTGTTAGCCAGACTTTCTGTATCAAAAATCTGTTTTTGTATCTCTTAGTTGAGATGTAGTAGAATAATTTTCATCAGCTGGTATTACTGCACTCAATTTTCTGTATGTACCTACATCAGCCCTTAGTGAAACAGGCACTCAGGCCATGTAGCTCGTGTGTGTGTGTCTGAAACAGAAAGTGCCAGACCTTGCAGGGATTTGAGTCTGGGCTTTGCTTTTTCTGGTCCCATTCTGTCTGTCCCACCCAGCCCCTGCACTTACAAGTCTCTTAGCAATTTAACATCTAAAATCTATAAAGCAATGCAAAGATTTAGGAAAAGGGAAATTTGTTAGTTGGTGAAGACTTGTTTTAATGTTACGTGCTACCCTGAATGTATTTAAAAGTCTCGTAGATGTGGCATTTAGGGGCATGATTTAGTGGTGGACTTGGCAGTGCCAGATGAACAGTTGGATTGTTGATTTTAGGAGTCCTTTCCAACCTAAAGAATTCTATGATTCTGTGTAGTAATAGTACGTTATTTGTAAGGGACAAATTTAAAAAATTTGAGGGTCATCTAATAGTCTTCCAAACTATGTAGCTAAAATATTTTACTAATCAGGGATAAAATTTGTTTGTCAAGGAACTCTAATGAAGTTTTGACACAATAGAGGAAATGCATGTATGGTTATAAAACTCGTGAAAGTAGCATTTGTATTTAGAATACAACAATTTGACATAGAGTAACTTCACAGTGATGGATATTATTGCTTACATTTAATCAACAAATAAGACTATCTAATTTTTTTTCCTTAAGTAATAGATTTTACTTATATAGAAAATGTGTATAGTCATAGTCCATCACATTACTCCTGAAATGCTGTGGTGTTGTCTGTATAATCTAAATCAGATTTTGGAAACCAGTGTGATTTCCCATTACTGTATTCAAATATTGGTATTCCATATGAATTTTATGTTTCATTAACTGAATTGTCATTAGTGCTCTGTTTGAAATTCCTGGCCCAATTAACTGTCACCAATTCAAAATGCTACTGTCTATCTCCTTGATATTATCTCCCCCCACTTAGTAGGTAAGTATGTGCTCAAGGGCTAATTTTATGTGTAGTATTTACAAGTTATTTACTCAGGATTGTAAGAAAAGTTTTGTAATGGAAGTAAACACTTGAATAAAGTCAAGTTGATTAGTTTTGTTTCTGAGGGGGACTTTAAAAATTCTGTTGAAGACTGTTTAATAGCTAAATTGAACATGAGCCTGTCATCTGGGTTCTGCATGTCATGTCAGATGCTGGTCATCCTAAGTTAAGGGTTGTCAGCACCCTTGGTGACAGTTCCTTGCAAAACAGCAAAATCTTATTCTATAAATTGTGTTAGTGATTTTTGGAACCTAGAGAGATAAAGTGGGTCATGAAAATTGCAGAGATAACTCAGAACTGAATGCTAATGCAAAGTGAGTGTGTGGGCCATGTTATATTACCCTGCTATACATCTGTCAAAGAAAGAAGAGTTTTTATTTTTCTTCTGTGGAAGGTTTTTTTATTTTGTGATTTTTTTAAAGTTTTAAACCTGGGAGTCTAGCAGTACAACCAGGTCACAAAAAGATAAAAAACTAATCAATATGAGATTGCATCTTACCTTTGTTTTGTTTTAATGATCTGCTGTGTTCTGGCAAACATTTCCCCATAGGATGAAGATGAGTTGGACTCTCACACCATGGTGAAGACCAATTCAGAGAGTGCTGGTACCATGAGAGCCACCAGTACGATGAGTGAAGGCGCTCAGACAATGATTGAACACAACAGCACCATGTTAGAATCAGACTTGGGGACCATGGTAATCAACAGTGATGATGATGAAGAGGAAGATGGGACCATGAAACGTATGTTGTTAATTTGCTTTCTTCTAATAATGTGTTTTCTTGTGCTGCATGACAGTGTTGTATCATGAAAGGCTTTTAAGTGTCAAGTTCAGGTTGAAAAAGGGAGAGAGAGGTATTTGTGTCTCTAAGCACTCTATAATTCGTAGAGAAAAAGTTGACTATAGTGGGAGATTCAAAGCAGAACCCTGGTTTTGGTGCTTTGCTAGATTTTTCTAGACAACTCTCAAATTGTCCTGTGAATTGTCTCTGGTACTGCTTGTCTCTTTGTCTCCTGTCCCACATATATTTGGACCAGCTCCTTGGAGCTAAACTGGTGTGGTTATGTGAGAGGCTGTTGTTTCAATGTCAGTGACTCTCTTTGGGGTCAGCAATCAGTGATATGTTTTGCTCCAAAATCGTTTTGTAGCCCATGATCACTTAGCAGGTCTGTTTTTTTGAAACACAATTATTTGGACATTTTTGGAATGTAATTCAACAATGATCAAAAGATTGTTGAAACCTAACTAAAAAGTTCTAATTGATTTTGGCAGCATGTGAGAGAGCATGTAACAGAGGAAAAAAGTTGTGAATGTTTTTATATATAAAAATTTAACTTATGCTGAAATATCTATAAATACACATTTTAAAAACATTTAATTTAAACACTTACTTGCTGATATGCTCATTGTTTGGCTGAAGACTACTGTGGATTGAGGTCCACAAATTTTAATAGAATTATTTGCTTGAATAGTCAGCATCAATAGATGACTCACTCAGGCTGTAGTTGCCTGATTTCATGTGGCACAATGTAATGTTTAACTCCAGGCAGTTGTGGGGAGGGGCATGTGTGGGGAGTTGTGTGTGTGTGTTATATTGAGAGCTAATATCTCAAGAGTGGAAGTCGATGCCAAATAAATAACTTTGTAGTGTTTCACAGCAAATACAAAGCTGCATTTGTAGTTGCATATAGATACCTGATGTAATTTGCTCAAGGTTAGTTGGAAGTGCAAAGCAGAAACTTTTTTGTGTGTACAGGAAGTTGGAAGAAAAAAGGGGGTTTGTAGAGTTCGTTTGTTTGGCTTTTTTGTGGGTTTTTTTTTGTTTTATTTTGTTTTTCCTTTAGAGTTCTTAGCTGTGTGATTAAAAAAAATAAGAAAGGGGAAAGATAGTATGAACAAATTGGAATAAATTTTTAGGGTGGAAGTATTATGAATTAGGGTTTAGTGCAGTTTCTATGCAGCTTGACAAATCAGTTTTCATAAGAAAGTTCTGTATAAGTAGTTTACCAAATTGCACCACATTATCCATGTAGTTTTTATATGTGCTGAGAGGAAATACCTGTTACTATGTCAGACAGATCAGAAGAGTGGCATTGGGTTTTCATTGCAACCTCTTAATCTGTGTTTTATTTGTCTTCTGGGAACATTACTTTTATAATGTACTGTTATTTTCAATTTTTAATTGATTCCAGTAGCAATATGTAGTTAGGGAGTTGCCTTTCTGCACTTTGACAATTGGTCAGTATATATCTTAATCCCATTCTTTTTCTCAAATGAATAATCTTGGGAAAGATGACAGGTTTCCTTCCTCTCCATCCTCTCCCTATATGACTGTCTTGAGCCCTGTAACTGCAGCAAAGCAAATCCAGCAAACTGGAGGTAGTTTGCTCCGTGACAAGTGATGGTTTACCATTCAGCTGTCAGGCCACAGGTTTGGTTTCAGCCCTTACTTGCTAAAATTTCTTGTATTTTGCAATAGGCAAAAATTATTTGCATTTTTTACATTAAAAACTAGAAATAATTCAAGAATGGAACCTCTGCATCTCTCAGCTGAAAATAAGTCGTGTCCACTGTAGCTGATCCTCTGGTTCTGTGATTGTTATGCTATTGGCTGAAATAAGAGCAATAGCAAGTTTCCTAAATAAACGCCACCAGGAAGGGACATAAAAGTCCTTGGTCTCTGAAAGGCAGACACAGATTTTATGCTTCTTTATACTCGACAAAGACACCAGATTTTGGAGATTGGTTACTTTTTCCAATGTACCTTTATAGGCAAAGTAGACACTTGCAGGATATTTGTGTGATTTAATTATAATAAATCAGAATGAGTATCTTAAAAGTGCTCTTTGATACTGCTGAATAATAGAACATTGCAAGCAAGAAGCTTGGAGAAATAAACTTTGTAAACTAGAGAAGAGAGATTTCATTTCCTTCCTAGAGACACAAAATATGTATGACAAACTTCTTACTAAATTGCTGTTGTGTTTAGTTTCATGTTTTGTTTCCTTCTCCCTTTTGTTTCCCTGCTCAAGGACAAAATAAGAAACAATAATATGTTTTTATTTATAAGTACCCATGCTTAGAGGCCTCTGGGAGCCATGACAGAAAATAACTAAAACCATATTTTTTTCACAAATAGGGAATTGTGCTCAGATAAAATTGGGATTTGGAACAAAAAGAGGCCTGTCCTTCTACCCCAACATACATTATACAGTCTAGTAATAAACAACATTTATCCTGTCTTCCTTGGCATGCCTGTGCTTGCTCTGAACAGAGACTCTGTGGTATGTACCTGGAAGGAGGAAAGAAAATGAAGAACACAGGAAAGTTGGGAGGAGCTTAACTTGAGGAGGTTTAATGTGGAGTAGAGGAAAGAATGAGAGTGATGGAAATACTACTTTTGTTCGGTTGCCCGGGTTTTACTTATTTTTGTGTAGAAGCCTTTTCATATGTCAGTGGAGAGACTAGTGTTCAGACCAGCTTCCTCACATTCCCCTTGTGGTTTTTCAGCAAGGCTTAGTGTTAGGGCTTTCTGGTGCTCCAAGAGAACTTGTGGTTGTTCTCTTTTCTTTTTTCTTCTGTAACATTCCCCTTGTTTCTTTTTTTTTCCCTGTTAAATTCATATTTGCCATCTGTTTTGGCTGGAAAAGAAGTGTCTCTCAGTGCAGTTTGCATTTATTCTGGATTTCTAACTGTTGCTTCAGTCTTTGGTGGAGCTTCTAGTTAGTTTGTGGTTGGTCATAAATGTATTAAAAGAAGAGGACAGAGAACTCATGAGGTAGCATTTGACAGCTAGAATGTAGAAAAATAACCAGGTTTTGTTATATTACTTTTTGCACTATAAGACACGAACATTTTAGATTAAGTCAATATAATTCTTAAACACATTCTTCCTCCTAATCAAGCATAAGAACATAAGAATATAATCTTTGGGACTGTGGGTTTCCTTCCCTGCTTTCTCTCTCACTCTCCCCCCTCCCCACTGCTGTATGACTGTTTTGAGCAGCATAACTCCAGCAAAGTTTGCAAACTGGAGGAAGCCTGAGGCAAATGATGGTTTAATCATTCAGCTGTCAGGCAACAGGTTTGGTTCCAGCACTTACTTGCTCAACTTTCTTGTCTTATTATACATAATGGTATTTTTGGTTACAATGTGACATGAACCATGGTGTAGAACCTATATATTGATCGAAGAATTCATGAATTGGTTTGTTCATTATTTTTTAGTGATTTCAGCATCCAGGGTAAGGGATTATTTGATTCTGTAAGTCAGTCTCCTCTGTGATATGAGGTGTGTGCTTGGATAGCTCTGGAGTGGTACCTTAAAATTTTAGAAAGGCCTAAATCCTATAGCTGGTGTTTCAGCAAAAGCTGGTGACACGTGTTTTATAACAGCTTATGTCCTAATTCTGGTAGGAATTTCATGAGGAAACTTAATTATGGTCTGGTTTCAGTGGTGCTATAGCCTGGGTATTGATACTTCACAAATGTAGTTTAGGTCAAGCATGCTTACTGTGCCCCCAGTAAGATGGTTTTCTTGGTGCCATATGTAGGTGTACTAGTGCTTTACTCCTGTATATATATAGGTAAAGAGGTGATAGATATTTACAGGTCTGTGTTGGTTCTCAAGCCATTTTCTCACTGGTAGTAAAAGTTATTTCATTTATGTCACTAGTAGGAAGTATATTTTTAAAATGGGGATTTTTAAAAAAATAATGTTGTTGGCAGTTCTGCTTTTGAGAGCTGTTGCAGAATACTAGTTTAATGTGGATTTTCTTTGTTTTGCTAAAAACAGAAGTGTAATTCAGCTTGAATAGACTAATGGGAAGTATTTGAACAATGCTCTCAGGCACATGGTGTGATTCTTGGGGGTGTCCTATACAGGCCAGGAGTTGGACTTGATGATCCTGATGAGTCCTGTCCAATTCAGCATATTCCACGATTATAATAGTAGTATCATTGAATAGTCTTTTCTTTTTTCCAGGGAGTGGGGGAAAAACCTCACAAAATTATTCAACCAGTTTTTAAAGTCTTATTCTCAAGCAAAGGAATGTTTTGTGCTGGAAACTTTTCCCCATTAAAAATTGTAACTTGGGACAGCAGTCCTTCAAAAAGTCTCTGTAAGCTTCAACTAGTTGAAAATTACGAGGATTTTTGATTTGAATGCCAGTTGCAATTACTTCTGGTAAATATGTGCGTTGTACAACAAACAGAAGACCAAATGGAGCCTGAAGCAGAATGAAGGCTTGGATGTATAAGTGACAGAGATACAAAAACTGTGATCTCAGTAACCACTTTGTTACACAGCTCTCAACAGTCAAACATTTCTTAGATCTGTCCTGTGGTAGACTCTCAGTGGCTCTGGCCTAAGTAACTGATAGTTTCTACTGCTGCTTCCCTGTGGTTCCCAGTAGCCTGATCTCTAATTCTCTGAGGTGGTTGCTTAGTAGGCATGTGTTAGCAGAACTTTCCTGCTCATAAAATACTGTCACTATTCCTGCTTAAAATATGGCTGAAGGAGGTGGCCGTGGCAGCTTTTATGTGGTAGTTCACCGTTAGATTAATTTGCCTGGAGATTTAGGTCAAAATTCTAGGCTTCTGTCTCCCATTTTCCAGAATTACTGCCACTGTGTTGTAGGGCACATTGTGAGGGGAGAGAATAGTGGTAGGAATGTATGGAATACAAAGCTCAAGTAGTGTGATGTTGTATAAGCTCTGGTGGCCTTTACAGCAGGGGTGAGAGCACATAGGTATATGACAGTTCTAAAGAACACTGAAGGCTGATTGCTTTACAGCTTCTGACTAATAATAGTGACAAAGCAGTGTATTTTGAGGGAACAAAAGACACTGACAGGATATTCACAGAAGCACTTCAGGCAGGAGAGCCACATCCCTAACTTCAGCATGCAGCTGAAGATGTTCCTCAGTTGAGTGGTAGATGGAGATCCGCAGAATGTGGAAGGCTGGGGAAGTTCGTGGTTCTTGGCAAAAGGAAGAAAGCCTTCCTTTGTAGATATGCAGATGCAGAAGAGGTCCAGTGTGTCCTGGTAGTTAGAGAGTGAGAGAAAGACTTACAGACTTTCCACAGGACAGTAAACCCTCCACTCCAAAATGCCAAACAAACAGAATACCAGCACCCATGCCCTCCTAGGAAATTGTTGTGGGAGTCTCCCTTCTGTAGGAAATGGTCACCCTAGTCTGCTGACCTTACTTGTTAACTTACAGCAGAACTTTGAAACTGTTTGAAAATCAATTAAATATTAATATAATACTTTTCAGTTGGAAATGCTTTACTGCAAAATAATTTTTCATGGTAGATTTCATCAGTTGTATTTTACCAAAACATGCATTAGAATGGAGTGTGCATTCCTCCTTATTTTGAAATGTGTGTTGAGAATTATTTATTTTATTTGTGATATGTTTTTGAAACAGTGTCATAGAGTTGGTGTTATTGTTGCCTCATTCATTTTATTCAGCATTCTTTTTGGAAGAAACTTACTTACACAGCTATTTGGGGACATCCCTATTGGCTGTGTTCCTATCAGGGGTATTGCTGAGGTGAAATGTGTTTCCAGCATCAGTGGTGCTCTCTGTGTTTTATGGCTTGCCAGCAGTTTCTGACTGTTGTTTTGTTATGGTATTTTTACCCAAGCTGTCTTTGCAGTAGACAAGTTGTAGGGATGATAGGAGACAGATATTCTTAAATATTGAAACTGTGGAAGACATTTTTCGACATGGTCATTTCTTATTGAAAAGCAAATAATTAGAAGAACTGAAAAATCCAGATCCTTCTGGAATGGAACAGGCTATTGCACAATAGGTTTTCAGTGCAAGTTTGGAGGGATACTGACTGTGCTGTAGATTATTTGTGGCAAATACAACTTTCTGAATTGTTTAGTAAATTAATTGTCCTTAAGGGAATCTTCATGTATTATAATTCTAATTTTCTTGGTTCTTGAAAGATGATTGAGAAGATAACATTACTCTGCTGTTCATGAAAGTTAAAAACGATCTTATTTTGGGGGGGGTGAGGGGGGGGAAGGTGCAACCTGTATCAGTTTCCTCTGGCATGAAGGTCCTGAGAGTTTTATAAAGTAATACAAAAGAGGTGGGAGCTTTCACATGGCCTTTAAACTTGTAGATGTCAGCCTATTCCTATGAAACACTAACTGAACCTGTTAGGTTAGCTAGAGATGGCATCTCCTTTTTTTTTTTTTTTTTTTTTTTTGTTGTTGTTGTTTTTTTGTTTTTTGTTTTATAAAAATAAAACCTTAAAAATGAATTTCCAAGTAAATTCTTTGGGATTTTTTACATTGGAGGAAAAATCAAAAAGTTGAAATACCTCTGGTCCTGTCATTTTGCAGTCATGTTTCTGGTTTTGTGTGAGTTTTTTTATTTGCAGTGAAGGTAAGCAGCTCTTGCTCTTCTAATTGGGTTAACTGACTGTATGCTCAATTGCAACCAGAGGTAAGTTCTAAATTCTTATTTAACAAAACAAATAAAAGACGTTCTCAAAGTAAAGAATAAATGTTCTTTGCTTACCTTGGAGTAGTTTTAGTCCTGTTAACCCAATTTCTATAGTATGCATTTGGTAGCAAGGAATTCAGAGGGGTTGATTTGTTTTATTGGTTGGTTTGTAGGTAGTCTTCTATTACATGTATAAGGAAGATATTTATAAATAGTTTTAAGAGCAGTGCTTGGAAAATCTTTAGTATTGCCTTATATGTGAGAGAATGGAGACTGCTTTACCTGTAGTGGGCCAATATTTTGGTACTTGGGGTTTTGAACAGAGACACTGTCAATCTTTTTGTTTATAACTATGTCTCAGGGATGAAACTTCAATTACAGCCATCTCAGCAGAAGAAAAATTTGCTTGTGAAAAGCCAGCAATGTGGTGTCCTATCTTTTTGGTACAAACAGTTTCAGGGGTTTTGGGCAGCAATCACCAAGTAATGAATAGTTTGTACTAAGAAAGTATGAAGGAGGTAGAATTAAAACCACAAATACCATGCACTTTCTTCTCTTGGATCTGTTTTCTGAATGTGTGTTTTTCTAAAATCTAGATTCTTCCGTTTTTCTTCTGCTCTACTCATCTGTCATGAGACCCCAGCCATAATACTGCATTCAGCCCTAGGACCCCCAAAACAAGAAGTACATGGAGCTGTTGGAGCAAATCCAGGGGAGGACCATGAAAATGATTAGAGGGATGGAGCACCTCTGATCTGATAACTGGTTGACACAGTTGGGGCTGTTCAGCCTGGAGAAGAGAATGTTCTGGGGAGACCTTGTAGGACCTTGCAGTACCTAACGGGGAGCCTACAGGAGAGCTGGAGGGGGACTGTAGTGGTAGGACAAGGCATAATGGCTTTAAACTGAAAGAGGGCAGGTTTAGAGTAGATAATGGGAAGAAATTGTCTATGGGAGTGTTAAAATACTGGAACAAGTTGCCCAGAGAAGCTGTGGATGCCCCATTCCTGGAAGTGTTCAAGGCCAGGTTGGGACCTTGGTATAGTGGAAGATGACCCTGCCCATGGAAGGGGATTTGGAATTAGATGGTTTTTAAAGGTCCTTTCCAACTCAGCCCATTTTATGACTATGGTTTTTGCTCTTAAATGCTCTTTTCTGTAGTTATTTGGCATCCCTGCTGTTTCCTTCTCATCCCTTTCTCAGTCCCAGATTCAAGTGGTCAAGAAACATCCTTCAAGTGATCTTGAATTTAATTTTAGTGGGGGCAAACTTGCGAGATTCTGGAGAAGAGGTGTCTGGTCAGTTAAATTCAACCTGGAGTTTAGTTCACTGAATTGTTAGGTCATGGTTGTTATTAATTAAAATACGGTGAGTAGAGATCTGGGATTAGAAAAAATATATGAAAAAGTGGCAAAAACTGAGAGAACAATCAGCTGAAAAAATGTGAGGAAAAGAAAGTGTGTATAGAAATAGCAGATTAATTGAAGGAATCATTGTGGAGCTGAAGGAAAGCAGCTGAAGTCTTCAGCTCTAAATTCACTAAAGCTTAGAGCATGACAGTAGAAGCACACATCAAAAAATGCTGGAAAAAATCTTACTAGAACAGAAAAATTTAGGAATAGGAGAAAAGAAGCAATAAATCAACATGCAGTCTTTGGTTCTATCAAGAATAGTGCGGCCAGCAGGTCCAGGGCAGTGATTGTCTCCCTCTACTGAGCCCTGGGGAGGTCATACCTTGAATTCTGTGGTCAGTACTGTGCTCTTCATTTCAAGAAAGACATTGTGGAGCTGGAGTCTGTCCAGAGAAGGGCAGCAGAGATGATGAAGGGTCTGGAGCACAAGTGCTGTGAGGAGCTTGAGTTTGTTAGCCTGGAGAAAAGGAGGCTCAGGAGTGACCATATTGCTCTCCACAACAACCTGGAAGGAGGTTGTAGCCAGCTGGGGGTTAGTCTCTTCTGCCATGTCTGAAGTGAAAGGATAAGTAAAAATTGCCTTGGGTTTTGCCAGGAGAGGTTCAGATTAGATATTTGAAATTTCTTTTCACAGAAAAAATGAGTAACCATTGGAATGGGCTGCTTGGGGAGGCGGTGGGGGCAACATCTCTGGAATGTCTGGAAGTATCAAGAAGGGTCTGGATGTAGCACTTGGGGTGTGGTTGTGGTGATTATGGTCTTTCTAGGTCAGTGGTTGGACTAAAATGATCTTGAATGTCTCTTCTGGCCTTGATGATTCTGTGAAAAGATGGCAGTACAAAAATATACATTAAAGAAAAAATAGGCTGCTATTAGTCAAGCAGAAAAATTAGAATGAATTAGAAAATCTTTAGACAAAGGAGATGGGAAAAGATGATGAAATAAGAAGTGAAAGAGGGGGGGAAAAAACCACTTAGTGAATGAATAAAAACAAGTGTAAAGCCAGATAAGGGGATTAGCAAGTCCTAGTAATCATGTTAAACACAAGCTCAAAATATATTTTCAATTTACCTTTTCACTTGTTAAGACAAGTATATCAAATAGAAATTTCTATTTTGTTATGCTTGTAATTTAAATGTATAGTTTTGTCTGATTTTTGGTGTTAGGTTTTCCCCCCCATCTTAGTTATTTATCTCTCATCATCTTTCATATTTTTTGTGTGGAAATATATTTGATATATCTTCATGTCAAATGTGTTATACTTCCAGCAAGTATGTTTCATGTGTCAGTACTATGCAGAATATGGTCTCTGAGGTCGCAGTTATGGTTATTTATTATGCTTTTTAGTAATGAATTTGCGCTGAAATCCCACAAATGAAAACAAATTTTCATCATTTAGGACTGAAGATTTTTTTTTTACCTTTAGTTTTATGAAAAGGATAAAAGAGCAGGAGTTCATGCTGATCTTGATCTGCTTCAAAGCTTTTGCAGCTGTTTGATGATGACAGCAATCCCCCAGGATATGGAGACAGGGTGCTTTGCAACCATCTGTAGAGGGTGATCCTGTAATTTTCTGGGAATCTTCATTGGTAATGAATTAAATTAATTAGTATCTAGACACAATACAATGTAGATGTATTTTGCAAGTTCTTTTGCTAAATAATTATTAAATCCCACCTTTAGTGAAACTCCGTTCCTTTCCTACAAGTGCCTGTGGACCAGGCCTTGAAGTTAGGGACATTCAGAGCCCAAAGGGATGCTTAGCACTTCATGTTATTCAGTCTCTGTAACAACAGATTGATATTGCATGAAGTGACTTCTAATATTATTTGTGTGTGCAACTCTGAAATGTCTTGAACATTTCTCCATGTTGTATCTTGCGAAAATATCATACTTGGACTATGAGCTTTTATGCCAAAGATCCTCAGGGGACAAACAAAGGCTTGCATCAAATACAGATGACTGAATTAGTTTCTGCAAACCCCAGGAAAATTAATTAGTGAAGTTTAGTTTATAATGCATTAATCTTTTAATCTTTGAATAATTTTTTACCTTTTTTTTTCTGTTTTCCTTCAACTAAGGAAATGCTACTTCTCCGCAAGTTCAAAGACCTTCTTTCATGGACTACTTTGATAAACAAGATTCCAAGAATAAAAGCCCTGAAAACTGTAATCAGAACATGCATGAATCTTACCACATATCCAAAAACATTTTCCCTGATAACTGGAAAGTCCCTCAAGATGGAGACTTTGATTTCGTAAGTACTTTTTTATTGTTTAATCTCTTGCATGCAGTTTATTTTATATGTGCCAAAAATAGTAATCCCCTTCTATAACTATATTAATACAAATAAAATAAGTAAACTTTCAAGAATGCTGTGTGAATATCTATTCTTCATGCCTCATTCTGGTTGTTGAAGTACGTACACCTGATTAACACAGGACCTTTTTATGAAGAATGGCATGTGACACTATACTACCTTGTAATTATTTTTTTTTAAATGTTTTTGGTTCCTTAAAATTTATGTGCTATAAAAACTTTAAAATTTGACCCAATTCTGTAAAAAAACAAATATTGCTACAGACATGGAATATTGTTGTCATGTTTGCTGGCTATCTCAGTAAAATGATAAGCATTTTAAACTGGATTGGAGCCATTTAATCAATCTCCTTGGAGATGTTTCAGACCACCTACTGTTTTTGCACAAGTCATCTTCTTGGAGCTATTGCAATAGCACACATCTCTTTGCATAGAATTATTCCACCTAACACAAGTTGATCTGTTTTAGGGTGGAGTTTTTACACTCCAAAATATTTGTAGTTTATTTCATTTTGCCTATGTTGGAAATTATAGCAGGGTCAAAAAGAAAATGTTCCTAAGTTAGAGGTTGCACTTAAAATGAAATATATAATTACTGCTTAGAGACTTTAAAGTAATTATACCTGGTTTTCACCTTGGCTAATTTTTTATGTTTCAGTCTTTGTTTATCTGTTGTGGATGAAATGTTCTTAACTTCAGTGCAGTAGCTAAATATGATCACATGGGTGCCTTTTTGAAGCACACTTGAGATTTCAAGAGAAATGTTGTGTTTAATTTTAGGTAACAGCTGTAGGTGGGGAATTTTCTTTCCAGTTTTCACTTACTGCATTTCTACTTAAAGCTGACTCTGAAATTTACTGAGGTAAAGCCAGTTAAATAGCATAGTACATAGTACAAGCTGTTGCTGCTGAAGAATTTTATTTGGATTTTGGTTTGGGTGGAGTTTTTTTAGTTTTGGGGGGTTTTTTCCTATCAAATGCAGTAATCATTCTGATGATGGACTAACAAAACAATTGCACAATTCATTGGAAAATAACTGGCCATTGTTTCAACAAGCTTATTATAGTGGCAATAAAACTGCCTTTAGAACAATTTTAAATAGATCCTATCCTTTCCATTACTTGTGAAGAAATGCAGGCAAAAATTATTCTTTTTGTAAATGCTAAGATGCTAATTCTGTAAGCACTTACTCATGAATAATTCATATATGGATAATTGTGTGGAATTCATTGACATTGTAAAATGGAGTTGCCTTCTTGAAATAAGAATTCCTAACTGAGCTGCTCAGTTTTGTAGGGAAGCCTTCCTAGTGGTATTAGACTGGCAAGTAGACTTCAGAATCCTAGAATGGTTCCCTCTAAAGGGATGTTTAGAGGTTATATAGTCCAGCTTTCCTGCCATGGACAGGGTCATCTTTCATTAGCTGTTTAAAGCTGTAACCTTGAAAACTTCAATAATGTGTCATCCATAACTCGTCTGGGCAATCTGTTCCTGAGTCTCGTAGAATTTATGTGATGTGCAGTTTGGCCTTGGCCTCCTGAAAAGGCAGTGTTGTGAGGCTTGTTTCTACAAAATCATTCTGACTGGAAAGCAAATAGGATTTTTTCAAAAGTGAAGTAACTATTTGTATGGACTCTGTGTGTGTGATGGTATTTTGTTTTAAACATGGAGAAGAGATAAGCCATCCTAAGAAAGGGTTTACAAAGATGCTTTAGTATTGGATGTACTGCTTCAGAGTAGTCCACTCAAAAATACATTTCTTGAAAGCATTTTGCACAGGATATGGATTTTAACTGCCTGCTGATTTGAACCACTGGCAATTATTATTTACTTATATATTCTAGAAGCACTTCTATTTATATTTTAGACAGTGAGCGGCAGTATTGGCAAGTGGCCTGCAAGAGACTTTCTCAAAGGATAAATCAGTGGGCAGCATGCATAATATATTCTGTTCTTTGTGAGATGAACATGAATGTTTTCAGTTGCTGACATGCAGTCTTTAAATGATTCATGAAAGGGATAAATGATGGAAACTTTTTGAACTAAATAATTCCATGCTGTTTTGTTTGGAATTAGCCTTAATGGGATCTAAAAAGGTATCCAAACTGTAAATGATGACAGCCATAATTTTGTTTAAAGAAGGGATTGATACACTAGAACTAAAACATAAATGATCAAAATTCAACTTAATACTAGTATATTCGAATAGTTCTCCAGCTTTCTATGTAGAAGAGGAAGGACGCTCTGTGAGCCAGAAGTCACCATACTCAGTTGCTGAATAGTACCATTATTTCTTAACCTCGTAAGCCAAACACACCATGGCAGTTCTGGCAGCCAGTGAACACTTTACTTGTGAGCCAGGGTGAATGATAGGGTCATGCTAAGAAGAAATATTTAAGTATTGGATGGAAAGCCCCACAAATTTTTTACTGTATATTCTGTTAAAGCATGAACTAGGAAGCAGAAGTGCCATTGAGGTGGGAAAGACAAAGGAAAAGAGCATGAAAAGAAACTTTATAAATCCCTGCAACTAGTTTGTTTGCTTATTTCTGTATATTATAAGATGAAACATGCAGAACTGGGAGCTAATTCCTTGGCCAAATAGTATATTTGCTTTAGGTCACAGTGATATTTTATCCTATTCGTAGTCTATCATCATGTCTGATAAAACATAGTTATTTTATTTGTTGAATGTACAAATACATATAATGTTCATAAAGCAGTTAGTCTTGCATACTTGCTGATGTTTTTAGATAATGTAAATAAATTATATAGGGAAACTGTTCTCATAATGTGGATAAACAAATATATAAAACAAGGCAAATGAACTTAGTGCTAGGGTTGGTTTGAAAGTTCTGGTGTGAGCATAGTTTTCTTCCCTGATGTAAATGTTTTTAAAACTACTTGCCAACACAAATATAATTAGAAGACTTTTTCAAGAAAATAACATGTTTTGGTCATCAATCTGAGCGTTAAAAAAAAGCAGTTTTACCAGCATTATTTGTTTTGTAAGTACATATTTATGGATTTTTCTTTTTCTCTGTTGAAGTACATCTGTTTTGAAATTCAAAATCTTAATTGTTTCACTGATGCCATATGGGAATTTAAGGTCTGTCTCTGACTTTTTGTCCTGTGGGCCTTCAGTTCTGTGATCAGTCTGTGCTGGTTATTGATGTCATATTCCAGGAATCAGTAAGAAAAAATTGTCACCACAGACCTTCAAGTTTTACATTACATTGAATTAGGTATATTGCAAATGACTTTAACTAGACTGAATTCTGTTACTGTGTACTCACTTTGAATATTATGCTATTCCAAATTTACTGTTGTATTTGCATCTGGACTTACAGTGCTGTTTTTCCTGCAAAAGAGGCATTTGGAATTTTTATACTACATTTCTTCTTGCTTTTTACAAAGAAACAATGACCAAACAAAAACATTCAACCTCAAACACTTTGAATGTTTTCTTTCCTGTGAATAGGAATTTGTATGGAGTTGCTGGTTTTAATCTTTGTTTTCCATTATTCTATTGTCAGTTTTTGATGTCTCAGGATAAATTCTCAAACCTGAAAGTATGGGTCTTTGATATCAGTAAATCTTAGGGAAATGTATTTCTGGAGAAGTACTTGTAATGTTTTGTTTTTCTTTTTCCACTTCAGCCTTTGAAGTGCAGCTGTTGAAGCTCTGAGTTGAAATATAGCTCTTTCAAAAAACCCAAACTAATGTTTATTCAAACTTCAGCTTTTATATTAAATTGTTAATGTGTATCTCATGCTCAAGGATCATTGTGGAATTTTGCTTTCAATGAATTCTACCAGTCTATAGGCAATTCTCTTACACATTTTAATTCTTTTTAAGAGGCAGATGGCATAATTGAAGCACTATTTTTAATCTTAACCCAAAGTAAAACTCACAGAATTAAGTGAAGCTTTATGCACCTTGATGCAAGTAAGTGTAACCAACAAGATACTCCTTATTGTGGGGAGTAGTGGCATAATGTCATTGAACACATAAAAATGCAGTAAAGCTCTGTATGTATGGGTGTGAGATTCCTAGGAGTATTAATGATGCATAGTATAAGCAGCTTTTCATAAGGAGGCTTAACTGTTTAATAGGCTGACTTTTAGTTCTAGCTCAGAAGTCAGCAGTTTGGATTAGAATGAGAGAAAATGATGTGTTTGTTTCAGCCATCTGGCTGGCCAGTCCTTTCAAGAACAGTTGTTTTTCGTAGATACTATGAAAATGTTGCTGTTGTGATAGCTTTGTTCTTTCAATGGGGAATGTTTCCCATGAAACAGGTACATGGTGGAGAGAGCTGTGTATTAAATGAGTAGTGTCACTGCAGGGTGTTGTTAAAGCACCTTGCTTAAATGTTTTATTGTCTTTCACAGTTGAAGATTTTACATTGTATAACATTTATAGTAGAAATTAGTTTTTACCAAGAAAAAGTGAACTTTAATTCTGAGCGAGAAGGGCGCAACATTTTTGTTATGTGGGGATGCCCTGATAAATCTTGGCTTACTAGATTGCTGTGTAATGTTTTGAAATAATCTGCTGCTTGCATTTTTACTATGTCGTGGCATATTAGATCTCATTATGATGTAAAATTGCCCTGTAAATCTTTCTGCCCCTCAGTAATGTGTGTTAGAGTGGGACATGATATTAACAAAGGCTTTACATGAATCTAATCAATGATAACCTCTGAATTAACATTAGTCAGAACGAGCTGCTAAACTTCATTTGCACTAATTGAATATGTTATTTCATTTTAAGTGAGTCATTTACTTTTCGTTATGAGACAATGAAATGTAAAAAGGCAAATCTGTTTATTATAGCAATGCTAGGGTAATGATTTCTGTCTCTAGTAGAACTATTTCCAAACAGGAATAGTATCCAGATTGTTAAATATTAAACAGTGAACATGTAGATCATGCTTTGCATAATATCTGCAGTATCATGTTTAAGTAGATGCATTTTTGGTGACTTAAAGATTCTGGAATAGCAACAAAAAATTAAAAAGCCATCTGTTACTGAGGGCAGAATATTTCCCTGGGTTTTAAAAGGAACAAATGCATTAGAATATAATTATTTTGGAATAATAGTACTGCAGATACTGAGATTTCAGTTGATATGTACAAACATATAATGTAGCAATGATTCTGTAAAAAATGAAATAGCATAAAATGAATGAAGACCATCTAGAATTAAATTAAAACTTCTGTAATAAAGCTAAGCTGAGATAACATCATTGGAATACATCTTTGCCCAAAATCTTGTCTGGGCATATGCTGTCTTTATTTAAGCAGCAGATGAGTTTGTTTGGAACAGTTCTCTTTCTAATTTATGTGAATTAATATATTTCATCTATTTTCAGTAATTCCTGATTCTCTAGATTTTGAAAGTTTTTAATGAAGTATTAATATAGATTCATTTTGCTTTGTTTTTAATTAGTTGTTGAATATTATGAAGCATTTCCAGATGCTGACAGGAAGAATGTTTTCTTAACTAGGCAAATATACTTAGGTTTCTGTGTTTGCATGGGCCATACACATAGGCTGTAAAGGTATTATTGGTGCTGATAGTTTCCTCGCAGAATTTTATTCTGTTCAGTTCAGGCATGGCTAAAAGGGGAGAGACTGTGAAATGAATTTAAGGAAAATTACATGCTTTATCTAGGTCATTTTGTGAGGACAGTGTGGACCTCAGCAGTTGAGATTTTCTGTACTTTTTAAAGTAGGTGGCTGTTAAAAAACCTTGTGTCTTGGGTGATTATTTACAAAAAATGAAAGATGTGTGTATGGGTGAGTCAGTGGAAAAGGTATTTGTATTAGGAGTCCACTAGTCGATGGTTTGCACGTTGTGGTTTGTTAGGCTTATCACGTAGCTGTTCAGGAGAGGAGTTTTTGCCATCCTGACATGTAAACCAGAAGTGTAGTATTGGTTGCTGAGATTTTATAGGCAAAGACAACAGAATAACTTATTACACCTTTTAAAAAACTCTCAGAATAACTTATTACACCTTTTAAAAAACTCTAAGTCAAATACTGACTGATTTAAGTTAATTCTGTCTGTATATTCTAAATCACAAAAGGAGAATTATTTTTTGTGCAGAGAGGGGGAAATACAATGCCTGAGCAGAATGTTTCTCCAACTGATATTGAATACGGCATCCTTTCTCTTTGTATGTGTTCCTTCTTCTACTGGTATATAAGTAAATAATTGAAAATCAACCCTAGTAATTTCTAGGCTGTGAACAGAATGTATCCCTTCTGTTTGTCTTAAATTGTAGGACTGTTATAAGGCTGTTACTCTGAGTACTGAGTCAAGCATAACAAAGTGCTAGTGCTATACGTCAGCAGCTTTGGAAAGTGGATCGTGCTGTCTGACAAAGATTATATGAATTTTTGTATCTTAAAAGAGCACATGGAAAAACAAACTTGAACGAAAAGCTTTTTACATTCTTACATGTTAAACAGAATTAAAGGTTTTTATTTATCATTGACATATACTCTGCAAGACAAGGCAAGAGGTCAGGTTTGAATTGCAGCAATTTATTTGAAGTTAGTAAGAAGAATGGATAGCTACGTACAACAGCAGATTTCCTTGGAGGGTTGCAGAAGTTGCCATTATTGTAAGTGTTGAAGACTTGGTTAGATAAACACATCAGGAACTGTTTTGATGGAGTTAATCCCACTTGGAGCAGAGGATTGTTATAGGTGACCTGCTCCTGTAAACGTTCCAATGGCCTTATTTTCTGTGGCTTTTTAAGCTACTGCTGATGCCTGATGTTTGTAATCATGAAATATGTTGAGAACACTTAGATTTTGCAAGCTTGAGCTCTCAAAAATAGTGACATACTTAATTTGTTTATTAGGAGCATCAGTGTTTTGGAGGAGCTAGAGCTTGAGTAACCTTTATCTTTTTTGCAATTAGCAGTCAACAATTGTTCCCAAACATGAGTCTGCCTCTGGAAAATTTCAGCCAAGATTCAGTCAGTAAGACTTAACCAGGTTTTCCCTCCCAAAACTTTAAGGGATCCCTGCCATCTTATTTTATCACATCAAATAATTTCAATGTGCAGTGTGTTTTTTAATTATAAAATAGTTTCTAGTGAGAAAACATTTTAAAACTTACTTTTCAGCCATCTTTCAAATTCTTAGTATAGAGTTAAGAATGAAACTACTTCACACCAAAGAGTTCAAATGCTTACATCATTTTAAAGTCTTGGGGTTTTTTTGCCTCTTTAGCTTGAATGAGGAAAATGAATTGAGAAACTGAAGCATAGCTCTAGTATGTATATTTGATTATACACCAAGTCTGTAATTTGTGCATACTTTAAAAAGAACAAAGGACAGACATGAGTGAAGCTGATGAGCTGGGTCGGGGCTGCTGGTTTAAAGTAACATCTCGTTACCTTAGTAACCAGTTGTCTGTACTAATATACCTCTTTAGGATCATTGTGTAATAGCTCAGTAATGTGCAGAGTTGAGAAGGAGCTTTGAAAAACTTGTAAAAAAGCAGTTGTGGCTGAACAAGCTTTAAATGTTCCTTTTTTTGTCCATCAAACCAGTTCAGATTCAAGTCCCTGTTCTGTTTTCCCTTACAAATAAAAGAACCCCAAACAAACAGGGAGGGTATTTAATCCAAGGAGTGTTCATGTTCCATGAATCACTGTTAGTGTCCAGTGTACCACACCTTTGTGCGTAATGTCTGATCTCCACGCTGAATGTTCACACCAAGGAGTGCTTGTTCCATCTCTGGGTTTCTGCAGAATTCTTTGAAATCATCTCTGTGTCAGTATCATGCAAATTTGCCACCAGGAAGCAAAATCTGCTCTTCTGCTCTTTGCTATGATAATTAATGCTTATGAAAAGGAGTAAAAATAAAACCTGCCTCGGGAGAGTGGGTGACTGGAAGATGGTTTTAAGTTAATTTTTATAGCTTCTTAGTTTCAAGGACAATTTCCTCATTGTGAGGTTTGGTAAAGGATGGGATGTTTTTATCAGTTTAAGGTTTTTTGTACCACCCCTCCCCTTATTTTTGGACTCAAATGGGATCTTGTCAGATAGGATTCTAGCAATTTAACAGAAAAAAAAAATTGGATGAGCTTAGTGACTGTGTGTCTGACTCTGAATAATCACAACGCTTGTATTAGATCTCTGTGTCTCATCTTTTGATCAGTAGCCAGTAAGTACCATGTGTAGTCTCTATATTAAGCATGGATGTTAACAATATTTCGTAAACAAAATGCTGGAAATTAAATGGCTGACATTTAATACTATTGAGCTTTATGAGGAATGGGAAAAAATCTGTATGGCTTTGGTTTCCAAATATCTTGTGGAATTCAAAGCAGGACACTTCTGCACTAAGGCATTGACTTCAAGCAGTGGGCTCAAATACTTGGAGTTATTTGTTATTTTGAATTAATATCTTCAGATATCTGATTAGGTTTGACTTAGTACACATATACCAAGTCCAGGGATTGTCCAAAATACTTTGCCTTACATGTAAATTTTAATTCTTTTCTTATAACTTGCATAACTCAGAGATAATAGCATCTATGAAACATGAGAGCAAAATTTGTATTTCTGTAGTTTCTGAATAACTTATTATTCTCATTTACTTGTGTTTTAGTAATATATGAAAAATGCATATAAAAATTACCCAAATGTCATTCTTTTCCATTAGATCTGTGGGTAAACATGTATTATAACCCATATTTACTTTTGTTTATTGGAAGTTGAAGCATTGCTATGAGCTAGTCATTTTATTTTTGGTGAAAAAGGTGAGAGGTGTGCAGTGTCAATTTGTAATCTAATTGTTTGGAGACTTGACTTTATTTTTTTTTTTTTCATTCATTGATGTTGTTATTTGTGCTTGGACAGACATGTACCTCATGGACAGTACCAGTACTTAAAAAGGTAAAAAAAACCCCCTTTGTGATGTCCCCTGGTCTGTGGAGGATACACACAGACATGGCAAATCCAATAAAGAAAAAAAATTAATTTGACAAGTTTTTATACCTACTTTATTTTTTTATATGAGTAAAAATTTAAAAATAAAGCTGTGCAAGCTCAGTATACAAAGCTTGCAGTTATTAGCAAACTCTCCATAAAGACTTAATCTCATACTTCCTAAAGTCAGTGGCAAAACTGCTGATGTCAATGTTAAGTTTCACTACTCAGACTGTTAAAGAAGCTACTTTCATTTATGTGCCTAAATGTGAAACTGCGTTTAGATTTTGGGTTAGGAATTTCACATCTTAGACTGTTTCTCTTGGCATTCTTTAGTTTAGGATAAGTTCATCCTGTTCCTAAGAAAGAAACACTCGAAGAATTAACAGTTCTCTGGCATCTATTTAATGATCATGGTATTACTTACATTTGTGTTTGACATTAGGAGTTGTACAGATACAGGAATAGTAATCAGTTAATCTAAATGTTCCAGGACAAAATTGTTCAATAGGACAGCTCTCAAGGTACAGTAGCATGATTATAGCTATTTCAAGAAGCTGCTTGATGCTCAATTGAGAACCCTGACTTCATTTCCATGACAATTTTTAGAAGGCTATAAACCATTTGGAAAAAAATTTACTTTGTATTGCAGCAGACTAGGGTCATGGGCAAGGTTAAGTCTGCAGCTGAGAAGCAGAACTTTGCAGCGTGTGCAGCCTTGACCACATGATGCTGTATGACCACGCTTTAGTGCTTGTAGATGTGAATTAGGTGGAACCTTCTAAAAACATGTTTGAATTTTTTTCCCCTCATGGTGTTAATACAGTCCGGTATATGTAGTTGTTTTTTATATTTGGATATTATTCTTTCAAGTAAGAATGGGGGGGGGGGGGAAGTGTTCTTAGAAGACACAGATCAAACTTTCACATTACCCTAAAATGTTATCTAGATGCAAAATGTTCTGTTAGTAAAAGTGACCTGTCCTGAAATGACTGCCTCCTTTATTTTGTTGTGTCCTCTTTGAAGATTGTGCTTTTTGGCATAGGGAATTACTTGAACTAGTGTGTGAATGGAAGAGGAGGCTTTCTTTCTGAAGTGCAAACATTTGGGTTACTTTACGGTTGCCATCATAGTCACATGTTCTAAATGCCATCCACACACAAGAAGAACATGTATTCTACAGAGATGGCTAACCACTTCAAGATGAGAACTATTATGCTGATAATGTTTACAGAGACAGAAATATGATATTTCCATGGTGCTTGTCACATTGTATGTATCTTGTTTTGCTTTTGCAAAGCTGTAAATCTCATCACTTTTTGTATAAAGCATTTCCATTAACTATTAGAATACAACTATGGGGCAAGATGAAGAGACGTGTAAGTATACCTACATTCAGGCAGGTTCAAGTAACAAAGACATTAAATTAAGAAATGAAACTAAGGCTTGTTCTTTTATATTTTTTTCTGTGGCTTAATATTTGACAACGTGTGAGCAACTGTGTGCAGTCCACCTTCATTGCTACTTTAGAGAAACAGAGAAGGAATTTGCAGGAGTGTGTTGCTTATAGTGCAACTTGACGTGTACATGCTCAGCTGTTTCATTTGTTGTCTGTTGACCTGGTTAACTTCCTTGTCATGGTGTTTAAAGGCCTAGTTTGCAATGGTTGTTCTTCCTTACATAAAGTTTTGAATGGTGCTGTTATGGCCTTTTGAAGGAATGATCTTATGGCTAAATAATGCACCTTTTGCTTATACTCACCAGTTAACAGGATTTAGATCCAAAATTTTGCAGTACCTTTTTATTTAAAAAAGGAAACTAAATATCTGAAGTCACAAACAGTTTTCAGAGTAAAGAATATTTGCAGAGGAAAAGAGCTGATAGCTCTGAAGGAGATTTCTAAGGGATTTAGGGGAAGGAGTGGTAGGTGGAGGAAGGCCAAACTCCATGTTACTTACACACCCCTGTGAAATGCAAGAGTCTGGTTTTCTTCTCTCTGTGGGCTGATGACTCTATAGCAACAGTCCTGTGATTATCTCAGAGGTGGGCTACTTCAAAACTACAGGGGAGAATAGTGACATTGGAAACAGTGGTTAGTTTAAAACTACCTGACCTGTTTTCCACGTTTTAAAGCGCTGTTGCTATGGTGACAGCAGCTCACCGAGGATGAGCGCTGTGAAGTTTCAGAGGTTCTGCAGTCATGTGTGCGTGGAGCGGCTGGAATGCTTCCAGCATCAAAGTGTGCTCCCTGCACCCACCTAAAAAAGGTAACACAGGTTCCTGTGCTACCCTAGAATTAGCACAGATTCATTAGAAAACGTATTTTCCAAACCCTACTGAGAAGTTTATTAATTTAGCTTGATTTCAATTAATTTCTTCCTTTGTACATCCCCTCTCATTGCTACTTCCCAAAATAGAACGCTTCCAAAGATCGATAGTACCCTCTGGTCCTCATATTGTCCTGTCACCAAATACAATGGTAATTTTCTTCTGCAGTTCCTGTCCCATTTATGGAAGTCAGCAAACATAAGCTGTTAGACCATAGGTTAAGGAGAAATTAATTCCAGAGCTGAGACACATTCGTTGGAATATTACTTGACAGTTTTAATCAGTGAATTGCTCTCTGAAATTCCTCTGCTGCTGGCTGTTGCCGTTAAAACGTGGTGGTGAGACGATTTTGCAGATGGCAAATTCAAGACACTGTTTTACAGTTTTAAATTGAAAATTAGTGAATTTCACCTGGCATCTGGAGTGTATTGTGCTTCTTGTGAGAACTGTCACTTAGAAGGTGGACAGCAGTATAGTATGATAACAGAAAGGTTTGGTTAGTAGAGGAGTAATATAATTTTCAATTTAGGGCATTTTTCATGTTACGAAGTTATAAGAGTGGTTGTAATGTGACCCGTGTCTGAAAGGAAAGTACCTTCTTGCCAAGCACAAATTTCAAGAGGAAGACCTTGTTTTTACTGCTCCTCAAATTCACAGGAGTAGTTGGGACCCCAGCAAAGCACCTTAGTTAAGAGTAATACTGGAGCCTTTGCCTTACTGAGTGGAAGCTATGACAGAATAGAATACTCTAGCCAGCTGCTTTTTTTTTTATTCCCCAAATCTATTTGCATTATTTTGGACTTGTTCTTGTTGAGCCATGGTTTGAAAGTTTTTCTTCGTCTCTAAAAGGAGATTATAAGACCAACTATGAAGGAGAATTTTCGTCTGTGATCTTTAGTTTGTTGGTTATGTGGGAAAAAGTAGTATTTGTGAAGGGTTCTCAATTCATCTCATTAAATGCAAAAACGAGTTTAAAAACTGTGTTCAGCTGCTGAAATAAAATGGTCCAAAAGTTAAGGAGTGATGCGTTTATGATCACTTGACGCCTTATGGACTCATTATTTAACTGAGTTTTAACCCATAGTCATGTAATTAAAGAATGTGTTACAGTGCTATAATTAGAGAAAGAAAGCAAAATTAAGATTGCCTAAAGAATCATAAGATGTTCTTCCCTAATGTCTTTCAAGTATTTGACTTAACATTCTTTTACAATTTTGTATATAGACTCACATAATGTAATTTCATATCAGTTTAAAAAGGGAAAGGAGGGAGAAAAGCAACACTTGCTCCATGCACACACAAAAGCCTTTCATTACACGTCACTTAGGTCTAAGCACTGAGTTGTTAACTACTGGTGCCCAGATCTCCTATGCTGACTGGCAGAGAGAGGAAATCAAAAAGAGGAATAGACTTCTGGGAGCCTGGATGGAAGGAACAGAGAATACAACAAAACAAGGAAGATCACCATAGTCTTTCTACTGGTCATGAGGTAGGATTAATATGAGCAGATGCTTTACTCTGAGCAAGACACAAATGGCTTTGACCACCAGTCATTGTGGCTGGTTAGTTAGTCCATCCTGGTCTTCTTCATGTAGTAGTGCACATGTGACAGAGTTGCCCAGTAGATGTGTTATAATGCATACTGAGATGAGAATAGGGACTGATAAGGGAAGATGTGAGAAATCCTGTATCAATTATTTCTGCTTCCATGAAAGTGGAAGTAGCCTTAGAATGGTTTTTTAAAAGGGAGTTGGGCTATGTGGTCTTTAAATATCCCTTGGATCCCAAACCATTGAATGATTCTATGAATATGTATTTGTGGCCCAGAGAGCCATTTGCAGCTGCCTAAAAAAGCAAAGGCAGCAGGTCCAGGGAGGCGATTCTTCCCTCTACTCAGCTCTCATGGGTCCTCACCTGAAGTACTGCATCCAGCCTTGGAATCCTCAGTGCAAGGAAGATGTGGATTTGTTGGACTGTGTCCACTGGATGCAAAAATGATCAGAGGGAGAAAAGGCTGAAATAGTTGGGGTTGTTCAGTCTGGAGAAGAGAAAGCTCTGGGGAGGCTATACTGTGGCCTTTCAGTATCTGTGGTGGAGTTCTAAAAAAAAAACTGGAGAGAAGACTTTTTACCAGGGCCTAAAGTGGAAGACAAGGTGCAATGACTTCAAACTGATTCAGTGAGTTACAAGTGCATTTTTGAATGGAAAGGTTTTTTTGTAGGGTTGCTGAGACACTGGAACAGATTGCACAGAGAACTTGTGTGTGCACAGAGAACTTGTGGGTGCTCCATCCATGGAAGTGTTCAAATACTGCATGGGGCTTTGAGCAGCCTGATCTAGCAGAAGATGCCCTTTCCTGTGGCAAGAGGGTTCTTTAGACATGGTCTTTAAAGGTCACTTCTAAAACAGATCATTCCGTGATTCTCTGAGAACTATGAGGAGGAAGGAGTGGCAACAAGCAACTGTTACTGTCTGACCATAACTGCTCACCCTGCATCCCTCTGTGTTGTTGGGGGAGTAGTGGCTATGAGTAGCAGAATCTGAAATGAAGGTGTGAAGTCAAGCCTGGGAAGGGAAAGGGAGCAGACATTGCTTTAGTGTTTTTCTGTTGTTGTTGGTTGGTTCTTACTACACAAATCTACTTATATTGGCAATGAATTAAATTTGCCCCATATGTCAAGTAGGTTTTGCCTGCAATGGTAAATGGTAAGCAATCTCCCTGTCTTTATCTTGAGACACAAGCTTTTCTCATCCTGTTCTCTCCCACTATCCTGATACGAAAGGAGACAGAGTGAACAGCTGAGTGAGCATTTGGCTGTTAGCAAGACTTAACCCACCTCACCTGCTAAGACTCATTAGAGCAATCTTCTATAGGTAGAAGCTTATCTTCATCTCTGACATAAAATTAAGTTTTCATGATCTGCATCAGCTCTCTCTTTTTCTGATACAGCACTTCTGTCATGCAGTCACAGCTCAGTAACTTAAGAAGTGCCATTGCAGATGCTTGCTTTATTGGAAAGAGTGCCAGGTCTGGTTCCCCCTCAGTGATCTAAAGCACAAATACCATCTGTCCTACAGTTAAGATCACTTCAGTGAGTTTCTACATAACTGCTCACACATGCCAGATAAAGAGAATCTGTCTAGCTGCTTTTTCATTTCTTTTTTTGGAACTGTCCTCAAATCGCCCCATGACACATGTACAGAAGTACTGCTTCCAAATTCCTACTCGTTAAAGTCGTCAGCTTTCTCTGGAACTTCTCAGAAGGCAGCCTTGTTGGTAGTACAAGGGCTACAGGGTGGCCTGAATGCCTTTCTTGGCTGTTTACTGGAGTGACTCGCTGTCCTCAGAATTGTTATTGTCAGAGCTGGCTCTGGTATTTGATTGTCTGGAGCCTTGGTATTTTGCAGCAGCTAGGTGATTGGCAAGTAGGTACACTCGTGAATGTGTCAGTCTTATAGCTGGTGATGTTCATGAGGCAGGCACATGCTTTGTTCAGATGTGCCCAAAGGGCAGTTGTGGTTGAAGCAATTGATTCCATCTGACCCATCTCACCATGTTCTCCAGTGTGGTAATTGAGTCTTAGGAAGGGTCTAAGCCTCTGTATGTCAAGAATGCCAAAAACATACCAGGGCAATAATTTCTGTGAACACAACAGGAGGCATGAGATCTTTATGCTCTGCAGAAAAGGTGGTTATATGTGGAATTGATATATCTAGTGTAAGGCTCATATTGAATAACCCTCATGATATTGGGTAGTGGGGACTGGAGAATTTTGAGTAAACAGGCTTTAGAAAGATACTCACACCAGTTTTGTGGGACTTGAGATGCTTAAATGGGCTTATTTTTTCCCTGATAATGAAGAAGAAATATTTTTTTATTAGGTGAATAAATACTTTTTATCATGGTCAGGTTTTTCCACAGGGTCCTATTTGGATACGTCTTTAATACACTAGTCATAGTCATTTTACTCATCTTCTGCTTGCAACTTTATTTACAGATTTACAAAATATTCCAAGTTGGAAGGAACTCATAAGGATCATCAAGTCCAACTCTTAAGTGAATGGCCATATAGGGATCAAACTTGCAACTTTGGAATTATTAGCACAATGCTGTAATCACCTGAGATAATCTTGGGGTTGATTATTAGTGATCCTTGGAAAGTGATAATTTTCAAAAGACCTAAGTTATCCCTAGCTTCATGAAGGCAGTTTTTATTCTACAATCTCTTCTCCATGTTAGTTAATTTTGGGTTTTCAGGCTTACTGTCATGGGCCTTTCATTGCCTGATGCCTTAAGCGTTACTCCAGATTGTGGGAAGTCTCCTGATCCTACACTGATCCTCTGAGAATGGCTATCTCAAAATTGCTCAGAAGTTAACTATATGTACACCCACAGCCACATGAACCAGTTTCTGTGGGTGGGCCAGCTTTGTAATCATCCTCTGTGTTTTGAGGGGGAGGTCTCCTTCCCATTGGTCAGAATAATTTTTTGAAAACAAAAAGAGCAGTTATTCTTTGGGCACTGTTTAGGAGTACACCTTGTTCCTGGAACGAGTTCATTGTCGTCTTCAGCAAAATTTCCCAATAGGAAAACTTATAATAAGTGTTTTCTGGCTGATCTAATGAACCAGTGTTTTATTGAGACTTTAATGCTACCTTTACATTCCCTTATGGATCATTTCTCTAAGCTCATGGCTGTGTGATCACTCCTTCAATTTTTTAATTCTTTGAGTCCAAATAATATTTCCTAGTGATTGCCACATACTTAGGAAAATGTATCTTGAGTCATATTGGCTTTCTTTATGTTGGAAAAAACTGTATATTTGCGTTTTATGTGATTCCTGCAATGTGTGAATCAAGCCAGGAAATCACCCTGCCTGTGTTCTTAGCAAAGTCACACACGTCTATCAGATTTTTAATTTTTTTTTTAAATTATTTTTTTTTTATGTGGACAAGAAGGTTTAGAAAGATTGTTCAGCTTTTCAAAGAGCTGTCAAAAACGCCTGTGTATGTGGTGGCTTTCCCACAAGGAGATTGTGTGGTAGCATGCTGGGTCAGGATCTACTGCAAGAGGGCCAGAGGTGTGATTCATGTGTATCCACATGAGCACAAGTGTGCTTTGAGATGTGAGAAATGTGTCTATCCCTGAGACTTGCAGATTTGTCCCTGTAAATTCCATATGTGCTTTTGCTTTTTTGTAACCATGGTACCATCACTGGGGGCTTCCGTGCATGATGCAGCTCAAGTGGTTCTTAAGTACTGCTTTCCTAAAGATTTTACATATCCTCATCAGTCAAAACCAGTGGGTTCAGCTTATAATGGGACTTCTTCATGAAATTGCATTCATGTGTGTATTCCTAACTCCATATGAGGCCCCATTAAAAGTTACTGGGGATGCTGGATGTGAGGAACCAAGGAGGCACATTTACCAATTGGTACCTCACATATGCAACCTCCATAGCATGACGTAGCATGCATATATGTATATGCCTGTGAGTATTTCAAACACCAAAAAATCCCAGTCTTTCTAGGGTTGTGCATAGAGCATCGCATTTCAAGGACATTCTGGTTACTGCTCAGTAGCTTATTTTAGCTGGTGCTGTATATTATAATTTATAAAAAAGAAAAAAGAAACAGTGAATTTCAGGAAGGATACTTCTGCATTCCTCTACTAGTTTAATGAAATAAGAGGAATTAAGAGAGAAGAAAATGTAAATTCAGAAGAAACTTCCGTTTGAAGAATCCTACATCTAAATGTGTGGCTCTTTGCATAGCAACCACTCAGTTAAGTTTTGGGGTTGTTAATTTCACACACTATTGCAAGAAAATGAAAATAATAAAACTACCATGAGGCTGCAAGTCTTATGGTAACACTGCTTGTTTTCTTTTACAGCCAGGTTTATGGTTTTGATTTTCTATTTGGGCATTTAGAAAAACTAGTATTTCTGTTCAGTAGTAAAGCATTCTGGGACAAAGATGAAAGAAGAAACTTCAGCAGCAATCAAAATTAACGTAAAGCTTGGACTGCAGTTATTCTCCATGGCAATACAATCTAATCATAACCATATTCGAGAAGGAGAGTTGTGGAGGTAAATAGTTGGTGTAATATATTGAATTATACATTTACATGTTAATATGACTATAGAAGACATTCACATTCTCTTATTTCAGCAGCTATTGGTATTTTGCTTAAAACTAAAATTCTTTGGATTGCCATACAGTATGAAAAAAGAAAGATTAGAAAGAAGATGGCTCTTGAAATTGAGTACAAGGTGGTTGGAGGTTTTTTTGAGGCTGCTTTGTTTCTGTTGGAATTGTTGTCAAATCCCAGTCACCACATCCATCCCAGTCACAACTCCATAAGTAAAACATGGAGTCAAAACCTGTTTTGCACTTTCCTGTGTCAGACTAATGATAGCATTTGCAACCCTTGTTTTAAATGTTTTTTCTTGTCTTTTGTTTCCTCTTGTTAGTATACAAACAGATTCACTTTGTCTCTTTATTCCATCTTTACATTCACTAGAAGTGGTAAGCACAATGCTGTGTGGTCCCAGTTAATGAATGAATGGTTAGATCAAACAATTAGTACGAAATTAATCCCTGTTAACTGTCATTTATCATATTTTTTGGTATGGACTCTGTCATATAGCCAGTAATTTGTACCTATCAACTACTTAGTTTTCTTATATCTGTAAGGTTTATCTCTGGCTTTTCCTCTCTGAGAATAACTAATGACACTCCTTGACTCTCATCCATCTCTCTTCTTTGCGAGTACCAGATTTCTACCTCTAATTCAGCAAAGCATTGTTTGCTTGCCTGTGTCATGTTGTAATTTATAAATTGTGTCTATAATAACACTTCTTTAGTCAAGACTCTATCTTCAGTTATATGGGAAAATCTGCAGAGTCTCAAGAGTAGTTTGCACCTGCCACTAAATTGTGACTGGACAGGGTTACCTGGAAAACACCTTGCCTTTGAGCAAAACTTGCTCTGGCTGCTAATTTGTGGGCAGGCAAAGTTTTTCCAAAGACACGTATCTAAATACACTACTGCTTGAGGATCATTGATTTCTGACTTTATCTCTTGGCATTTTCCAAAACAATATAGAAAAAAAATGACTCTCTAAGTTGTTGGGGAAGAATTTTACGAGTTATTTTCGTCCTTCAAATTAAAAGTAGAAAGGTCAAAAAATATCATAAATTGACATTTTTCTTGGAAAGGATATAAAAAGGTGACCTACGTAGACTGTCATGATTTTCTGCGGTCTTTCAAAAATTTTATTTCAGATAAACTTGAGTTTCACTTTAATGTTTTAAATGACACATAACATAAATAAAACATTAAGCACAAGTGTACTGGTAATATCCAATACAATATCCAAAATGAGAAAAATGCTTTATTCTTTCAGTGGTTTTTGAGCTTCTTGCGATGTGTTCATGCTGTAATTGGAATTTGAATACATATGGGAGGTTGTCGTAAAGTAAATTAGCAACTAAATATTGATTCCAGTAATTTCTTTTCTTATGTTTTATTCTATTATTTTTTTTTTTAGTACGGTAGTTATTGTCCAAACTGTTATTAATCTGAAAAATGAGAGATTAAAATTCCTTAATAAATGATGTTTTCTGTATCCCTGCTAAAGTAGATGTGCTACCAAATACTTTTTCCAGATTAGTTTAACATGTCTGAATTGAAGGTAGTACCATTACTTTCCTTAGGGGGCCTGTGTCACAGTTTTATAGATCTGACAGCTAAACAATATTTTTTTATCTTCAGTTTAAATTTTATAATCTTATGTGCAGTTAAAGCTCTTTGAATAGTCTTCAACAATTTTTACTCCTCTAAGGAGGAATAACTTCCTCAAGTTATACAGGTTACTAAATCTTCCCTTACATGTCTGCCTTAGGGAGAATATTGCACAACTAAAACAATGTATATATGAGTGTTTAAATACCCACCCCAGGAATTATTATCAAGGTTTGGCATTCATGTCTGCTTTGAAGATCCCTGAAGCATGACCAAGTTGTCAGTAGCAGTAAAGAATATGATCGGTTCCCCCATGTGTTGATTCTGTACTTGCAGCATGAGCATTCACAGGTGGGAATAGCTGGTTCTCCAGGAACAGGACATCTGTGTTCATCAGAACACTAATTTTAAATTGTTGCAAGTCATCTCTGGCTCTGGAGCTGTAGCACAGGAAACCCTTATAAAAACCTTGTAAAAACCCTTATAAATGCCTTGACAGCAGCTAGGGGAGATTAGTTGGGGTGTGTGTCATCTTCTTAAAGGAACTACTTTCTCTCCCTACAGTTGAACAGTCTCTAGACAGACTCAGAAAAAAGGTTTTTGAGCTGAGTCTTTTTTTGACAGAAAATGGGGTTTTTTAATCAAAATACTGTCAAATGGAAAACTAACAAACAAAAGCCCTCTGTTGTTTCATGTGTAAGCCTTTTTAAGACACTGTGTAAATAAATTATTGGCCTCACAGAAGGAAGAGGCTAACCACTGGCAGACAGCAAGGAATTTATCCTCAGGGATGCTGCCATAATAATTTTATTATTACTAAAATACTTATGTATTGTAGAAAGCAGAGATGGATCCATTATCTTCAGTCTCAGTGTGTCATTCATATGATTTGGTGGTTTGTAGGAATGTTTTTTGTCATGGGTGGTTTTTGCCTTGGACTATATCGTGAGTTCTTATTCCTGGACTATATTCTTGGACTATATTGTGAGTATTAAGGACTTCAGAGAAGCAAGTATCTGCTACTATACATCTCTTGAGATAGGTTAATTAAATTTGCTACTATAAATATGAATGCCAACTTAAGGAAACAGAGTTTGAAACTTTTAAGTTCATTTCTTCGTTCCAGTACAAAGGAAGAAATGATAATATAGATGAATTTGCACTCATTTTTACTATAGTTTTGCCTTTCTTGCAATGTTTTTGACAACTATATTGTCCTGTCATCTGAACTATAATATAATTATGAGCTTTGAACAATTCAGAGACTAAACAATGTCAAGTTTTTTGGATCAGATTAAATTGAACAAAAACATTATTTTAATTTGCTTGTATTGTGCTTGTGAAATGGTGATTTTAATTTTTATTTTATTTTGTTATTTAGAGAAATAATCTTCAGGCAAAGCTATCATGGTTTTCAATTTGTAGTTAAACTATATTTTAAATATTTGTGACCATTAATTTCAGAGTTTGTGGAAACTCAGCTATAGGGTATTTTGCCCTGCATAGTCTCAAGGCTTTTTTCCAGATTACTGTTTTAACTGCTGGTGTTGATTTTATTCCTCTGCGCTAATGTAACATGCCTGTTTGCTCCAGGTTGTTTATGTCACTAGCATTGTTTGATGGACAGGATTATTTTCGTTTTGAAGTAGCATAGCCATGCTAGATCTGAAGAGAATGAAATACTGTTTGAACTTATGACACGTTACTTTCATGGTATGTTAGTGGGTGCCATGTTTATGTGTTTGGCATGTACCCTACTTTGTGAA
This sequence comes from Certhia americana, assembly GCA_018697195.1. Classification (NCBI taxonomy): domain Eukaryota; kingdom Metazoa; phylum Chordata; class Aves; order Passeriformes; family Certhiidae; genus Certhia; species Certhia americana. The sequence continues at coordinate 131,706,251 of CM031858.1, read as the reverse complement.
AACAGGATTTTCTGGTAAAGGTAAAGCAACATAATTGCACTGACAGAGACCTTTTGGTTGAGAGAGCACAGTGAGATGGATTCAGATTTAAGTATTTCTTCAAGGACTTCCTTAATTATAGTCTTGTAATGGAAAAAAAAATGCTGTTATCAGGAGAATGATGAGAGAGAAACAGAAAGTGGGAGATTTCACAATGAGTTCATAGCAGAGTTGGAATAAGGCGCAGGAGTCCTGCCATCAGGTTTCATGTGAAGTGTAAATTCTGCTCACTCCCATATATCTCATCTTCATTTTCTAATCGTTTTCTAAGATATATTACTTTGTGACAAATCTCATTTAAATCATGTCCCTCCTGGGCAGTTTGGAATGTGTCTGTGTCAGGCAGTGGAGCTCTTGGTTTTGGATACTATTGTAGTTCAGTTAAATACTTAGTAATACATATAATTATTTAATCACTGTCTACTGCATACATGGTTTATTGTAGAATCTTTTCTTACCATTTCATTTATCTTAATATATTTATTGAATTCTGTCAGTGAGGTATTAAAAGTTTAGGATGCTTTTCTCCTTTTGACAATCAATGTTATTATTACTTTGTCAGACAAGTAAATTAATTGATGGATGTTTGTCAACATTAATGGCAACCCGGAATATATTTGCTTATCTACATAGGATGCTTTTATATGAATTCATTGAAACTATTAATTGGTAAAGAATTATTGTTTTCAACAAATACTACCTATTCAGACCTAACATATGTGCAAAACACTAACTTTCTTGTCATCTCTGACAAAAACATTGGCAGTGTCAGCAGTGACAGTAATCTGTTCCCATGCTGAAACAAAATCTCTAATAACCAACTTCTCTTCAATTGTGTGCTGGACTAGTCTGTTTTGGAACTATGCTGTGGTCAGCAATATGGAACATAAACCAATATTCACTGAGTACATCTTTGAATGCCAGCTCTTTGTGAAATAGCCTATAGTTTGGGAGATCTTTGTTGAGCATACTGAAATTCTAATTCCTGTCTTTCCTTAATATTGTTATTCACATAGTTTACCTCAAATGCACTTCACATTTGCTGTTCTGACATGTTTAGGTGGGAAGCTCTAGGGCTGTAGCAATAATCAATATAAAATGATACGTGATCTGGTTATATTACAGGAATTTTTTGTTTTACTGAATTTTGTGTAGGCATTACATTCTGTTGACTTTAAATCACAGATGCTTTAATAAGGATGCTTCTTACCATTACTTGATCACAAGTTCGATTAAAAAAAGGTTATCAGATATGTAAAGACCATTCATTATTATATTGAAACATTCTTCTAAAACCATTCTGTCACTGAAACTCTTCAACACAACTGAAGAAGGAATTAAAGCAAATATTCAGTTTCAAGCAGATAAGTAGCCACATTGCAGCAGTAGAATACCCAGTGTATTTAAGTAAGCTTTTGGTATTAGAACCCTTTGTTGTCTCTTTTGTGGCATGTTGTCATGGCTATAGTTTTATGTTCCCTTTGTTCATAGTTGCAATACTTATATAAAATCACTAAAAACAGTTGCTTCAGCATCAACAAGCTGCTGCTTGGCAAATCTAGCTCTGTAGCCTAACTCGTTAAATATACCAGTAGTGTGGACCTGGTATTTACCTATAGAACTGTTTATAGCACTATTGAAATCTAAGAGGGATTTGCATTAATAATGAGGAAAGCCATAAAGGGTGTGTACAGATGTTTCCTAATGCAATAAGTCTGTTGCTCTAAAGGCATATGATCACATTTGGAAAATTGCTATTGCATGTCTTGGCAGTTCGTTAAAAACTGAAAACCTAAAGTTAACCATTATTTTGATAGACTAAGTTCAAGGTCACCCTTTGTTTAAATGATGTTTTGTTTTCAGTAATTAGACCATGCCAGGTGTATTAAGTATGTAATTAAAACCAGAAGGTTTGGCTAATTCAGAGTAAATGAGAATGAAATACAAGGTCATTACTCGTCTCTAGTGAGACTCCAGAAGAACAGCGCACATGGAACTATTTATAAAACATTTTGCATGGTCAAAAATTCCTTTAGGTTTCTGTCCATGACTTTTAAATTAAACTGCTCACAGATTTTTACTAAAGTACCTGTAGCACAGAAATATATTCCCATGCCTAGTGTTGAATTTGAATGGAAATAAAATATATATGATGTATAATTTTATGGCGCAAATTTAAAAAAAAGGAAAAAGGGATAGTAGGAGAGCCTATGAGGCAGTCTGTTATTAGGGTGAACTTCCACTGACAGCCACGGTACTGAGCAACTGGTTCAAAATATCACAAATAATACATGAAAGGGAACGGACTACTTTTGTACTAGTGAGTTGAATTTTTTGCTCTGTAAATACTTAGTGCAGTACAGCAATGGTGGATTTCCTCCACTGTACACAGTAATCAAAAATTCATGATGATACTCATTACTTCTGCACCTTTGACCTCTCCTGAGACCCCTGTGGTTTTCCCAGTATGGGGCTGGAGTGGATTTGGACTATGGATCTGACCAGTCCAGGGCAGAGTCCATGGATGTTGGTCTAACCAGGGAGACTTCCATGGTCTTCCATCTCCCAAGGTTAGCATTCTTTTCCTTTTCCATACCATGTATATTTTTGGGAAGAGTTGAAAAGAAATAGAATGAAGTGTGTTGCCTCGGTTTCCTATATGCAAATGAAATTCCTTAGATTTATCATACAAAAATTAAAATAGTCCAAAGCTACAGGGATACATAATATTTAGGCCAGTTCTTTAAAAACTGATAGGCCTTTGGCTCTTGGGAATTTTATGGGAACATTTTTGGGTTGTTTTCCTTTGGGGATTTTTTGGTTGTTGTTTTGATTTAGTTTTTAGGGGGGTGGGTTGTTTTGGGTTTTTTTTTCTTATTGTTTTGTGTTGTTTGTTTGTGTTCTGTTTTGGTGGTTTTTTTTTAAAGAAAATTATGTTCATGCTACAAATACTGCAATTTGGAATACCGTAAATTTACCTCACTGAATTCAGGTGAAATTCAGGAATACCTATACTTTGCTATTTTGAATATTACTATGCAGGTAAAATTAAAATAATTAGATTGTTTGTTCCATGTTTTCTTCAGACTGCAATGTACTTGGAAATGCTTTTCAGTGAGAGTATCAATCTCTTCATTCTGTTTAAAAGTGGCTAGGAACTGGAGAGAAGTGTCTTAGAAGAGAAGCCAGCCATGTATAAATGCAGTCACCAGAAGCAAGTTGCTGAGCTTCGTGCTTATGCCTTGTTTCTTGAGAGAGGAAGTTCAAAATGCTTGCATAGAATAGCTGGACAATTCGACAATTCTTTTTGCCATTTGTTTTTTTTTAAGTGGTAGGACCAGAATTTCAGCAAGCCTGGAAACTGTGACAAATGACTTAGCAAGAGGGGATAATTCTTAATCTTCTGTTTATATATCTCTTCTAGAACTTAGGCTTGTTAAATTCTCAAATGAGGAAGAAGGAGTACCATGGTGTTGCTGAGCTGATTTAGTTGTAGCTATGGGAATGTGATGATGTTTGGCATTACTTTCATGTCAGATTGCTGCTAATTTTTCTAAAGATACTCTTATTTCTTTCCATGGATTTACATTCTCCATGCTTACAGCTACATAAGTAATCCTGACTCCTATTGATGGTATTTTTTTCCTTAATCTTATTTTCTACTGTAAATGAGTTCATTATTTTTGCGGTTTGTTCTGACAACCTTGGATCCACAAAAGTATTCATTTCTTGGAACCTGCTGCCAAACAATTGCACTGCATTCTTATTACATGATAATCCTTCAGTTAATTCAGAAAATAAAGCAAGCGTTCTAAGCTGTAAATTGTGAAGTCTCTCCCAAAAAGCCAGCAGCACTGCCCAGGCTCCTGCAGCCCAGGGCAGGGGGAGGTGACACTCACAGCCCCCCTGCACATGTCCATCCCCTACAGACACCACTGTGCTGTCATCCTGAGGGGCACTGGCAGGGTCTGCAACTGGGAATATGCAGTTCCTTTTGCAAATGTGGGTGTTGGTGTCAGAGCCATGGGAATCCCCTATTCCCGAACCATGATTTGTGGGATGAAGACTAGAGTTTTTCAGCTAAAAATCAAAATGAGTGCCTGATGAATAAACCTACTGCGTCAGGAGTCTGGTGATCCTGCCAACTGCTTTTGCAGGATTGACTGCTTTGAAAACATAAAAAAACACCCCAAAGCAAGCAAACAAACAAAAAAGAATAAAGAAAAACAAACACCACCACCACTACCCCCAAAAAACCCCAAGTAGCTATCAATGTGGAATGCAGTGTTCCTGAGAAGATACAAACATATAGCATAAATCATAATTTTAGTAAGATCTGGTTTGTCTCCTATTATCAACAGTACAAGTTTCTTCAACTTAGCAAAGGTGAAAGATTAAAATAAGGCACATTCCATTTTTGAAGGTAAATGAAAACATGTTTGTTCTGGATACAAGGGGAAATAGCTTGAAGAATGTTTTATTCTTTAAAAAAATAGGTAAGGGAAAAAAAAGGTATTTTAGAGCTTCCAAGAACTTTGTAATGCAGGTGGTTTACAATTGAGTGTCAGGTATTTAAGTAAAAGCTGCCTGTCTTATCCATATGGGATTTTTTAGGAATAGTTTTATTTTGTTGTCTGATTATGCTGTCAAACTTCATGTTTTGTTTTGCCTTATACTCTCACCAAGCACATGGTACCTGTTACCAGACAGTCCGTGATCACAACTAACCTTTTGTGAAGTTTAAGTATAGAGTCGTTGTGGTTGGCACATTTATGAATATGGAATATCTTCTTTCATGTGTGAGTAATGTCTTCTATACTTGATGTATTCTTTTAGTTTTTCTCCCTGCTGTGGTGGTTGCTATTGACTGTTTGCTACATTTGTACATAAAAAAAAAAGGTGTTGATTTTTGAGGACAAAAGTATGGAGTGAAAATTATTATTTTTCTTAGTTTTCTTATTAGCAGCCATGTCTACCTGTAAAGCAGGCAAGAGAAAGAATTTTGCTGTAAAGACAGCAAGACTTTGTAGCAGTTCAGGGAAATCTACAGGAGATACGCCAAGAGTTTGTTAAATGTCTTAAGACTTGTTTTGGTAAATGTCAGGCTCATGCTGACACTGGTGCTTTACAAGTTCTTATCTATAGGAATCATTAATGGAGAATTTCCTGACTGTTCTGTACCAAAATTTCCTTTCTATTTCTTCCTTCTAGAGTGGTTATACCAGGCAACTTCACATTTAAAGTATAGGAGGGCTTCTACTTTTAGTCTGGGGGAGGCTTATGTTAAGAAGTGGTGTCTTACTTTTAGAGTATACATATTTAAAGGTTAGACTGAGCCATGTTCAGGCAGAGCTTTGTCACTAACAGTAGCTATGTAAGACTTGTTCTAATTTCTAAATTCTCAAAGCAGCAACCTGAAATTAGTTGAATCCTTTAAATTAGCAGAAATACCATGAGGATGTGATACAGGGAGTCTAAATACAATTGGGCTGCACTTCAAACTTTGCTTTTGCAAAATTTTTTGCAAAATTTGCCTTACAGGATAATTACTGTGATAGCTCATTGTATGGTCCTGCACCATGTATTGTACTGGATGACAGTGAAAACCTCCCTTCCCCACTGACTTTGGTTTCCAGTTCAGGTTGGGAATAATCAGTCGTAGCCAGTCATTTAAGTGACACCTTTTGACCTCAGTGTTGCAAGCTGGATAACATGAAGTAAAACTGGATGAGGTGTTGCAGTCCTCATCACTAAAAAGTATCAATTCCTTCAGTGGTAAGGTAGGTTTTTCTTGTGGTGCCATAGAATCTCAGTATTTGGAGAGTTCTAGTAGGCTGTGTGGTAACTTTGCAATAACTGCAGATTTCTTTTCCTGTGTTTTTTTTTTATATTCCTTAGGTCCACAGATGCCTCTTAATTCACTGGACAGAGAATTTACTAATAAACATTCACTTTCTGGTGAAATATCTCCTTATGAAACTGTAAATGTTACTTAAGCTTTTGTTGTAATTAGTAGTGTTGTTTTTAATGGTATCAAAATCTATTGTAAAAAGTAAAAATAGCAATTGCCTCACTGAAACATTTTAATTAAAACTTTTTTTTTAAAGCATTGGGATTGTTGTCACATTTTCATCAGTTCTATCACAACAGTTGTGGACTCTGCTATTTGTTATTTTATACTGCTTCTAAATTTATTGTGGTTTTGATAAAGCAATGCTTTTGCACAGTGGTGAGAAGATGTGACACCAAGTTGTTTGGAGGCTTTTCTGAGAGAGAAGATTTTGGATGCTTCCAAATTAAACCAGGGCTGTCTGAGAAGTTAGTTTGACCAAGTCAGAACTTCAGTAGTTCTGACTGAAGCAACATAAAGATTCTAATAGGTGACACCTGAATTTTTTTTTCCCGAAGACGGTATTTCTTCCTCTTTAAGGGTGTGAGGGCTTTTTAGAAATACAACTGGTAAGTTAGGTTGTGCTTTAAAATTCATTATTGTATAACTTCAGCACTTGAGTAGATCCCCATCTACATCCACAATTGGGCCAAATTCATATTCTTCTTATAAATGTGAGAGGATGAAATTTATATAGAGCATAAATTAATATGATACTAGACTCTTGTTCTATTGGAACAGGGAAGAAATTTAAGAATATAAGAAACGCTTGCAATTGGTTACATGGTAAGATGATGTTATAAAAAGGTTTTCAAAAGAATTTTTTGTGTGTGGACAACTTATAATGACTGATGATTCTAACATAACATTTACTATAGACATTTGGCATTTAAAAATATTGTGAAGTAAGAAAATGTTTACAATTTCATTTTCTAAGTCTACAAGAAGTAACTGGTACAAAAGCTTTGCTTGCTGATATTGCATTTTCACTTGTTGAGTTTTCAGATGCAGTGCCATTTTTTGGTACAGGTATTGGTATTGTTGTTGTGCTGTCAAATATCCTGTGAGTCCTAAAATGTGCAGAGGATACACCACCTCTGTGTTTTTTCTAAGGTGCTATGAATACCAGAAAGAGAAAAGCTGCTGTGTTGGTTCACCCCAGCCCTGCAGAATCCCCCACTCCTGCATTTAAATTACTTGTTTACAGTTTTGCACACAGACTGAATTTGAGGAAACTACTAAACCTGTTCCAAAGCTTTGGGGGAAATACTTCATATGATTTAGAAGTTTTACTGTATAAAATCAATTTTATTCACTTCGTCATAAAAGCACAGTCATCTTTCATAGATTTTTGTGATCTCCCCCCAACCTATACTTATCCAAAATGGGATACTTAGTCTTAATAAGTGCTTTCTGCTAACATTTAATCATATTGGTGTTTCAAATATTTAAGTGTATTTAGCCTATACAAAGATTATTTTTGTTCTGTCTAGCTGTATGTTATTTTTCATATGTTTCTTGAGGGAATGAGACTTATGTTATTGTGCTGTTTATCCTGATAACTTTTTGAATCATATTGTCCAAATTTGGCAAAGATGGAGATTTTAAAGGAAGTTAATTTGGTCCAAGTTTCAATACTATTACTACTACTACTACTACTACTACTACTACTAATTTGCCTCTTGAGAAGAGGGATCCAGATCAACAGCAGTGCTGGATGATGGGTTGTATCCCTGAAGCCCATAGTCAGCTGTTGTCTTTGCCGTGCTCAAAGGTTGGTCGTGGCCTCAGTAGCTTGGAGCCTGGGAGACAGTTGGGTGGCATACCCAGGAGACAGGAGCTATGAGAAGATTGAGGCATGGCAGAAGGAGACACCACTTTGTTTCTGCTATTTCCATGTATCAATCAAACTAAGTCAATTTGCCATGCTCAAAGAATGTCCAACACCCCCTTGTCCTCCTCTCTCTCCCAGCTCAGCCTACAGTTGCAGAATTGGTAGGTTGGTATGTACAGAAGCCTGAGGATTTCACATAGCAGGACTGGCCCTTTTGGCTACCTCCTGTCATCAGATCAGATTTGGTGTAGGATAAAGCTTCTTCTTAAGTCTCTATCCTTTTTTTATGCTGCTCCCAAGATTCCTGTCTTTCACTAAGTTGCATCTCACCTGAACATTTTATACAACAATTCCCTTCCTTATATAATGGTTTCCATATGTTTGCTATATCAAATCTAAATATACCATCTTTGAACTCCATTTTGATGCCATCTGCTTTTTTGTCTTTCTTTTAAACAAGAGAGATATAATAAGAAAGTGGTTTTCCTTCATTGTGCTCTCAATACAAAGCAGTGGATAACCTCCAAAATGGAGTTTCACTAGAGAAAGGTTTGATTTTGGCTTTGTTAATATTTCTAACAAAGAGCTGAAGATGTATTATTCCTTCTACTGTACACAGAACTTTGCATTTGACTGCTCTGTGTGTTGACTCTAGCTGTGATATAGAGATATCTGTATAACATTTTTATTTTAGAAGAAATAAATGCGTTAAAGATGTTTTGCTCATAGGTAGGAACGTCATATTATCCAGCCTGTATGACTTCCATGTTAAACAAAATTCAGGCTCCAGGATGTTTTCTCTGAAAGGTCAGTAGAAAGGTGAGGAGCAGAGATGAAATGATATCATCTCATGTTTACATTCATTATACAGTGCAGTAGTGGGTTGACCTATAGGAAAATAGATCCTACATTTGAATTCCTTCATAACTTCCTAAGTCAATTGTTAGTTCCTTCTGCTGGAGGGAATTTTAGAAAACCATGTAAAACTGGCAGCAGTTTAGCTATTACTGTATTCAGGTTTTGAGGGCTTTTGACTATTTATATCCTGCAACACTGCAGCAGTATTGTTATAAGCAGATTAAAAAAACCCCAAAAAGTAAAACAAGTTTCTATCCTAATCTGTGCTGAATTTTTCTCTAATGTGCTTTAGTTTTCTTAGAGGTTTCAACTAATCTACATGTAATCTCTGTTGGAGGACACTGGCACTATGCCATACAACTACTTTTTTCATTTTCCAACATTAACTGCCCTTTTCTGTTTCTCCACCTTTTCATAATTCTGTCCATGAGCTTTTCTGTGCATAAAATTTTCCTTAAGGCTAGAACTGACACAACTTGTTCTATTCTTATCTGTTTCTATGGCATTTCATCCTTTATTGCTTGGTATTTTCTTAAACAATTTTCTATGGTTGTTATGGCAACATTAAATAACAAATCTATTAATTTTCAAATTATATTGCTTTCAAAAATGTTGTATGATATTATATTTCTGAGCAAGAGGTGAAATGTTTTCAGCATTATTAAGCAAATTAATGTGATTAATTAATTTACCTTGTAGTTTTGCAATGTTGCTGCTTCTAGGCAACTTATTATGCACTGTGATTCTACTTAGGGAAGTATAAATAGAATACGTTTGTCGAAGTAGGAGAAACTGTTAAATTGCTGAAAATACTCCTTTGCTATTATTGTTCTAATGGCCAGGATCTGGTAATCGTGACTGGCATTCTAACAACATCATCACCAACCAGGCTAGTAGGCATTTAGTTTATAATTACTAGGATTCCTTGTGCAATACAGACCATCAAATTACATAAATATGAACTCCCAGAATGGAAGATATTTGGAGATATTAATGCCAAAAATCAACAGAATAAGATACTTCTCTTAGACTGTACTTAAATCAATAAAAGATACTGATGGAGGAAAGAGGAATGTGGCTTGAGGTTAAAATGGGTAAGAATCTAAAACTTCTGCAAATGGAGTATAAAGTCAGAATCAGTAATGAAAATGCAGTTACTTCTTTTACAAAATTAAATGATGGACCAGTTCCACAATTTTTTTTTGTATGCAACATGGTAACGTTGCTACTTCAAAATACCTCTTCCTATGTTATGAATTTTAAAATATTTTGAAGTCATTATTTGCATTTTGTGTCTTTTAATGGAGCCTTTGGTGAATTTGACATTCACTGTAACAAAGTAATTTTTAAAAATTTTCTCAAATGTATTTGATTTTACAGTATTGTGAATTCTAATAGTTTTTACAGTGTTGTTTGTATTTTCAGCTTCATGCACGTAAGTGTGTGTGTGAGATGAAATTAGGACTATTATAATCAAAACCTTACCTTTTCAGTCATGTCAAAAAACCCAACAAGACACTGCTTTCTTCATGTCCATGGCATTCTTAAATTACTAACATAATTTCTATGGTGATAGGATGTTGGGACATTGAGACTTGAATTGCACTCTGATTTCAGACTGTAAGAATGCAAGTCTCAAAGACTTTAAGTAGAGAAAGTATAAAATCAGACCTGAGCTGGCATTTTGTTTCTTCAAGGAAAAAAGGATTGGTTAGTGGGTCCACTACTCAATATGTGGTGTAGTTCAACAAAGCAATTTGTATTTGAAACTGTAGCAGCTTTTCAGAAGATAGTGGCATGATGCCAAAACCAACTTTCTGTCACCAGTAGAGTCTACCCAGAAAATCATTGGACTTCCCAATAAAAACACATCTCTCTCTTTGGGTGAAAAGGGGAGATGGTGCTAGTACTGGGGATTCTTTGAATAATTATATTTTTGACGTTCTTAGGATTTGCTGCTATATGTTAATGTGGGGTTTTAAACTGAGGTAATATGAGGTAATGTTGTTTTCTGCAAGTAATGGAATGTAGAAGTTATCAAGATACTCATGATTTCTCCCCTTCCGATTCCTGCATCCTTCTGCCACGTAAGGTGGATTTCTTTTGCAACAATTCCAGAATGTATGCTGTGTATTTACATCTTTCTTAAAGTAGGGGTTTTTTGACAATAAATCCTAGTGCTCATGTCCAGACCGGTGCAGTAACTGGATCAAGAAATAACCCATGTGCATTGTTGAGTTAATATTTAAAGTCCAGGACAGATACGCAGTCTTTTGACACTAAACCCATGTTTCCTGCATCTGTATAAGCTCATGCATATCCATCAGATCTGTTAGTGATAAGACAGTAATTCATCCTCTTTTTGTTCTTACAAACTGAACAATGACACTTAATACATGTCCTATAAATTTGTACTTTGTCTCTCTTCGGTGTTGTATCTTTGAATGCAGGATACCATCCAAACTGAGGAATAGATGTTCTGTAAGCAGAAACCTCAGTGATGTACTCTAAATAAATGAGGGCATTTAATAAAATCAGTGTTTGTATTTTCATCTTTACTTTGGAAAGACACTGCTTTGTGAAGATGGTCAAATCTCCTGCACTGCTTTTACAAGGCACTGCAAACTGAAATACATTTTTGGGGGGGGTTAATAAAAATTTTATTTAAAGCTGAGCCTGTGAACTGTATAGCAGCTGTCTGCATTGAGCATGGATTTTGTTTGAGTACTGACACCTTGCATTGGAGGAATGCATTTGTCTGGTTCACATTTTTCTTAAGCTTTATGTGGTGTAGGAATGTGCTGGGTGGGAGTTCACATTATTTCCTGCCCTGATAGTTAAGTTTAGAAATAATATAGTTGATGTCTTTGGTTCTACTTAACTTTCTGAACTGTAAACATAAAATCAATTCTAAAATCTGGATTGAATTCCCAACAGTTTTCTTGAGAGGGATGTAGACTAGAAGCTACAGACACTAAAAGATTACCAATGTTCTGCACTTGAACATTACCAGTGTTCAAGTGCAGCGTGTGTAACCTTTTCATTGTTGATATATTATGCAATGGATAAGATTTTATAATTTTTTTCTTTATGGTTTTTTAAGTCTAGAAAACTGAGCCCTTAGTTGAACCCTAGATAATCATTCCAGAGATGGATTGGGAAACCAGCAGAGAGGCCAGAAAAATTCTACTGAGATGTGGTTCACAGCATAAGGGTTTGCAGTGCTCGGACCATTCCTGAGTTTGGGCTATGTCATTGTCATCATTTACTCCAGATGTGCAGAAGGGGAATAGTGAGCACTCTAAATTTAAACATCATAAACAGCATTGGCACAGAAGCTTGTACAGTACCTGTTAGCACTGAGTAATGAGTCAAAACTATATCAGCAGATTATGATCTGAAAAACATAAATAAACTAGTGTTGCTCTGTTCTCTATGAAAAAGTAAATAGATAAATACTGGGGATCTTCCTAGGTGATAATTTTGTGAAGGTAAGAAAGAGCTGTGCTAATAGTTGGCTTGATTGCACTAATGTTTGAGTCATAGACAAAATATTTGATAATAAAATATTCTTTGGCACATGATTTTGGCAGTTCTGGACTCAGTAAGTGAATATGCCACTGAATCATTGAATCATAATGAATAAGTGTAGTCTAAATTCATACAGAATGAGCACCACACTTCTCACAAGGTGGATTGTGTTTTTAAGACTAGATTTAGATTATGGTTAAGTGTACTGTTCAGTGTCTAGGTTACCTGAATTCCTTGTTCATTAAGATGAGTGGTCTATTCTTTTTAATTTAATATTGCTCTTAGTTGTATGTTGATATGTGGAACTCTTGATTAATGTGTTTTGACATGACAGATTATAAGTGATTATCTTGTTCTGTATTTCCAGGGTTTTTTTCAAGTTATATTTGCATAGAGTGGACTACTACATGTTTGTAAAAGAAGAGATGACTGTATATTATTTAAAATTTGCTAGCTGAGTAGTGTTATTCGTAGATCATCCCTTTCTATATTTGTTCACTTATTTTAGATTTAATTTAGTCTGGATTAAAAGCAAACCAGTAGATGTCCACTAGATTTAGCCCATCATACAGTAGATTTCATCAGGTTTATTAAATATTATTTGATAGTGTTTATTTATGATGTGTTTTTCAAATGTGGGGATGGTGCATTCTGACAAAAGAAAAACTGAATTCACTTTAATGAACCAGCTGAAACTGATGCCTTGAGTTTTAGCTATTATATTTTTTTAGACTCTGCTTTTTTGGTGAGTAGTTTTCAGTTTCATATTAAGTGCTATTAAGCTCTCTTCACAGAGCAGATAGACAAAACAATTCATTTTCTAGTTTGATACCAAGGACAACTTTCAGGCCCAAGAACAAAAACAAGGTAAAGTGAGAAGAAAACCCAAAAACCAGGGAGGATGAATCTTCATAACCTGAAGCTATGGTTGGACAATTGATTCAAATATGCTAATGGACCAGAACTTATAAAAGTGTGAGACCTCATGATGAGTCGTCATTTTGTGGTCATTTTAAGGTGCATCTTGGGTGTGGTCTGGCTGGACTCCTGTGCAGCCCAGGTGTGCCCATTGAGGCCTTTTAATAAATACCTACTTTATCCTTTTGCTCTGTCTAGCCTCTGTTCCAGGTGAGCCTCCAGAAGGCATCAAAACTCTGGAGTGCCTGATTGGTATGATTAATAGGTAAGACTTCAAGAGAAGGCAGCATTAATAATCTACTGTTTTGCTGTAAAGAGGTTTTTTTTTAATCTGCTCAGTTCTTGAGCACAATAAAAAGAGTTTCCTAAACAATTTTTATCAGTTTTCATGACATTAAAACTTCCATCAGCAAATGAAATCTTGAGCCCCTGTGATTATCAAGCTGCTGAATGCCACGAAGGAGTGAAACAGTACCCTTCCCCTTCCAGGGATGCACAGTCCAGGTTGCTGCTGTTGGGCACCCTAATCTTTTAGGAAAACTGTGAACCACATCAAACTAAACAGTCAAGCAGTTCTGGCAGGGGAAAAAGGATTCCCGGAAAATGTTGGAGGAAGGGATATGAAATGTTGAGGAACCAGATGCATTCTTTAAAAGCCAACAGTGCTTCTCCTTGATCCTTGATCTTTTTCAAAAAAGAAAACTTGCTGCTGTCTGGCAAAGATGCTGCAGGCTGGGGGATTGAATCTCCCCTTGCAGTTTGCTGCAGTTAGTCTCTGTGTGTAGCATCCATGGGCTGTGTGTTGGTGCTTAAGCAAGCTCGGGTGTGCTTGGCTGTCATCCTCCCCCAATCCCTCTCCCAAGGTGGTAACCTGCAGGGCTTCCTGAGGCAGGGTTCTCCTCCCTGGTACAATTAACAGCTCACTTAAATCTTTCTGCTTAGCCCAGTCTTTATTGCATTGCTGCAAGCTTATTCCACAATTGATGTTTTGCAGGTCTCTTTCAACTGATGTCTCAGTTTTCTTGGGAGTTTTTTTGCTGTCTTTGCTGTCTTTTCTTCCTTCTCCCAATGATTAATAAACCTGACAGTTGTTGTTCATAAATTGCCCTGAGTTTTTGGACTGTAGGATTTTTTTCTGTCCATCTTATATTCAGTAGTAATTGAAACCCATCCTCTTGATCGTGACTTCCAGAAAGCTTTTGGCATCAAATAAACCCCAGCAAACAGTATCTCTATCATTTTTCCATTTATTAAAGATAATATATTATTTTCCTAGGTCCTTTCTGAATTGGCTGTTTTAAACTCAACTGAGTTTTCTTCCTTATAAAGAATATAACTAAGTAAAGGTTTGCCAGCAAATAAGATACAAATCTGTGTGTGTGCTTTGGGTTTGGGAGTTGTGTGCCTTTCCAACAGACTTCTCCTGTTTGGAATGTTCAGTTTTGTTGGTTTAGTTTTGAGTATCAACCTTTTATGTTTCTCAGAAGATTGGGATTCACTTGTATTGTCCCTCAGTAAGACACTAAGATTTGATGTTTAAAATTCTTTTAGCCTCTTGCATTGCTCTTCAGGTTGAATGCTTTTCTCAGTCTGAGGGTTATTGCTATACGTTCATTGTGTGTCAAAACTCACTATTAAATGAATTTCCATTTTTCTTTCTATTTAAAAAATAATCTTAAATGGACTATTAAAGAAAAATAGCTTTTAAATATATAATTATATTTATTATGTATTCAATGAATTTTTAATTTTTCTTACAGCTTTTTTTTAACCTCAGGGCTTCTACTTCAAGTTACTTATGTCTTTACTTTTTGCTGTACTTTTGCATTTACAAAATACTTTAGCAAAGCTAGGAGCATCTTTCATTTTTAAATTTATCTTTACTATGTTTTGGTGTTTTAACCACATGGTTTTTAAAAATTGTTTCTTATCTCTAATAGCCTATATCTTTATTCTTAATACAGCTTGAATTTATGTGTAGATTAGTAAAATTTTACAAAAAAAAATACTGTTGTTTTTTGAATATTTTTAAAATGCTCTTTTCATAGAAGAATCAGATGTCAGGGAGGCAGTGGCTTAACTTGCAAAAACTTTTGGATATGAGGGTAGCATTTGGGTTTATGTAACTGAATGACAGCTGCAGTAGCTGAAATGGGATATGGTGAATTCAAGATACCTGCTGGTAGCTGAGCTTGGTATGAAGGATAATTCAGAAGCACTTGCCCTGGAGACCTATAGATTAATAAAGATAAAGTGCTGACTTTTTGATGCTACTTACTTGCTGCACTAAGAGCTTTAGCTAAAGAATTCCTTTTCCTTTTAAACATTTGTATCTTTGCTTGGTAAGATGTTTTGGGTGTTATTTTGTTTGGTTTTTCTTCTCTTGCTTTTATTTTTTCTCTAAAAGTAGAAGGGGCTGGCGGGGGGGGGGAATCCTGTATATTTTTAGATCAGGTGTAGTAGCTAATTTGCCATCAACACTGTGTGGATATATTTGCAATGAAGTTTAAACAGCATGGTGAGTATCCAGATGGAGTGTTTTTCCTAATCCTTAGCTTATTTGCTCTGTCAGGAGCTTCCGTAAACATTTATAGTACTCTTCAAGACAAACTGCACAATTAAGCTTGAGGTTCCTGGTATAGAAAATCACAGGATGTATAAGAGGCCACCAAGATTTTCTCTAAGGAATTTCAAACTGTGACATTTTTGCCTGTGATACTCTAAAAGTAATTTTTAAAATGTCTCTGAAGGAGGATGACATTCTAAAGAGAAGGTGATAGCAAATTAAAGTGAAATGCTTCAGTAGACCCTAGTGTGTAGAGTAACAATATACCCTGTGTAATTGACATAAGAAAGAGAGAATAGTAGGATTTTTTCCTTCTCTACATTTAAATTTATTTTTTACACTGTTCTATTAGGTTCTAAGGATTTGCTCTCGAAGGTGCTTATTAATGGAAGTTTACGAGCTGCAGAGTTTTTGAAATACATTGCTTCAGTTTATTTCTCCATCTTCAGACTCTTTCATGGTGCTTTATTTGTTTTAGTGAAAACAAATGCCTAATAGCTAAAAGAAAAACAGATGCTATAGTAGGTAAAACCAATGTAAAATATATTTTAAATGCTTAGGATATGATTAAAGCATCAATGCACACTGCCTAACTGTTTTGTCAGGAACTGGGTAAAATTGCAACAGGCAAAAGTTGACTTTATTGCTGATTTTACACTACTGTTCATGATAAGCTGTACTTTTCCTTAGATTTCAGTTCCACTAATCGGAATTGTTCATTTAAGTTTTTGACTACTAGATTTTTTTTCCCGTGAGCTTTTTATAGCCTTTTTAATTGCAGGAATATTTAGATTTTACCTGCCTCCTGATGACATAGAAATGAAAAGGAAAATAAAAAGACACTTCCCTTCTCCTAAAAACATCTTATTTTAGGAATCTAATTTTAAGGGTAATTTAATGAAGGTAAATGACTCAGCCCATGATTTTTGAATTTTAGACTGACAGTATTTAATGTGCTCAAAGGTGAACCCTGGGCACTATTCAAAAAATCGTGCGAATGGTAGTATGAACTAATGCTACAGAAATGTCCATTTTGTTCCTAGTGGTGATTTCTATTGAAATCTATTTCTATTTTCTCAGCTTCAGACTTTGTATGGAGCTGAGAAAAGTCTCCTAGAGCTGAAAAATATTGATGGTACTTTAGCTTTGTGTTGCTAAAATTATGTTCAGCTTTAATGTTTGAGCAGAGAGAATTCTAGCAAAAATAGGGATTAATCGCAGAGCAGTTATATACAATTTTATCCCTAGAAAAACATTTTAAAAATACATGAACTTGTCCATCTTTAAGTTTCTCTTATATGCTTATTTTACCCCCCAAGATGCTTAGGGTAACTGCAGTCCTGTGGAATGAACTTTGGCTTTCCACAGTTGTCAGTCCTGGCCTATAAATTGTTACAGTAAATGAGGTCTTTTTTATAGTTGTATAACATTGTGCATTGCAACAAGGACTCTTGCTTTTCAGACACCCTGAAGTAAATGCTCTCACTGCATTCCCCATACGAGTTTGTTTTCTTGTGTCTGATTTGCTCACTGAGTGACAGCAGGGGTGGGGATGGCAGCAAGTCAGAGCACTGCTGTGTGGCCAGCGGGTGCCTGAGACAGCTCCTCCTCACCTGACACTACTCAGGCAGGGTCAGCAGGATTTGCTGTGTAAACAAACATAAAGCAGTTCTCCTCCTGTTGCTGCATGGGAGCAGCTGAACAGACAACAGTAGCTGGGGAGTATTTCCTTGCACACAAGCAAGTGACAACTTTCTCACTAGTGAGAATCACAGATTTTGGATGTTAATTCATAGTAGAGATAAATTGGGCAGAAATGCCAATTGTAACTTTTGGATTCCAAGTCTTTTTATGCCATTAAAAGAAAAGGAGTTTAAAGCCATCAGTGGAGCTCATTCCACTAGAGAAAAGAAAATTCTACTCAACAGAGGGAAGTCAACAGCTGGAGAGAAAGGTTTCTGTTATCTGAGACCACTAACACACAAGACAGTCCAAGATATGTGCTGGTTAAATCTTAGAAGGTGCTATGAGTAACCCCCCTTTTGCAATTGCCATTGATGCAATAATTGTTGCTAGCCACTCTTTTGATAATTCATATTGTAAGAATTGCTAGCAGATGGGAAAATAGATGACTCAGAATATAGTATTAACAATCCATGTTTTTTTAATCAAAGGCCCCTAATAGGCATGTTGCATGTAAGATTCATTTTAGCAGTTGCTAGGAAGAATTTGTTTTTTCAAGTAAACACAACAAACTTAATACAGATTACTTTTTGATTGAATATCTATTTCCTTAACAATTTAAACCCTAAAAATACACTTGTTTTCATTGCACCAGCTTAATAGCAGTATTTCATAATTTACTTTGATAGGCTGCAAGTTTGCAATAGTAACTCATGCATTATGGAATTAATAATGAAATCTACTTTTATCATATTGAAAATATACTTGGCATAGAGGTTTTATTTACCTCTCTTGCTGTCCAGAATGGATTAAGATTATGGTTTTCTACATCCACTACAATTTTGGTTTCCGCCCTCTGAAAAGTTTGGATGGGTACAGATATGATCTGGCCAAGTGTGGCTGTTGAGTTCCAGGCGCCCCCACCTAAATCCATGGACTGCTAGCACCACCAGGTATCTTAGATATAGGTCCCTCCTTCTGGCTCCTGTGCTTGGACACATGTGGTATCCACTAGTCAGGATTTACATTGTACTCTTTGACTTCATGACTTCTGACAGTCCATTTTGGATTGTACTTTATCTCCTTCCTTCTGAGCTTATGTCTCGGAACTCAAGTCTGCAGACAGGAATGCACACCTGTTTTCCAAGTGCCCCTTTTGGCTAGAAGTTTCATCAGCATGGTTTGATGAGGATTGGAAACAAAATATGTAAGATACAGTGTGAGTCCTCCTGCAGTCAGTAGTAGTGACTGCAAGTAATTATACTTTGGTTTGCTGAGAACAGTGATCCAAATGAATCTGGTCCATATGGGATGCAAAAAATTAGACAAAAAGACAAAAAAAAAGTAAAACTTGTTGCACTTGCCTTGCAGAAGTGTAATTCTGGGAGGTGAGTGCATCAGTACGTGAGGGCAGAGTTCCTTGTGTATCACTGTTTGAAGACATGTTAAAAAACCAGTCACCTGAAACCAGTAATGACCAGAGTAAGAATGTTTCTGGCATAGATGTGTTGTGTTTGTGTGGCCAGGTTTTGGTAACAGGGTGGCTTCTGTGAGAAACTGTCAGAAGCTTCCCCCGTGTCCAGCAGAGCCAGTGCCAGCCAGCTCTGGACTCACCTCTGGCCAAGGTCAAGCCAGTCAGTGGTAATGCCTCTGTGATAATGTATTTAAGAAGGAAGAAAAAGGTATTGTCTGTGGTAATTGTGGCCAGAGCAGAGCAGATTGCAGACACCAAAGTCAGGGGAGAAGAAGTGAGGGAGGAGGTTCCAGCTCCAGGCGTTGGAACTGAGGTTCCCCTGCTGCGCCCCTACAGTTCATGGAAGTAAATGGGGATGCAGAGATCCACCTGCAGCTTGTGGAGAAGACCCACACCAGAGCAGGTGGATGCTGAAAAGAGATCTGTGAATCTGTGGGAGGCCCATGCTGGAGCAGGCTCCTGATGGGGACCTGCAGATCTGTGGAGAGAGCAGCCCTTGCTGGAGCAGGTTTCCAAGTAGGATTTGTGAACCTGTGTGTGACCTATGCTAGAGCAGCCTGTCCTGGAAGGCCTACACCTTGTGGAAGAGTGACCTACATTGCAGCAGTTTGTGTAGACTGATGCCCATGGGATGGACTCACATTGGGGAGGTTTAGGAAGGACTGTCTCTCATGGGAGAGACTCCACACTGGAGCAGTGGAAGGACAACTCTCCCTAGCAGCAGCAGCAGAAACTACATGTGGTAAACTGATCAAAACCTCCATTCCCTGTCTCACTCTGCCAATGGGGGAAGGAGGTAGAGGTGGGAAGGATGGAGGGGTAGAGGGAAGGTGTTTTTAAGATTCATTGGTTTCTTGTTATCCTGCTCTGATTTAGTTATAAGTAAATTTTATTGGTATCCCCGATTCAGTTCTGTTTGTCCCGTGATAGAATTTGATGAGTGACCTCTCCCTGACATTATCATAGCTTGTGAATCTTTGTTATATTTTCTCTCTCCTGTCCAGTTGTAGGAGTGATAGAACAGCTTTGGTGGGTGCCTGGCATCCATCCAGGGTCAACCCACTACAATAGGAAGTACTCTTTTCATGACGTGCTAATTTGCCCTGTATTCAACAAACCTTGTGTGATCATGCTGGATTATTTTAAATCCCTGGGCTGGTTAGCAGTGCCTCCTACCACCTTCACACAAGGGCAGTTTGCCTGTCTGTGGAGCGCTTGTAGCTCTGACCTGTGCTCTGATGGCAGCTGGAACACTTCATGCCTGGAGCTGCCTCGACTTTTGGACTTTAACTGTATCCCAGCGTAAAGAGGACAGTCACATTAAAAAAAGCTTGCTAATGATTCCTTATCTGTTCTGCTCCTTTTTAACATCTACGTGTGGCCTTTCATGGAAAAGCCTCTAACCTATTACAAATAGGTTGGAAAATGGGCAAGGAGAAGTTAAATGATTAGTGTCCTGTTTGCTAAAAGCTTGAGATAAAGTGTTTCAGAGTTTCCAAGTTTCCAGACTTACCGGTCTCCCAAGTGTGTGGCTGAGTTGCCTTTTCCAAAGATTATACTGAAAATTGTAGTTTAGTTAGAAGGTTAGTTATGCTTTTATTCTGTTTGTACCATCTTAGGTTGGTGCCGCTGGAAGATTTTTCTGCCACTGAAAACTTGGGTCAATGGAACTCCTTTCTGAAAGGTTGCCTCCCACCAGGATATCCCCCTGGATCAGGGAGAGGAGAAGGTGGAGGCAAGAGTTGCTGGTACTCAGCTTGCAGCACTGGGAGCTTGTCCCATAAGGATGATTTGTCTGGTCTCTTCATAGGCAAAGTTGATTTCCCTTGCTCTAGCAAAGCGAAGGATTTCAGTGAGGTTTCTTTGTGTGTGACTGTGTCTTGAGAATACATCAGCTTTGTGGAGAAATTATTTAATGTCATCTGGCTCTGGTAGTGTTTGACTTCTTTGTTTGACTTGCTTCTCTTATACATTGTAGCTCTCTTTAATGATTATGTTAACAAATACATCTTTAGGGAGAAAAGTTCTGTCTTTGTACACCTAATCTTTTTTCTGGAAAGCTGGGTATGCATACTCACTCCAAAAGGCTGTGTCTGTGTATGGCATTATAAGTTGGAGTTTGGACTAATGCTTTTCCAAATCCATGTGATTACCTAGTAAAATAAAGGGTCCCAGTGAAGGCAAATGCTGCTACCAGAAACTCCATTAAAACTTCTGTCTGTCTTGGAAGTCGCCCATCCTGAGACTACTGTCTTGTGTGGTGTGGGTGTTTGATCTTTGAAAGGACTTTGAATCAAGTCCATTATGTGGAATGGCAGAAATGGAATTATCTATTATTGTCACACAAATGGTACCCTGATTACAGTTGTAATTGTAACAATTTGTTACAGTTAACAGCTTTTTAAAAGCTACTGAAATATTAAAAAAAAAAAAAAAGCTTTACTGAATTCCTGTAGCTTGTGCTACTGAATGCTCCCCTCTCCCTTCCCATCAATGCCAGTAGCCCCAGTAGTTGCTGCTACAAACTGCTTGGTGAATTATTTATGGCAGTTTAAATTGCAAACTGTTTGCAAGTGGAAGTAAAAGAATGCTGAGCTCTGTTGCTTTAAGAATTTAAACAAAAATATTTATTCATACAGGGCATAAATTACATAGGAGTTTTGGATCAGTGTTAATAATCCATCAATGTTTGGATTATTGCAGGCTTTTAGGGTTTGTGAGGTATACCACAGCCTGAAGTTAAAGAAATATATTTTAAAATTTGCTAAGGAGACATACACATGCACAGATACATATACACATTTCCCAGATTGAGCTGTAGCTGATTAAGTGGTTTTCTCATCTGATGTCAGATGGGTCAGACCTTCCTAACTCTTCTGTTTTCTGCCACTTCCTCCCTTTAAATGTCCTGAGCATCAGCTGTTCATATAGATACAGAGTACTGTGGCTATCTGGATCTCCTGGGTGACATGTCTGAGATAATTCTGAAAGATTCTTGGTCTCTGTCTTAAAAATTCATTTTCTTTATATTTTAATATTCATCCCAGCTGTCTGTGATCTTTAAAGAGCAGTTAATTCTCTTTGCTGGCTCTGTTTCTTGATTGAAATTTAAATAAAAACTCACCCACCACATTCTTCTCTGCTAATTTATGAAAAAATGTTTTTAAGGGCAGAATAATTATGTGATTACATTGGTTGGAATCTATTCTGTGCAGTGTCAGCCTGATGTCTACAGTGGTGGCTGAGAGAGAATAAGTGGCTGTCCAGACTGGCCAAGAGTGGGTAGGGACTTCATCATGGGCAGTTCTCACAAAACACACACACGAGATTATTCAGTGTGTACCTTAAGCATTTGCTGGTTTGTGGAGCCCCAAATGCACTCTTCCTGTCACACTTGCTAAATTCATTATTCCTGTCACATGTGGGTTTATTGCTCCTCTCGTCTCTGCTGTGTTGGGATCGGTTAAACAGTGGAGTCGGCACTGTCATCTCTTCCCATTAAAATCTCTGACACTTAACTCCTCTAAGAGAATATCTTCACTGAAAAGTGTGTCATGTGCCAGTTACATATACCAATGGGCTAAAAATTAAATAGAATAGTGCAGGCTTTTAATCTTTTCTTTCTCTGAAAATAAAAAGTTCTTTTTCTGCCCAAGTCTTTGTGATTGAGGAGTTCCTTTCCCCCATCCTTTTTTCTGTATGTCAAATGGGAGGAGTGCAGTAAAATGGATGATACTTGATGCCTTGGGAGGCAACTCTTTCCTTCATGAGGAGAAGAGTCTTTGAGCAAGGGAGGGCAAACAGTGTCACAGGGAGGGCAACAAACATGGTGAAGGGTCTGGAGGGGAAGCCATATAAAGAACATCTGAGGTCACTTGGCCTGTTCAGTCTGGAGGACACTGAGGGGAGACTTCCTTGCCATCTACAACTTCCTCATGAGGGGAGGAGGAGGAGTAGCACTGATCTTTGTGGTGCCCAATTACAGGACCTGAGGGAATGGTCTGAAATTGTGTCAGGGGAGGTTTAGGTTTGATATCAGAAAAAGGTTCTTCACCCAGAGGGTGGTTGGGCACTGGAACAGCTCCCCAGGGAAGTGATCACAGAACCAAGCCTGACAGAGTTCAAGAACCTCTTGAACAATGTTCTGAGGCACATGATGTGACTCTTGGGACTGTATTGTGCAGGACCAGGAGTTGGACATTGATGATCCTTGTGGGTCCCTTCCAACTTGGCATATTCTGTGATTCTGTAAGACTAGCATTGCTGAGCACATCTGAAGTCTCATACAGGTCTTGGAATCTTTGGTCCTCGAAGATACTTGGACATCTGGGGTTTAATTTTCTTCTTTATTAGAAATCTTATGGTTAAAATGATGTTGCATGAACATGTGCATCTTTTCCATGTGCTCTGTTAGGCATTTCCAATATGCCCTCTCTCTTTATTATGACTTTAAATTATTTGTTTACTATGTGAAGTGTGGTCTGTTAGTAGAAGTCATAATGGTGGGGTTTCGACTGTATGTAGCAGTATGTGTTGCTAATTTATATGCCTCAAATGCTGATAAAAATAAAGATCAAAAGTAGCAGGTAATTCCTCTGGAACAACAGATCAGATTGTGTTGATGGAAGCCTGCTCTAGATTCATGAATGGAGTATTGACTCATTAGCAGTTGACTCAGAAAAGTATTTTTTTTTACCCATGAGTTAGGTAGTGTGCTTGTTTGCAGAGTATTTGCAAACAAAATAAAGACTATCCCTTTCCTAAGAGGAAATTATATGTGCTATTTGAAATTTGCTGACTGTTTTTCATACTGGTGAAGAATAGTGGCACATTGGCAATTCTGACAAGAGAGAAATGCAGGAAGACACTAAATTACATCAGAAAAAAAAACATATAGGCAAGACAAAGAACGCATTTCAAATGCAGATCATTCCCTACACTGGCAGGTGGAGCAGTAGTGCCCGACATGCCCCAGTATCTGACAAGACTCCAACCTTTGTTGGCAGCCACCAGCAAGGCAGTGAAATCATTTACGTGTTATATGATCAGTCACTTTTGATGAGTGAAATGTAATGAACTGTTAAACATTCTGAGAAAATGTTTTTTGAGAGTTAAGAACTTGGTTAAAGGTAACCCCCCATGAATTCAGGAAATTATTTCACCTATGATTTAAAACACTGTTAGTAATTTGTTTTGAGTAGTTCTGACAGCAGTCTGTTGAGGGAGAGAGGTGCCTTGTCCTTCTTATCAGACAGTGCTCCTGAATATCTGCCAAGAGTTATTTACAGCAGCTGTCTATTTTTCAGGCTTCTATAAGAAGTTCAATAAAAAGTATTTGACTATGCAATGCAAGTTATATACATGAATATGTATATATTTGTATTCTGTGGCATAATTTTTTAGCCTAATGAGTTGAAACTCCAGCCCTGTATTTATTCGTGATTTTTTTGCAAGGTCTGCAAAGCTTTTTTTATTTTAAATTAAATGTACTATGTGTGTTTGCTTTCATATGCTGTTATTTACTGTGGAGCACACTAAAGCTTTTGGCTGTATCAACAGTTATAGATGTATGTATACATAGACTCTAAGTGTGTAAAAACCCTGCAGCTGTAAATTAAAGGCTTATGAAAGGCAGTGATTTCCTTTTTTGTTGAAAACCGTTTCTAATATTTTTTGTGGGATTGTTTTTTGTTTGGTTGTTTTGCAGTTAAAGAATCTGAGTTTAGAAGAATTACAGATGAGATTAAAGGCTTTGGACCCTATGATGGAACGAGAAATTGAGGAGCTTCGTCAGAGGTACACTGCAAAGAGGCAACCTATCCTTGATGCCATGGATGCAAAGAAACGGAGGCAGCAAAATTTCTGAGTTTCTTTTACTTTCGAACATAATACTAGGAATCAGTGTGGACACTGGTAACTTTGTAAGTCAGAAGGAATTCAATTATGAGAGTTTTCAAAAATCTAATCTGTTAAATTTCCCTTCACAAGCAGTGACAATTGCAGCAGTCAAGAATTTGCAATTCATATGGTGTTCTGCAAAGGCAGCAAAACAACTTTGCGTTTTCAAATGTTTTAATGTAATAGATCTGTTACTTCCCTGTCTTTTTCAGGTGTGTAGTGGTAACTTGGTGTTGTACATTGGGAATTGTGTTTTGGAGCACCTGGAATGATTTCTTGATCGTGCAACACTGCCGAGCCTTATATTGCAATGTATTTTTCTCCCACTTAGTAGCATATTTATTATGTAATCTTTGGTTATCCTATTTATTTTATGCCTGTTTTCTGTTGGGAAGTATTATGTGGAGAGCAGAGTCAAATTAGTAAAATAGTAAATAGTAAAATTCCTATTGTAGTATAATGAAAAGCTGCTTACCACTCTATTGTCTTTTAAAACTCCAGTTTCAACAAGTATCCTGATTCAGGACATCACTTGAACATGTATCCAGCCCATTCATAGCAGTAAAATTTAGGAATAAAGTAAGTAATAGGCACATGTTTTTCTGCTCTCCTGAATCTGGGACTGTTGTAGTTGAGTAGTACAGTTGTTACACTACAGAGCATTCTTTGAGAGAATATTTCTGTCATTTGTACGCACACTGAGTCAGCTGTTATTAAACAAGAAAACAAGTGCCTAATCAGTTTTAATTTTTTTTTCAGGAGAAGCAATACTTACAGTCACTCCTTAACTGTAAACTTCCAGTAGCTATTGCAATTCTGACCAGTATAAACCTCTATTTTGCACCATAGTTTTATAATGAAGTAACATCTACACTTTCTGGATATGTTTTTTGTTTCATTTGGACTTTTTTTAAACACTGTTTTGAGGGGAGAGGGGAATTATTAGTGCTTTGGGGTTTTTTTGTTTTCACATTATAGCTACAAAGGGATAGTAATTTAAAAACCAAAGAAAAGAAATTGAATACTTATATTTAATAAGTATAGAAAAGCAGCAGCGTTTAATAGTGTTCTGAGGGGTTTGTCCTGCAATTGCTAAACATTCAAAACTCCTATAGTCTTCTGTTAGTAGATTTTGGGGACTCAGAAATGCAGGACCAAACTCTTAATAGCTTTTTACAAGTTCTTGTCTGGTTTTTGTTGTGGAATATCTATTGGTAGAAATTACAACATTGTGAGAAATATTTCAGACTTAGCAGAAAATGTGATCCACTCTCTGAACAATCTACTGTGTTCTCTATTGAAATCTTTACTGTTGTTGCCTTGTATGTAAATAACTTCACTGTGACAGTTATACTTCTTTAATACATCTGAAAAGATCTTTACATTCAGCCTTCAGCTGTTAAACTTTTACTGGTGACTACTGTATGGGCATCTTCTGTTAAATGTTTTCTGGAAGTTAGTAATCATCTCATACCTCTTAACATTAATTGTCTACATACATGGACCATTTAGATGGAACAGTGCTGATTTTGGAAATGATGCATTATGTCACAAAGCTTATGCCAGTGGAAACAAAAGGTTCTTACAGGATCAGCATTCTACAGCCATGCTGGTACCAGTACTTGGGTTTGAGCCGTATACAGCTGTCACTGTCCTTGTCATTCTCTGTGTGTTTGCATGCACACCACGCTCTGACATGTAAACCCTAGAGGCAAATAAATCTGAAGTGTGATTGTTAGAACATCCTTATGCTCAACTCTCTTCATACTTCTTAGAGCAAAGACCATTCCTTGTGAAAATGGAAGAACACAGAAGATCCATGAAAATTACTTTAGGCAAGATAAAATGTACCTGGTAGTCCTATGCCTCACATTTATACAATGAAATGATGTAAAGTGAAAAATAGTATAAACATATCACTGGATCATTAGATTATAATCATAATGCAGGAAAAAATAACAGTATCAGCTTCCCCCTATTACTATGGTTCTTATTTATTTGAAGTAATTTCTACTTCTTGAACTTTCTGTTCTCAAAAACTCAAAGCTGTATGCACATACATTGATTTGTGTAGATATACACACATATATGTTCATATCTATATATATATGTAAGAGAAAATATAAAACAGGTTTAAACCATCAGGAGAGGAACCTAGCTTGCCTTTTCTTGGTGTGCCTTTTAAGCAAAGTGTCATTGTCGAGACACTCTTACCAGCATCCTCAGCAGCTAGATTTTCCCTTACTCAATCTTAAACTTTTCATACCAAAAATAAGACTGGGTTTGAGTGATGTGGCTTTACAGTGTAATAGACAATAATATAAAATGATCACAAATTTCTTATTTTGTGTATTCTGAAAACTTCAGTAATGTGGTACCCTAAAGATGAACTGTGTATCCCGAGGGACTCCAATAAAAGGCTGTTTCAGACTAGAGCTGTTGCAGTCTGACACCTGAAAGCTATCAGAAGGTAAATGACATCCTTCTCTTCTATCCTGATGTGTCTGCATAGAAACAACTCAGACCTTGTGCACATGCATCCACACAGAAATGGAATATGCATGCATGAGAAAAATCTGAATGCCACAAATAAACTACTTTAAAGGGTGAAAAATAGCATCTGATGTACTCCAAATTGGGTGGGTACAGGATGTTTGTGACCAAAGAATACTTTCATGAATTAATATGAAATTAGCGTATTGCCATTCTGGTATGGTGCAGTCAGTGTAAGAGCTGCCTTGGGCTTCAGCAGCCAGCATATGGACCTCTGAATCCTGTGCAGACATTAACATAGAGAAATAAGTTTTGTACTCAGAGATGGATGCAACTTACTTTGTCTTTCTTCTGTTTATTTAAATGAATCAGATTATCCATGTTGTTGACTACACATCTCTACTGGAGGATGAGCATCTCTATAAAGGAAAACCAATACATAAGTACAATAAATAAGATATTTTAAAAGCAAGCCTTGCAGGAAATCTAATAGAACTACTGACAAGCTAACCTTCAATAAGATTTTAACTGAGCAATTTCTTTTTTGCTTCTGACTTTGTATGTTTAGGTTTAGTAAGTTAAAAAATTTTTGAAAAATCATTGCTTATTACTAAACGTTTTTAATAAAAGCTAATTTTTCCTGTATAATTGTTGACTTGTTCATTCTAACTGAAGCAAAATTATCTTAATAGTAACCATTAATGTTCATCTCCATAGTCAACCTTCATATTTTGTTTCCTTTCTGTAACACTGTAAGCACAGAAACAAATATCTCAGCTCCGGAAAGGATTTTTCCAGATCGCAACAGTGCTGCGAGAACTAGAAGTCTGAGGATCCCATGGAAGTCCTTCTCTCTGCAGTCTGATATTGCTAAAGGCCTAATCCTGAGACAGCTGAAAATCACCCAAATATCTTGGCAGTCTTCTTAGACATCCTTTACTTGGATGTACTAGTGGACATAAGGGGTTTGAGTTGCTCCTTTGTTGTTCTCATCACACTAGAAAACCAATAGACAGTGGATAGAGTTAAGTAGAAAAATTGTCAAATATAATTCCATTGTCCATTTCTTTTCTGATATTTTAAAATTATTCTCTTAATAACTTGCCCACGAATACATTTTAGTAAAAGGAACTCATGACTGATGCTCCTTAGGGAACCACAGTATGTTTGAAGTCACAAAAGTCTGCTGCTAATCTGAATTATTCTGACATTTATTGGATATTATAATTATTTACTGTTTATTTACAGCAAAGAATAGCTTGTCTGCATTGCACAGTGTATTCTGATGAGCATGCACAGTGGCTTTGGGCTGCTTCTCCATTCAATGTGTGGAACTTTCAAATACACATATGGCTTGTGGTGAGTGAATCCCTGCCCAAGTACATGGAATAGCCTGACTCTCACCACAGAAAGGCACTGGTGCTTCCAAGCAGGATGTGTACTGTGCAGCTTCTGTGAAGCACTTGGTGTGCATGTAGCTCTGTCAGTGTGGCATGATGTGGTTACTTTTTCTTAAGTGTGTCCCTGGTTATAAAGCTAATCAAAAAGACCTCATGAGGTAAGAAAGTCTTTATTTCTTCCTATTCTTAAACAGGACTCTAGCTTATGGTGGCATTTCTTTCTGTGTTTCCAAAGGCAGTGATGGATGTTAAATAGTTTAGGTTGGAACTGATCTCTAAGATCATTGAGTCGAGTTGTTAACCCAGCACTGCCAATTCCACACTAAACCATGGCCCTAAGTGCCACATCCACGTGTGGCAATACCTCCAGGGATAGTGACACCACCACTTCCCTGAGCAGCCTGTTCCAGTGCTTGACAATCTTTTTAGTGAAGATTTTATTCCCAATACCAAATTAAAACCTGCCCTGGTGCA
Organism: Certhia americana; assembly: GCA_018697195.1. Lineage (NCBI taxonomy): Eukaryota > Metazoa > Chordata > Aves > Passeriformes > Certhiidae > Certhia > Certhia americana. The sequence goes on along the minus strand of CM031858.1, from coordinate 131,677,193 downwards.
GCTTGTGGCTGTGTCATGCAGCTGGCTGAGAAATTTACTGTGGGATATTTCTATGCCAGGCTGTGATGCAGCCATGTTATGCCCACTATTGACAATGAAGACACGTCCTGGGTAGCCCATGTTGTTTCTCATGATTGTCTTGTGTCAGATGGAGTAATAGCTTAAGCTTTTTGGAGAAAGGCAAATTATATTGATGGCTTAGTGAAGTCATTAAGTTGCATTTGTGAAATACTTTTTCACAAAATGTATTTCTCCTCTTCGTTCAGTGCATTCATTCTGGAAAGGGCCTATCTTTTACACAGTATACTCTCATCCATTTTGATTTGGTTTAATTTGTGAGCATTTTTAAAGCATATGTGAAAATTTCCCATATTTTCCTCCTTCTCTTCCTCCTGCTCAGGACAATGAATGTGGACATTACTTTTAAGAGCATCCCCTGAGCCAGGTGTCCTTCAGACATAGTGGGCATGCAAATGCACGTCAGCAACAGCTTTTATTCTCAGCTATTCAGAGTTCACTGAAGTGAAGTCTTCCTTTGAAAGGATGTTCAGATTCTAAGTAAGTCTTTCAGAATAATTGTTAGTCCCAGCCCAACAGATGCTTTATACTTTTTTCCATTATTTGCTACACAGTCCTCAGGATAGATTCACACTTCATTTCACTAGGCCTTCAGAGAGTCGTCTGGGTTGGAGAAGAGTGGTATTTGTCACAGAAACAGGAAGAAAGAAATAATTTTTTAAAATTTTCTTTGGGGAGAGAAGAAAAAGAATACGACATCTGCACCTGGCCAGGCTGCTTATGAGGCTGACTGTGGATGTGAGGAAAAAATGTGTTGGCTGATAAAAGCAAATCAGTAGTAATCTATACAACTTACTGGTCTGTGTTGATGTTTCACATCTGATTTTCTTCCATTCTTGTTTATTGTCTTCTATATTCATGCTTTATTTATCCTGTTGCTACTTTAATGATAGAAGTTTTAATTTTTTCAAACTTTATAAATGGAAACATGCCATAATAGTGCCATGTAAATAAAATTGGAAAAATAACCTAATGAAAGTCACCAATGTGGAGGTGTTTTCTCCTCCTTTCTTTCCCCACTTCTTTCTGGGATTACAGAGGCTTCTGATGGCAAATGTTTGTCTGTGTATAGAGAGACTTTGCATGCTCCAGCCCTGGGCAGACATGGATGGGAGATGGTTTTATTGAGAGGGCTGGATGAGCTGTACACCTGCTCAAGGTGTCATGTAAGTGTTGTGCCCTGTTGGAAGCCTCTCTTTTCCTCCTGCTCCTCTCCCTGCTGGGCCATGGTGCAGGCACTGAGACTCCTGCAGAGCATGAGGAACCAACACGCAGCTTTGCCAAGAGACTCAGTGGAATCTGGAAGCTGTTGATCCCCAGCAGGGTTGCACTAAGCTCAAGTCATTGCCTGTGGTCTGGGAAGCCTTGCAGGAGCCAGCTGTTATCTCTGGGAGAACGTCATGCTGTGGTGGCAAACAGCTTTGATACCACTTCATTGGCTGGACTGCAGCATGGCCATAGCTCCCAATAATGTTTGTTCAGACCAAGGAGTCTGAGAACCACGTTTAACCCTTGGGAAAAATAAAATTTCTTGTGTCTGTTTTTTTACTGATGTACAAAAAATATTTAGGAAATTACGTGAGTGCAGTGGAAGAGTTTGTGTAATAGCTTCAGCTAACAATCTCTCCATTCCCTGTGCCGGGACCTTTCTTAGTGCATTAGCACTACTCCTCAGCCTCAAGTTCCTACTCTGGGTACTGGGTTTAGCTTTGCCGGAAGCGATGGTGGGAGCAGGAAGTTTTCATGTGCTGTAGGCAAGCAGCCAGAGTTCTTGCCTGGTGCTGGTACTTGTTTGGTGCTAACTAGGCCTTTCTAAAGGCCACAGAAAATTCAGAGGGGATAAACTGGGCACTAAGCAGGGAGCTGCCCAGACCCAGGCAGCAGGAAGACATTGGAAGGATTTAAACTATCATCTGATTCTGGGCTCAAATACAGGTTTTCTGTCAGTCACAATGGGGGAAAACAATGGTATTCACCATTTACCATGGCACTGCAAACTCCAGAGATCTTAATCTTTGTTTTCTTTAGGTGTCACAGCTTCAGAAGTTAAATTTGTAAATATACATGGCCACGTACTAATGTACCTGGATATATTTTCCTCTGTCAAATTAATTAAGCCCCATGTTGTTTACTAAAAGCCTGGTTTCCTCTCCCTGTGGATTTTTCTTCTGAGGACAGATATTGCAGTATCTCTCCTTTGCTTCTCTCAGAGAAAAGGTTAGCCCTCCTAGTCCTGTTTCTCCCCTCTGTACAGTATTTGGAGCTGACCAATGTAATTCTTCAACTGTTCCTTTGCTGCATACAGGTGTGCCCAGAAAGAAGCACCCTGCCCCCCCATTCCCCCTTTCATTCCTGTGGTGTCACTGGAAGGATTGATGCATGAGAAGGTGGCTGTGGCACTCAGATGTTTCTAACACCTTTTTTTTTTCCCTATTCAGGTCTTTCTGCTGCTTTGCACTCCTCCTGGGCTCCCAAGGCCTGCATGGTCATGGTTAAAAAAAAGCCCACAGCAAATACATCAAAGAGGGAGACCAAAAGCTTTTGAGTTGATTTATATGACACTAAGCCTTTTGTGTGATGCATCAATTGATATTTCATTTTTATTGCAGTACAGTGGGGTATATAGGCTTAACAGCAAGAGGTGTCCTTTTGATCTCTCATTGCACATGAAAACAGGTGTCATAGTCCAGAGATTATGGAGGTCAGAGATTATTTGAGGAAGGATTAAGTAGAAGTACCATTTTATGTAGCAACCATATCCAAAAGCATGAGATTCTTTTAAAAGTGCAGGTGTTATTTCAGTCTAGATAAGTCGTATTTGTTTGTTATATACCAATTTTTCCTGCTGAAAGAAGACTAGAATTTTTCAAAGTGTTTTGTATTAAAAATGCAGAAACAAGCCAAATGCTCCACTTATAAGTACAATTAATAAAATAACTTTGCCTGAGTCTTGTGAAATCCAGAAGAAATTTTGGGTTGCTTTTCCTGTTAGTTGGTCTTTACAGAAAATGGCCTTGAGACTGTTCAGAAAATAATGGGATGACTGTATTAATGTTCAGCACTGTGCCAATTTTTATACAGATACAATTGCGTAATCCAAACCTTGTTTACCTCAGTGAACAGAATTTTCTGGTGTGGGGAGTACTGGTTCAGTATTTCAATAAATACAACTGAAATATTGCTCTGACTCATTCCAAGAATTCCTCATCCCATTAGAAACTCTAAAACAACCATAAGCAATTTGGTAACCCACTATAGGTATGTGGGTATCTCTCCTGCTAAGGAAACATATCTATCACTGATTGCTCAGCTTTTTTAGAAATAAATTAGTTTTTGAGGCTGTTTACATTCCACGATGTAATGTGGGTAAAATTAGTAGCAATACTGTTGTATTAAATTCAACAAACCAAAGAAATCTATTTCTCCTAGTTAGTGTAATTATAACTTTTTTTGACAAGCAGATGTTTAAACAGTCCCAAAATATGTGATTATTAGAATAAGGAATTGGGGATCTCTAGGATTATAGGGCCAGCAGTACAGTTGTCCTGCATCCCAAAAATGAATGCAAATTTATTCCAAGAATAAGTATAATTTTGAAGCCTTTTAAGTGTAGTTAGCATTGATTTATTCAGCCCATCAACTGACAAGTTTATACATCTCATAGAACTTGTCTTCAGTTACTGCCTCCACATAAAGCTCAATAGTTTGGTCCTGTCTTTCAGCTAGAGTAGGAGAAAATCTTATTTGCACAGTGTTTGACGAATGTGAACTGAAGCGTTTAGTTCAGCTCTTTGCTCTAGAACAAGGAGCCAACCATCAAGGCATTTTTAGAAGAGATAATCGAGGCTGCTTAGGGCTGAATGGGGAGTGTGATGCAGAGCCAAACAGCTGCTGTGTTCCCTCATCACAGCAGGTGACAGAACCTGTGTGGCCTTACCTTCCCAAGATATTGTGAGGCTGCCAACCTCACGTTTGCCCATGCAGCTGACCCAGGTGAGAGGAGGGTATGTCTAACACTCCTGTCTGTGCTTAGAAATTTGAAGTTGATACTTTTGGAAGGTGATCTCTGATTTTTGGTCCAGATCTCTAAATGAAAGCATGCAAGACATGACTGTCCTGTGCACTTTGCAAGGAAAGAATTCAAACTGTTCAGTTGCAGCTTTTTCTCCATTCAGGTTTATTCTTCTTTTCTGGGCTGTATTGGATTAATGCTTTATTTTAAAAGCCCAGAACTGAAATAGACTAACTTTTCATTCCCCATGGCTTTCTTCTCATCTTCTCTGGCAAGATGCAAAGATGCACTTTGCTTTTTTAATACCGCTTTCTCAGGATGGAAAAATTGTAAGGTGTCTTGTTTCAGGTATCATTAACTGTCTAGCAAGGTCTTTTTGTTCTGCATTCTTCGTATGTCTAGACTGACCTTTCTCTGAATCTAAAGGGATTCCTAAGGAAATCAAATGCACCTAGAAACACCTGCCACCTCTGTTCCTTTTCCAGCGTGTTAAATTGTTTTGGTGCTCTGGGGCTCCTGCCAAGTGTGAGGAAGCATATTTATATTTTTTTTTTGCTGGTGGATGGGCCAGTGCTCTGTTGCTACTACTCATGTGAAGCAGAGTCCTTCATGCTCTCCAGCAGTGCACTGGTAGCACTGGGGAGAGCACCAGTACAGTCCCAGTTTGGGGAATGTGAGAGCCAGGAGTGGGGCTGCCCTCACCAATGTATAAAGAAGTCCCAACCATTTTTGCCATCAAAAGCATAAGCAAAATTTCCCTGTATTCATAAAGCATTTCCAATACTGCTGAGATGCCCCTTGCAAAAATCAACTGCCAGACCTGGTAGTTCACCTGCCAGGCTGAGTAAGGATTGGAGAAGGAGCTGCATCCTGACTTTGGCTGGTTGCCATGTCCCTGTTGTGGGGCCTGCCTTGCCTCTCTGCTGATGGTGCAAGAGAGGGGGAGAACCATAAGAGGGGGTAGGATGGGGATAAGCCACTCTCCTGGAAGGTGCTTGCAAGTGGCCTCTTCCCTGGTTTTAGCCGTCTTCTTTAGAGCATGCTCCCACAGGGAATGCTGAGAACCTGCTCATCAAAGAAAAATACATCCAGGGTTTCTTCCTTCAATAGGAAGGGATCAAAATATTAAAAAAACAATCATGCTAACATTGGCAGTAGGAAGGTGTGCCATAGTATGGAAAGAAGAAAGAAACAACATACAGAATATATTTTTCCCAAAAGTAAACAACAATTCTGACATGTTATCTTTTGCCATGCTTGGAAAACCTAACATAAGGAGGTGCTAGCTCATAGTGTGATGTGCCATAGTGCCATGTCTAGGCACTGATACAATAGAAATAAATTTGAATTTACCTAATGGTAATCAAATGGATGGTCCTCAAGGGGGCTATGGTAGGGTGTCAGTATTCAGAACATTTCCTAGAATGTGACAGAACGTGAATTTCAAAACCAGCATGTTCATTTGAAAGGATAATTTCCACTGAAAGTTGGTAGGACTGATGTTCCTGAGTCCAGAGCTCTGAACCCTCATTTTGCTGTGTTACAGTCCCACCACATCACCTTTCCTCATATGTTATGGAGGCTGCAGGAATAGCCATGTCAGGCTATGGCAGGTAGAGAGGGTAAAGCAGGAGGTGCAGGACCAGGGATGGGCAGCACAGCAGCTGCTGGCAGGCAAACTGCTGCTGTGTGAGTACCGTTCATCTTCCAAGTAAGATTAAGAGTTTTCTTTGAAAGTCAACAGTGTCATCAGTGGAATAGTCTGCTCAAAGCTGCAGACTTTTGCACCACACAGAACACCTGCACATTGGGTGACAACAAGCAGATGTTGGACCGTGCATCTGAAAGTGGGCAGCTCTTAGGCTGTTTTAGATCTATAGCAGAAATAGTCAGATTTATAGCAGTCTTTGTCCAATTCCTGAAAAACTTAGTCCTGTTTATATCTGAACAGGGATTTGTGAGAAGCCAGAGCCTATTAGTAGCCTTAAAGAAAAAAAGCAAGTGTGGGAGGTGCTGATGTTTCTTTGCACTTCTGTGAAGCTGAAATGCTGGATTTGTGCCACTGCCTCTTATGGCAAATTCATGTGTTTATCCAAGTAAGGACTTAGGTGATTTAGGGTTGTGTGTAAAGGGTGAGGCCATGTCAGGCAAACAAATTTCTGCAGTGGGAGGTCAGTGTGAGTGCCAACACCTGTGAGATGATTCTCCATCCTCATTTTTAGCAGGGCAAATAGATTCCAGAGCCAGACCTTTGCCAGCAGTGTCACGTGATCTTGGGAAACAGTTTCTAGACTGTTTGGAGGTTGCTTCCTCCACTTGACAACCCATAATTTTATATCTGAGAGGTGAAGAGATCCACAATCTTTAATGAGAGTTATGTTTCTTAGCAGCTTCAATGATTGCTCTGTAGAACTGTTGCTTTGAATAATGTATTACCCATTGCTCTATTTTTAACCCCGTAAATTATTCTCAGATGAGAAGCATAATCTTTTTTTTTTTTTTTTTTTTAAGGGGAAAGGCAGAGTCAGTAAAAAATGCTTCAGAAATCAGATGGGAACATTCTTTTACCCAGACTGAATAGTGTGCAACTTGAAAGTTAGTTACAGGAGATCAAATTAATTTCGGGTGTAACTTAATGGGAAGCCAGGTGCATAAATTGGAAAAGAAAATCAGAATAACATAATGAGAAAAGAATAGTTCTGGCACAACACCTCACCGAGGGATATGAGTGGTGCCTTGGGTTGAATGTTGTTTGAAAGCACCATCAAAGGTAGATTAAAGTCAGGAGTATTGTGGGAGGAAATGGATGACCAGCACAGCAGGAGCAGTTACTCCAGAGGCTTTCTGCTGCTTATATGTGCACAGCTGGGGCCTCTAGGGATGGGGGTTATTTTGGAAGAGATGAAAGGTCGTGTCAAGTTGATTTAGTGCCTACAAATACTGGTGGTATGTTGTTTAGTCCCTAATCTGTCAGGTAGAGAACAAGAAGCTTGTATTGTTTGTTCAACTGAAAAATGTGGGTTCCCCACCACAATCAACAATTAATAGCATTTCTAAGAATAGAAATCTAGCCTGATGTGCATGTTTAAAAAATGTTATTCTCTTTCCAGGCTTCTCTTTGATTATAATATATACTCAGAACATCCTGAAACTTATATCAGTTCTATATCCCTGGTGAAAAATTTTTTTTTATGCATTTAATTTCCATTTTGTGGCACAAAACTGAGTTTTTGAGTGCATTACACACTACTGGGACAAGACACACAGTACAAAGAGCACCAGATACAGTAGTTCCCTGCAGTCTTGTAAAGTTCTATACAAAAAGGTACAAATACTGGAGGTATTAAATTTAGAAAACTAAATGCAAAGTTTTTTGGTTTTGAGTTTGCGATGTGAAGTAGCCCATGCTACTTCATACTCCCATATAACATGGGAGGAAAAAACAGTAGGTTTTCAAAATGGAAAGTCTGCAGGGAAAGAGAGAATTAGCAACTGATGAAAGTAAATGAGTAATAAACCAGGCAATAATGCAAAATCTGAACATACATAAAAAGCTTAATCACAATCTATATATAGGTTTTACATCTCAGGAACATAATGTAACATACTGCTTCTCAAGGGCATCTCTGACTCTCGTAATAGCCTAGATTTGTACTAGAAATCCAGATCCTCTAACAGTTTTTTTCCTAGCAATAAAGGAAGTTACCTCATTTGAAATCTCACCACAATTCTCATTTAAACAATGCAAAGCTCTCAGACGAAAGAGAGTAGGCACAGCAATTTCACTGGTGCCATGAAGGTGACTGTCACAGGCAGGAGGAGCACAGGCCGATGCAATGCTCTTCAGTAAACTTCTTGTCCAAACTAAGGAGATTTCTGACCATGGAAATCTCCCAGCCCTGGAGAAAGTGGCCAGTTAGTTCTCTCATCCTTCAGTTCTGATACAGTGGTTTGTGGAAGTGCAGATGCCCTGCTTTCACACAACAGTGAGTGAGGAAGTCTGGCTAAGGTACTGACTATGCAAAAAATGCACCTCTTCTCCCCTGTGAGGCTTAGGAGAGATCACATTTTTTCTTCCAAATGTGATGTAAACGTTTTCCTGTAGCTTTTATTTATTGAAAGATAATTTTTCTCAGCACTTGCTACACTAGAATAGACATTACTTCATAAAATGGCAGGAAAGTTGTGCCTTATTCTTCCTTACCTAGATTTTTGTGGCAGCTAAGACAGCACTATTACTTAAATAATTAAATTGTTATTCTGGTCAGTGAAAAATACTTTTAGTCATAAGCAAATACTAAAACTGCTGTACAATACTGTTCAATGCTCAAACATAGTAAATCTAAGCAGAAGTAATGCAAAAAAAGGGCTACATCCTCTAGAGAGGTCAGGGGAACAGGACTTGCAAAAAGAAGACTAAAAGGAAGCTAAGAGAGGTATAAACCTGTGAAAATATGTATGTAATATGGTTGCTGTCTATAAATACACTAAGAGGAAAATGAAATATTTAAGCTAAAGAACAGTGTTGGCAAAAGAAAAAAAATACTATTTTATATATATATACGTATACGCACTGGTATAAAGCAGGCATTAATAAAATTATGCTAAAAGTTGTGTAAGCCTTGGGGAGCAGCATAGCTCTGGAATGGTCTTCAGGAGAAGGGGAGAGCAAAAATGTGACTACTTTTAACAGGGAGTTAGTTAAGTTTATGAAAGGAATTCCTGTGCACTGTGCAAAGTAATTGTCATGATAATAAGAACATCTTAAATTTCAGTACTTTATTTGTTTAGTGTCTTTGATCAAAAGTACTTATATAAAAATGCAATAATGAAAATTCCTTTCAACCAGTACAATAAAAGTTGGAATTCCTTGTGTGATTCATTTTCTTAGTAAAATGCAATTTGGACACCTTCCAGTCAATATTTGCAGAAATGACAGAGCATCAGCCTTAAAAATAGTAATAAATCTAGAACATAAGATGAGCTATAGGTTATTGAAATGATGTGTTGCAAAGTTAAATCCAACATTTGCATTGTTAAACTAGCAACAGCTGAGGGAATTTGTGGCTCTTTTGCAAGTCTACAGGTCTCACCAAGTAACTGCTCTGAAAGTCCTTGGTTTCTAGCTCTGTAAATCTACTGTTTATGAAACTGAGATAAAACCACTGCTTGTAGCTGGGTTTTCCAAAAACCCCAACCAACAAACATGATTTGCACTGTCCTTTGCATCAGTGAGAGAATTTGCCAGCCTTGCAGCATGTAACCTGACTGGAGGGTATGTGCTGCCTGTGCCCACTTCTTCCTCCCCTTGTTTTTTCCTTGGTATTTCAGTTCAACAGGCGACCTCACACTGCTCCGTGTGTTAGGTGCTGGCTGTTCATGAGTGTGTCAGAGTTCACACACGTGCAGTATGAATCAGGGACAGGAGTATTGACTTTATGCCTGAGAATCAACATAAATTGAATTGAACCAGCCCTATCCAGAATTGTAAGCCTTAGCAAAATGTTTCAAGTTTGGACACCAAATTCAGGTTTTCTAGGTCTACCTTCAGGACCATGTATATGGCACTTTCAATTTCAGGGACAGCAAGCAATGGCTTGCTAATTGACTTATAACTTGTGCAGGTTGTGTTGAAAATTGGTAAGGCTGGAAAGGACCTTTTCCCCTCACGCTTCATGGCCTAAATCAGCTACTAACTGATGTGAGGGGAGTGTGTTCAACAGAAATGGGGTGTGGGGGGGATAAGTTTTTTCACACTGTGTATTCTGTCATAGATAACTGGGCAAACAGAAATCCAGTCCTGGGTGCTTAGCTTTCTGGTTTTTAGGTGGAGCTGATACAGTGTCAAAAGATCCAGACCAAGCTGCAATCTGTAATAGCCTAAATGAGGCAATTACGTATTCATAACATATTTGCTTTATTCTGTCATTTGAGCCACCCTTTGTCATGGTTTAAAAGCAGTCTTCCAAACAAGACAATTTCAGCTTTAGTATTTTAAATTCTCTTCTAACTAGCTTGAATTTACTTTCTGCACCTCTCTGGTCTTCACACGTAAAATTAACAAAAACATTAATTGGGACATTATATGTGATGAATGGGATGGAAAAGCAGTAGGATCTGAAGACAATTGCTGTTCTGCCCACTGAGTGCCAGTAGTTTGTTTTCTAGCACTGAAGTAAAAAGAGGGAAGCAGTGGCTTCTGCCTGTTGACTGTGAATGTTTGATCTCTGTACAATTGTGTAAGGGAGGAGACTGAGCACTCAAAAAACAACTCTATGCAGATTCATTATTACTCTTGAAATCTCATATGATCTGTTCTCTCATGGTTTTTTTTTAAACAAGTACACGCCAGCCTGTGAACGGATTTAAACTGACTACATCACAGAAGTAGGTAGGAGGATCTACCCACAGATAGTGAAGTATTAAGCTCTTTATCTGTTTCCTTCTTAGGCCCTTATACTCTCCCTTAGCTGTAAATTGAGAGATTCTTTCTGAGTGAAAATTGGGTTTTGCTTAGAAATTCCTTGGCAGAAATTTTAATGGAATTGTCTGTCATCAACACCTGCTTTCAAGCTTTACTGATAAAATTAGATTTTATATCTCAGCATCACATATGGCATCTTTATAATTAGTCTTTTTGCAGTACATGAATGTCAATTCCTAAAATGCCGCCTGTACTGTTCATGTGGGAATATTTCACTTCATTAATCAAATCCAAGTTTTTCATTAGAGCTTCTAATTGTTTAAAGCCCACCTCTTCATGTGTCTAATCTCAAAACCATTTTGATGGACCGATAGAACACATTTGCAGCTGCACTGGGACTGAGCTGTGAGCAGATCACTTCTGGAAATGGGATCCTGAGAGTTCTATATGGGCCTCCATACCTAGAGTCACTTGTGGAAATGTAGCACTTGTTGAATATGTAGCTGTCTGAAAATGAGGGGTGGCCTTCTTCAGAGGGCTCAGTATTGATCTAATCTTTGAAACAGAGGAAAGTCTATGCCCAAGAGATTCTGAAAAATATTATTATACATAACATTTCAGAGCAAGAACACACAAATTTAAACACACATACTCAAGAGTAAGCAAACTTAGAGGTGTTTTCAGGCAAGTGATGATCAGAATTACAGTCAGCAATATAGGTAGAAGTGTTCCTGTATCACTGACTCACAGGTGGCTGTTTCAAACCACTGTAAAATGCATGGGAAGTCCTATACTAGTACAGACACCAGTATAGGTGATAGCTAATTTTTTTCATTACTCATGTCACAGCTGAGAATTTTTATTCCACTTGGGTACATTCGTCTCTCTGCTCAGATGAGAAAATGCACAAAGTAACGGATCATCACTATACCACCAGCACTAATGTCATGGAAGTGGTAACATTTGTATGGAAAAGTCAGCATTTAGTACCCTTATGCAACAGGATGAAACTGTGCAAACTGTTAACTTGTAATAGAAATATCTTTAGTTTCTCAAGTGCAAAGTGCAGTGTCAGCAACACGATCTTCTAGGAAAAAAAACCCCAAAATAAGAAAACATTTATAAACATAGCTCTTGCTAGTTGTCATGCAAACTGCTGTCAGACTTGTACACTAATGCAGTGAATCATTCAGGCTCAACTCACTGGGGGTACTCCTGCTCATATTGGTCAGACTGGCCATAAGGGATTTAACTTTATAAGCATAGTAGTCCCTTAAGTTGACAGATGGAACTTCTTTCATGCCATCACCAAAATCACAGCTTCTCATGGCACTCTCTAACTGCTTCTGACGCCTATAGAAGTGGGAGAATTTATTAAAGATCAGTGTAATGGGAAGCACTACCACTAGGATACCAGCTAGGATGCATGCAGATGCTGTCAGCTTGCCAGCAGTGCTCCCTGGCACCACATCCCCATAGCCAACTGTGGTCATGCTAACAGTAGCCCACCACCAACAAGCAGGGATGGTGGCTAACCCCTCATTCTCTTCTTTCTCAATGGTGTAAGCCACTACTGAGAAAATGGAGATGCCAACAGAGAGGTAGAGTAAAAGGAGCCCCACCTCTCTGTAGCTATACTTCAGGGTGGCTCCGAGAGACCTCAGACCTGTGGAGTGTCTAGCAAGCTTTAATATGCGGAAGATCCTCATGAGTCTCAAGACTTGTGCAACTCTGCCTAAATTTGCTAAAGTGGGACTACTTTCCACCACCAAGTTGACAATTAATGTAATATAAAATGGAAGGATAGACATTAGGTCAATCAAATTCAGGGCATGCTTGAAAAATTTTAAAAAGTCAGGAGCTACTGCAAATCTCGCCACCAGTTCAAAAGTGAACCATGCAATACCAAAATGTTCCACGATTTCAAAGCGAGGGTCTTCCTCAGGGTTCCCGTTGCTGTCCACAATCTGAAAGTCTGGGAGGCTGTTCAGGCACATGGTCACAATGGAGCCCAGCACCACCACTATTGAAAGGACACTGAAGATGCGGCTTAAAACTGAGTACCCAGGATTATCCAAAGCAAGCCAGAGCTGCCTCCTGATGTTTCCAAAGGGCTGTTTGTCAAATTTAGAGGCATCATTGTAGAAAGCCAAAATCTCATCAAAAGAAGATGTCGTACTTTCCTGGTCACTTTGTTCCTCCCATTTCTCTTGGTCTGGCTCCATTTTCCTCCCATGGTAGCTATAACTGCAGCAGGAGTCTATAAAGAATTCATTGATTCCCCAGTATTCAATCTCCTGACTGAAAGAAAACACACAGAGTTCACCCATCACATGGAGCTTGCCAGTGTTATAAAAATGTAGCACGTAAGGAAAGAGCTCGGGGTTCCTGTCAAAATAAAATTCATTCTTGGTGTCATCATAGTCATCACAAAGCTCCAGTATCGACTCCTTTGAGTGGCAGCTCAGCAATTTGCCCAGCCTGGTCTCAGGGAACCTTAATAATGTGTTGGATCTCATCTTTTTCTTAAAGCCTCCAACGTTGATGCTGATCTCATTGTCTTCAAAATTCGCTTCAGATAAAGTCCTCAGACTCTGCCCTGTCATAGTGAGCTCCTTCCAAATGTGGGTAGGGAATGAAAACCTAGGATACAATTACACAGAAAGTTGGCAGAATGAACAAATCTACAGCATGTTCACCTATTGATGCTCCTTCCTCCCTTCCTCCCTTCCTCCCTTCCTCCCTTCTCTTTCTCTGTTGCTCTTTCTTTTCTTTTTCCTTTCTCTTTCCTTTTTCTTTTCTCTCATTCTCTCTTTCCCTCTCTTTTTCTTTCTTCCCTTCTTTCCTTCTCTCCTTTCCCTCTTCTCCCTTTCCCCCTTTTCTCTCTTTTCCCCCTGTTCACTCGCTTTCCCTCCCTTTTTCTCCCTCTGCCCCCGTTTCTCCCCTTCTTCCCCTTTTCTCCCACCTCCCACTGAAGACCTTGAGGGAGGCTCCTTTGTTCCCGCTGCAGGCTCCTGTCCCTCCCCTCGCCCTTCACCTGTGCTGCGGCTGTCGCTGCCACCAACCCCCCGTTACTCACGGCCTTTATGCCACCGGGGCCTCGCGGACCTTTCATTCCCTCCCGCCGCTCCCGGCCCCGCCACACAAGGGGCCTCCGCCGCCGCCCGGGCTCCCGTCCCACGCCGCGCCTCAGGAGCCCCGCTCCGACCGGCGGGGAGCCCGCCCCGCCCGGCCCCGCGGCTCTCCGCGCCCGCCCTACCTGCTGCCTCAGCGGCCGCGGCCCCCCGCCGGCTCTCCCTGCTGCCACCGGGCCCCCCGCCCCGCCATCCACCGCCTAACCGCGGGGGCCCCCGGGGCTCAGCCTCGCTGGCCCGGGTCTGCCGAAACTCGCCGGCGGGTGCCGCTGCCGGGGATGCTGATGCCCGGGGGTGTGGTGCCGGTGCCAGGGTGGAATTCTGATGCCGGTGGGGTCCGGTGCCGTGCAGGGTGCTGGTGCCGGTAGGAGTGCTGTTGCGTGTCCGGGGATGCCGAAGCCTGGACCGGGCCGGAGCGGACAGGGCAGGGCAGGGCGGCAGGGCAGGGCAGGGCATGTGCAGGCCTGAGTGGCAGGGCAGGGCAGGGCAGGGCAGGGCAGGGCAGGGCAGGGCAGGGCAGGACGGCCCCGCCGGCCGCGCGGTGCTGAAGGGACAGCGGCCGCCCCGCTCAGCGGCGGGAGGCGGCGGCACGCCCGCTCGTCATGGTGACGACCCCCGCGGCTGCCGCCCGCCCCCGCCGCTCCCACCTACCCCCGGCCCGACCCCGCCGGCAGCGATCGGGGCTGGTGGGTGGGCGGGCGGGGGCTGCGGAGGGGCGGCCCGGCGGAACCGGTGTGCCGGGGGTGCCGCCGCTCCCTCGTTCTCGGTCTTGCCCCCGCACACCGGCGGCAGCGGCGTCGCCAACTCGGGTTTCCTCCCCACCGCGATCGTGCTTCACGCCGGCTCCGAGCGGCACAACCTCCCGAGGGGGGACGGGGGACGCCCACCCACGGCCGCAGTGTCTCCGAGCACCCGCGGACCCTGTGCCGAGGGGCGTCGCCCGCCCCCCGCCGCTGTCCCCCTCACCCTGCCGGGAAGGGACCGGGGCAGCGGTGCCCCTACCTCACCCGCCCCTGGCACCAGCGGGTCCTCGCTGTGGCGCCTGGGCAGGGTCCCTGCGGAGACTGACAATAGGAATGACGGGGACACTTGTCAGAGCAATTTGGTGCGAGGGGAGCGGAGCTGCGTGTTGAAGCTGCTCGCCGCCCCCTCAGTCGCCGGCTGGGAACCCCCGACCTCCGCCCACAGCCCTGCCAGCCATTTCGGGAGGGATGATCGTGAACGGCGGCTCCTCGGGCAGGGTGGGTGGGAGTGCTGACCTCCTTGCGCTGCTGCTCTTGGTTGGTAGACTTTTCGTGCTAGCACATGGAGTAGTGTCCAGCTACATGGTCAGCGATGGCAGTGTCCCTGCCCACGCTGCAGGCGGCTGGGAAGAAATCTCCCCGCCGTTGCTGAGCTCGGGGTGAGGCAGAGTTTCTCGGGGAGAAGCCTGCTCGTGGCAATTCCTGACCCCGGCCTGAGCAGGGCCGGTTTTGCAGAGCACAGGTGCACAGAGCACAGGTGCTTTACGCCGGGACAAGCCACATCATGTCCTGTCAGCTGCCTCCTGACTGCCTCTCACTCGTGGTCCCACGCATCTGAAGTCTGGCTCCTGGAATTGGTCTCCTGTCAGTGTTTTGTAGGGTTAGGGTGTGCGGGGGGATGAAGACTCCTGTCTTGCTTCCCCCAGCCCTGTCAGAGCCCTGAGCTCTCCAGCCCTGTGCATCACCTTCGGCTTGCTCCTCAAAGCCTCGGTGGGAGAGAGACGTTATAACTTCCAAGTCCGGCCACACGTGAGCCCTGTTTACAAGGATATCACGGTATTAAAGATCAGCCCTTTAAGAGCCCAGGAGACTGAGTGCAGACAAGGAGTGGGGCAAATAACTCCTGGTGTTTGCCACTGGCCCGGTCTCCAAGAGCCCGCTCAGCTTTCCTGCCTGGGTTGTAGGGATCACCCCACCCTATCCCACCAAGGCTGGTGCATTGTGTGGCCAAAGTCTCCACGCTTCTGGGGACACTCCCACAGCGGTGTGGGGAGACACACAGCACCTCAGCCCCCCGGAGATGCTTCAGACGATCTGTGTTTCAGTGATGCTACAGATGGTCTCCCCGCTCGCCTCTTGAGTGGTGCGTGCTCTTGCTTTGCTCTCCTGCTGGTGAGTGCCTCCTGCCTCCCTCTTCTGGGAGGGCTCTGTGTCCCAGCATGCGTCGCTGCGTGTCCTCTGACATCCCAGGGGACGCTTAATCCACACGGAATTGCGGACACCAGGCTGCTTTCCTGGCCAGGGAAAGTGCTGCTCCTCTCAGCCCAGTCCCTCCAGCTCTTCCCCTGCTGGGAAGTGGCACGCAGGAGACAGAGACTGCACATAGAAGGGAGGAGGCTTTGCAAATGCGGTGGCGACCTGTCCATTTCCCTGTCCGAGCGGCGATCCACGTCCAGAGAGGCAGCTCTCCTGCTTCCCAGCGGCGGTGTAGCTGTTGTGTTAGCTTGTGACAGCCGCCTCCTCTCTGGGGAGCTCTGTGTATTTTTAGAATTGGCTTTTAATGCCTGGGGCAAGGGGTGGCAGGACACAGGACTGGAAACCACCACGTTAAAATTTTTGGGTTGGATGCCCCACCACTTTCCCCAGGGCTTGGCTAAATCACAAAACTTCTCTAATGTAATTTCCCACTCGCTCTTAGGAGAAGGAAAATAACTCATATTCCTCAGTAACATACAAGGAATAGTGAGCTGCTGCTGCTGGAAGTGCATTCAAGTGATTGTCTGTTTTCACTAGCTCTGCTCTATCCTGGGTAGCTAGTGGGGGCTTTAAACATATTGAAACATCTTCAGCAAATTTGTAAAAATATAAATTACTTTTGTTTCTTATTCTTAAATTAAATATTTTTCCCCTACTGCTGCTTTGGAACAAACTAAGTGGAGATATATTTATAGAATTTCCAATCTTTTATAGGATGTTCTCACCTTCTAAGTCACTTGGTTAAGAAAAAAAGGGTTATAGGCAGTCTCATTACTCATTTATCAATCTCTGATCTTATCTGTACCTTGGAAAAAATTGCTGGTTACTTTTCTAAGTTGCATTTTCTCATTAAAAAACACAAGAAAGTTTATGAAGAAATACTGGAGATAGAAAGTAAAGCAATATAACTGCATAAGGGTACAGCTCTCACTGGTCTCATGTAATGTTTCTGTAATTAGGGCTAATAGACTCAGCTAAAGCATTTTGCTAATATGGCTAAAATGCTTCCAGCACCCAAATTCGTAATCCAAAATCCATCTCAATGTTTTTGCTAGGGGCACACTCTGCTCCACGAACATATAAGCAGTTACTGACCTAATATTTTTGCCTTTCCCAACATTAAACACAGAAAAATATTGCTGTGGACACACTATCACTGGTGTAATCTGAGGCAAAAGATATGTCAAAAGAAATCAGGTATGTCATTTTTGCACAAAATGAGCTTGTGATGTGTCAGATAAGAGCACATTTTGGGATGCACTGGTAATACACCAAATAAATACAAAACAACACTTTTTTTACACTGCCTTGTGGACATTTCTTGGACTGTAAGAGAATGTAAGACTGATGCTTTGGATTTTAGCTTTGATATTTTTCAGATTCTCTGCTGCCTAGTATCTAACTCTGAAACCTCATATTAGGTGTTAGTAAGTTCTCTTCACAGGGTACTTAGACAAAATAATCCCTTCCCAGCTAGAGAATCAAGGACGACTGTTACCCAAAAAAGCATAAACAAGGGTGAAGGGAAGGGGGCAAGCCAGGGGGTTGAGACTTCATGACCTGGAGCTGTAATTGGACAATTGAACTCAAAATGTAGGAGAACCAAAACTTACAAAAGTGTAAAATCTTGTTACCAGGATCCATTTTGGATCCATCCTGATTGTAGTCCTGGCCAGGCTCTTGTGCTGCCCAAGATATATCCTTTAAGGCCTTTTAATAAATACCTATTTTGTTCATTTAACTGAGTTTAGTCTCTGTTCCACATCAGCCTTTCTAGGCATCAAGCCTAGTGCTGAGGTGGGGCTGGGCTGGAAGCGTAAGGAAGCATAAAAGAATTGGCTGTTGGAGTGGGGAGATGAATGAGTGATTTGTATTGCCCTAGGGCAATATTACAAAAGCTAAACTAACTTTGGGATTGGTGCTTATAATTTCTGACTGTGTGAGAGACAGGACTTGTTTTACTGGTGCACGTGTTACCCCGTTATTTAAGGAATATGAGAAGGTGCCAGAGCTGTGTTAAAACACGATATGGGTACAGATGCCCTTCAGGGCTAGGGAGACATGGCAACTGTTTGACAATACACCCTGCTTGGGGTTTGTGGTGACCTGAACTGTGAGGGAATGTGGAAATTATTGCCATCCTACTGACTGACTTGGTGTAGGAAGCTGCTGCCTAAGAAGCCATGTCCCCAGACAGCCTCCCGTGCCTGGTCCCTGTTGGCTCACCACCACCACTGCAGTGAGCTAACGCTGCTGGGGACACGTGGCACTCGGTCCTGCAGGCACGACACTGCATCTGAGATGCACTGGCATCTTTGGAAGAAGTGGAACTACTCCGAAAATACTAAATCTACAAGTGTTAATGAAATACTGAATAGGGTATAAAGGAAGTTATGGGACCAAAGTCAGTAGTTTTATTGGCTTGATGCATATGGTGGATTCACTTTGAACTTGAGGACACAACCATCTGTTACACTGGAGGTGGAACTTTAACCTGAACTTAATACTTACTGAAAGGTTTCCCTCTGTCCCTGGGGCCAGATTCAAATGTACATTCTTGTGGACTATTTCTTTTTGTACCAGACAGATTGGAAAATCCTGGAGTCTCAATGTGTTAGTTTAAGATCCAGAGATTTGTTTTTCTTTCCAAAGGTGGCTGAGATCCTTCTGTGTTGGCTTTTCTACTGTCACAATTGTTGACTGTGGCCATTTAGTAAATATGTTTAAAAGAAGTAAAAATAGCTTTGCACATCATGCTCACTAAATACTTGAAAAGGACTGTTTATAAGAAGGAAGTGGAAAATGGATTTAAACAAATTCTTAAAGGCTACATCAATTTCAGGATATTTATCCAGATGATCTGAGTACAGCCTTAATTTGACAGAAACACTGACTGAAAGAGAACATTGCAGGAGAGGGGCCCTTCTAAACATACTTTGTTCTTATCTCCCTATGTCAGCAAGGTACTCACTCTCATGAAGCTTGGTTCCTGTCAGTCTGTGGCCAGTCTTTTCTAACTGGAAATCTAATGAAAAATGAGATTGTCTCTGCTTTTTTCATCTTCCAGTTGTTCTCAAACCCCCATAACCACAGGCAGAAAAGAAGTGCCATTTGTTTATGAGTCTGCCCACCCTCTAATTGCCCTGACTGACATGCCTGATTTTCTTAGGAGGCAAAGGCTTTGCACAAGCTCTGTGGCATTTGCAGTATAAAATGGGGGAGGGAGGAGAGTCACTTTCCTAAGCTATAAGTTTACAAGGCAGTGATGTCCATGTCTGAAAACAGACCTTCACTGTGACACAGCGGAACTCAGTGGACCACAGAAAGACCATCTGGCAGCTGAAGAAACTGAACCATGTACTAAACATGAATGGAACATTTCCTTTTGTCTGACAACACCTCAACAGAGTGACAAATACTGATCTTTTGTGGTGCAGTGATTGCATGAGCATTGAAGTTTTATTGTGATGACTGTAGTATTCTGCCTTTTGTTGAGAGTTGACCTCCTTAGTCACTGCTGTGCCTGCTCCACCTGATTCTTGACTCTGAGAGACATGTGGCAATATTTGCTTTTGCAAGCCCAGTGGGGAGCATAGTCTTCCTTAATTAAATCACTACATCCCAGAATCATGGAATGCAAGGGGAAAAAAAAATTAGATAATTATGACTTTCTTTTAGTTAGAATTTCAACCTTCTGTAACATACTGAAAACTGATGTCTGAGATGGGTGAAATGAGCCATACCTACAGAACCCCCAGACTCCAGCTAAGCTGCAGCAGTAAGCATTGCCAGTAGCAATGAGCAGTGGGAAAGGGGAGTTTAGAGCTGTGTTTTTGGATGTAAAGATGACCAAATGCAATGCAATGGTCACTTTCACAATGGCTCTGTTGCAGACAGCAATGGGCATGGCCTCTTTGATATTTGTTTGAATGGAGGTGGGGAAAAAGAGGATCTTGCTTGGATGCAGGTTATAGCTATTGTTTCTAAATGTGACTAAAAAGCCTAGTTCTGTAATGTCAGTCAGTTGACATGGAGCATTTGAAGGTAATTTTGCTTGGGTTTTGAACTTACTTATTTGGAACATATCCAAGTTCCTACTTGGAAACATAGTATTCAAAGAAAGCAGGAATAGGAGCAAGCCTCTCCTAGCTGTCAGCTAATTCGGTCTAGGAGGAAAACTGATTTTGATTATGAAACCAGCATGCAGAAGGGCAGGAGTAGGCTCTTGAGCTGGGTGACCCAGCCTCACAGACTATCTTTACTGTCAGGAGCAGCAAAGGGCCATGCCATACTTTACATAGGTTAGTGACCTCCAGGCCAGGTTGTTCAGTGTTGCAATGCTGGGCCAGCTCCAGTGTTGTTACCATTGCCTTACATGTGGATCAGTATTATCTCCTTTCTTCTTCCTGCTGTTTTTGGGGGAGTTGGTGCTAGGAGGTTCTTAGCTAATCCTGTGTTTTTCACATAAATAGGAACAAAACTGGAATTGTGTTGGTAACAGCCAGAAGAGACTGCTTCTGCTGCCAAACAAATCCTTAATCCGTTGACTCTCCATCCTGATTCCTTGGGTGAGTTTCTTCTCATCCATACAGTCACCCCAGACAGCATGTACCCAGGCATGACACCTGCCACACTGCCCTTGCCTTTTGTTGCCCAGCCCCATCACTAGAAATATTGGCAAGGATGGACTGATTGTTTCATGGCTAGTGCATCCACAGAGTGGGAGGCCAGTCTGCAGTGGGCCAGGTAGAGCTTGGAGTCATAAGCATCTTTACTAACCTTAAAAAAAATTATAGGAGTGAAAGAGAATCTTACTCCGTCTGTCCAAATGTATTTATTTTGCAACTGAAAACCTTAATGGCCAGCTAGATCAGTGAGTGAGATAAAACAAAGAAGCAAAGGAAATGGAAGGCAGTGTTCCCTGCACCTCCCAAAGGTTTCTACAGGGAGAGGGCAGAGGATGCACTATTTTCTTTCCACGTGTGTGTTGCCACTATTGTCTCTCCCTGACTGACCAAACAATGACACAATGGCTTGGTGATACAATACCTGGTCTCCATGGCCATATTATAGCTCGAGAGAAAGCTTTACTGGATCCTCAGATGAGGCCATAGAGATTTAACTGGAAAGATTCTGGGGAGCTGACTTTAAGACCTAGCCGTGACCACAGAGGACCATCAGTGGCTCCAGCCTCCTGCATCTCAATATTTGTGCAGCTCAGCACAGACTCAGAAGCTACTGTTTCCTGGCTTCTAAACAAAGGTCTCAGCTTTTTTAATATGACATATTAGCATTGCCTGTTTTTTGTGAAGCCACCCAACATTAGATCCTTTGTTTTATCTTTGTGTTACTTGTAAAGGATTTAGTTGTTGCCCTGAGGGCTCTGGTGTTCACAGTTCTTCAGTATCCACTTTATTCATGCTGGTTGCTTCATCAAGAGAAGAGCAAGGTTTGCCTCTAAAGTCAGCCTGAGTGTGAAGAAACTTAAGGATCCTGGGTGACTAAAAAATAGCAGCATGGGTCTGTATGGCATTACTTGTATATTCTTTCATATTCAGCCTAGCATCACCAAAAAGGAGAGAGAGAAAGCACATCACACTTAACCAGCTTCCTGAAGCTTCCCAAAACAAGTACTGTGAAAAATTTCTCTCAATTCGTGTGAACCATTTGCCACTGCCTCATAAACCACCACGTGCAGAGTTTGCCAGCTGAGTAAAGGTAAATCAATTTCTCCTTGAGATGTTTGTAGCACACTATTTGGAAGATATATGGCCATCACATGCTGCCAACAAAATATGTTTCTGTACTGTTATGGCCTCCAGCACCATTTTTTTGGTAACAGCACAAAAATAAAGATTTCTGCTGCACCAAGCCCTACTGTGATTAAGATAGTGGTTTGGATTTTTTAAATTCTGTTTAGTGAAAAACAATCAGCCTTAACCATGTATTCTTTAATACCTGCCTACACAGCAAAAAGAATTCAAAAACTTTTTCATAATCTACATAATGCTTATGTTCTATTTTCTTAGAATGGGCACCCTCCATGCCTTTAGAAATATTAACAAATTATTTGCAGTAACAGTCTATCTCTGAGTCATTCACTGTAACTTTTCCATGGCCATACCTTGCTTGAAATGTATCTCAAAAAACAGTTTGGTCTGTAATTTGTCTTAAATGTCAGATTTGCCTCCCTAAGTATCTGATTGAGATTATGTACATTCTTAAATGCTTCCAAAAAGATTTGGGTTATAAAGAGGCCTCTCACTATTGGATGGAGGATAAAGAAACTATTTCCTTTGGTTTTGATTCACTATGATATTTTTGGATCATATTTAAAGCAAGAACAAGCCAATTTAAAAAAAAAAAGAAAAAAAAAGCATCACTAAATAAGACTAATTAATGTTTCCCACTGTTCCCATTGCTATCGTTGAACAAAAGGTTTTAAAATTCCTGAAACATGTTGGGACATCTGTGCTCAGTTTCTATACACAATGCAGAAAGTCCAAAACATCATGGGAAACCTTATTCTGAAGGGATGCCAGTCCAGATCCATGCTCTGAAGAGTTTCATATGGTTCAGATCAGTTAATAAAAAAAGCCTCTGAACTGTTTTATCCTTAGCTAACATGATTTTAAACGTCAAATTTTTTAACCTCTATTCAAGAAAGCTCTTAACAATATGCTTAATTATAGCCCCCTCTGGTTTTCAGAATCATGCTTTTCTTCACTCTCCTGGAGTTTGTTATTCCTGTAATAGTGAGAGGAAATTATGAAGTAGTTTTTTTCAAGAGTATATACGATGGAATTATGAGAAAACAGCAGCAGTTTAAACTTCACCATTTAGTTTGCTGACTGATTCTTTTGGTATACAGTCAAGTGAGGGCCAGCATATTGTGAGGAAAACCTGAATTTTGTTTTATTTGTTTTTCTTTTGAAGCTGCTGCTTTGTGGAACAATTCTGAAATTCACTGCAGTCGGAATATTACACTAACCAGCTGCAGATCAAAGACTTCACTGAATCTAGGTCAGGTCTAATTTGTGAGGCTTACAGAGTTAGTCACTATGGCAGCTTTCTGAAAGGTACAGATGGAGAATCCATGAGCTGTGGGAACAGAATTATGGGGCTTCTTCTCACCATCAGTTTTAATGCAGTTTGTTTTATTTCCTTTTCCAGGAGTTTCTTTTTTTTGAGTTCCTAGTAAAAGAGAGATTAAATGTGACAGCCACATCTGTTTTAGGAAATTCCTGTGGAGATATCAGATTGGTAGCTGGCTCAAGCGATGTTAAAAGTGAATGCTTCTGGTCTGAGCAGGTGGTCTATGAATGTTATGAAAAATCTGTAGCCTTTTATAGTGACTTTTATCTCAGGATCTCAAAGCACTCTGTAAATATCGGTTGATCAAGTCTTACAATATCCCTGGGAGGTGATCACTGTAATTGAAGGGAGTGGGTTTTATGGCTCACAAGTTTGCTGCTGGCTGTGAAATCCTATTTGAGATTCACACAATCTGCCACAAGTAGAGCAGATGTATTGCTGCTGTGCCCGGATATAAGAACTGCTTGAGAGGCAGAAGTGCCTTTGTCACTGGTACACAGGTTTTTCTTTCCTTCTGGTCTGCTTCATTGCCCCTTGTTCTCCCATTCTCATTTCCTGGTACCCCCTGTCAAGTGACACCGCTTTTGTAAGTCATCTTGAGCAAGTATTTTCTGGAGAGCTCTTGACATAGATGCAAATTGTTTTTCTGCAGTTCCTAAGACAAAATGATGATGAGATGTACTTCAGCCAGTCTTTCCCAGACTGTAGTGGGAAAAGTAGCAGGGGAAATGCAACCGGGCTCTCCCTCTGCTGTATTGTTGGGGTTAATTTAAAGAGGTTTAAAATTTAAACTTAGCACCACAGAGACCACACCAGTATTCAGAGAACATGTGTCTGAAGAAGCCCCAGCAGACAGGAAAAGCTGACTTGTGAAGCCTTCCTCTCTGACAGAGATGGGCAGGAGCTTAGGCATCACCAAGGGCAGGTTTGCTTCAGTGAATACTACTTTTGTAATTCACAAGAAACAATGAACAGGCTTATTTCAGAGTCTGGTCATAATATGAAAAATAGTATTTGTGTGTTGGCATCCACATATATGTGTGCAGGCACTGCTTATATGGTAACCACTTAGAATTTAAGACAGGACTTTTCTACAAAATTAATCCTCCTGTGGTTTGTTTGTTTAGGGGTTTTTTGTTTGTTTTGTTTATTTTTACTATAGCAATAGAGGCTATTTATGTAGAGCATACTTTGACTTGCACTGAACATGCTTAAAATTCAGTCATATTCTAGTTCTAATTGTCACCTCTTGGGATGTTAACATTTGGGCCCTCCAAGCAAAGTGTTACTTCCTTTAGTAAAACCTGGATGGAAGGCATGGATGAAGAGCAGGACCTCCAGGTGAAAATACATGCAGTTTCTTGGATAAGGACATGAGACTTCATTGCTTGTGTGATACTTGTAACTCAGATTATAAATATCAACTTTTGGCAGTGTTGACCCACAATCCATGATGTTGGCTGGAAAATCACCATTTGTTGTTTTAAGTATTCTGGAAAGTACGATTGCCATCCAAGGCTGAACACAGAGTACTCACCTTTGTTAGTCTGGAACTTGTTCTGCATATTATACCTCTTAGTATAATAAAGTTAATAATACCAACCATATCCCTAGCCAATATTTATAGCACAAAGAAATTCTCAAATGCAAAGATATTTGAGGGCTTTACAGTATTACACCAGAAGAGAACTTGACATCAGACTTTCAAGTGGTTATAATTTTTCAATTTGCTTTGTAAGGGACTTTACCTTCCCATCCTCACAGCAGTCAGCACATCTGGATCTCCACCCTGTCTGTGACCTCTTGATATTGCCATACTATAAACATTAAACAAACATAATTATTGCTAAAAAGTGGCAATAAAATTTCTTCCCTCTATTTGTTGCTTAAAAGATATCCATAGGCACGTGTTGTTCCTAATCTACAGCTACCCAGTGTGTGAAGATAGTGTCACTGAATTAAAATGCTGAGAATTCTTTCCAATAGTTGAAACAAAGTGCCTTAGTTCAGCTTTTCCATTTTGGCTGTATCACAACATTAGTTTTAGCAAAACGAATTGAATGGTCAGATGGAATCAAAAACAACCTGGAAGAAATTGGAAATTTTACTGAGGCAGAGGAGGAAATTAGGAAGTTTACCATTGCAAAATTTGTTCTGTACTCCAAAAAGAGGAATAAAGAGAAGAGTTTCTCGGAAATTGAAATGTGTAAGGCATATAGCAGGCAAACCTTTGTACACTCAGAGTATCCATTCCTCAACATAGCAAACAGGAACATAGAAACATATGTGGTCAGCAATAACACTCATAAATCTTAAGAGATTATGTGTTCCTAAAGTAAGACTCAAGACTGATCTATTTTGTTAAGTGCCAAACTTCAGCATGATTCCATCAAGTTTTGCTTAATCGGAATTTATTTACTCTTTGTGATGATGAATCACTGAACAAGTCTGTAGTCCAGTCTGTTGAACTAATTTATCAGGTATTTTGATGGACTGGTGATTTGCCTTCCCTGAACATTTCATGGTTTATTTATTTATATCATCTGGATTGTGTAGAACAAGAACTGGAATTCTGCTAAGAATTAAACATTCCTCAGTGATGCCTTTAGTAACAGAAACACTCTCTAGATAGGTAGTCATGTTGCAATACAGCCAAACAACTAAGCCAGGAAAACTCTTATCTACAGACCCATTACCATTAAATAAAGTAATTTGTTAACCTGGGTGGGTTTGTATCAGGGACACAACCTGACGAAGATGGAGGAATGACAATGATGAGGATTCTCCATGCAGGACACAAGGTTGTGTCCTTGGAGGTTGGCCCAAGAACGCAGGTCATCCCAAGGAAAAAGAAGACACAAGGGAGTTGCTTACATAGCCCAATTAACATGTAAGTACTGTGCAGAGAGGCAGTCTCACACTTGCTGTTCCCTGGTTCTCATGGATAATGATAGCATGAGACAGGCCAGGCTGGACTTCACTGGAAGTTGGCAACGTCTGGACATTCCCAAAACTGTGCTTAAATTGATATTCTCTACTGTGTCACTATGAAATGTGTGTCACTATGACCACACTGCTGTGGCTGCATGTTAAAGATAACTTCAGAACAGCTATGAGCAGCTGGCATGCCTACCTTCAGTGCACGTTTGTGGCTTTGGCCTTCCTTTTCCAAGGGAATATATCTCCTCAGGTATTTTTCGGAAAAACATCCAATTCTCTACCTGTGAAAGAGTTAAAGAATAAACACATGGAAGTGGCAAATTATATCCCAGAGTGGAAAGTTCTGATTTTCTGTACGTACAGATGCAGAATAAGAATCCTTGACTTCCAAAGAAGTGCAGTCTGCTAGGTCTGGGTTTCCCAACTGCAAGTGATACAAACATAACTCAAGTGAGTCCAATGAAGAGCCATTGAGATGTTTAGGGGACTGGAGCATCTGGCATATGAGAAGTTGTGGCTGTTTAGCCTGGAATAGAGAAGGCTCCAAGGGATCTCAGTATTGTGCATAAAACAGCCCATTGGGTAAAGAGATGAATAAAAGATGGAGCCAGACTCTTCTCAGTGGTGCTCAGTGACAGGACTAGAGAAAGTAGGAACAAACTGAAACATAAGAAAAGAAAATATTTCATGCAAGCGTTGCCACAGGCTGCAAAGAGGGATTGTGGAGATATTCAAAACCTAATTGAACAGGCAACATGGCCCTGATTTGGGCAGGGCATTGACTGGAGGTTCCCCAGAGGTACCCACCAGCCTCAACCATTCCTTTACATTAAATTTAATGTATTAGTGCAGATTTTCCTGAGAATTTATAGTGGCAGGCTATATATTTGAGAATATATATATATATATAAAATATATAATGTTTGAGAAACATATCAGTTTCTCAAGTAGATATTAACACCCTTGGCTCTTGGGCACATAATGTTCTTTTGGTGAGCACTCAAAGAGTGGATATAAATTAGAGATCAAGCACTCTTAATGCAACAATGAACTCGTGGAACTAAATATGTGCACAGGTATGTAACATGAGTTGAGCATCACTTGAGGGTGTAAAAAGATGTAGAGATGTGATTCAAATATCAATTAGATGTGCTTCATTAGCTCCCATTCATGGGCTGGTGTTTCTGCCATAGCACTGCACTGGATCGGTGGCATCAGATTTTGATCCCTTTTCTTCTTGTTGCTGTTTCATAGGCTGCATCAGCTCTGGTCTTTGCTGAAAGCCTTCCTTAGAATTGTCTCACTTAGGGATTTTGCCTAGTCATTAGGAACAAAGAAATTGTCAAAATCTGATCTTACATGGATTTACGACTTATGTCACTGGAAAGTAGCAATAGTCAGACAAAAACTTGTCCTTTTTTCATCTGATATTTCCTCTGGCCTTAGAGTGTACTGAATTGCTTTGTAGGCTAGCTAGCTCTAAATGACAAAACCCAATCAGTTTGTATCTGAGGATGGTGAAATGCTTCTGAGATATCCCAAACATAACTGGCATGTTTAAACACATCCTTTCAGCTTGTCATCTTTCACACAGCTTCTAAATGATGCTAATATCAATATCATTTATTTTGCATGATTGGTCCTGTGATTCTTGCTTCTGCATCCCAAATGCAATACTTCCAATCTTAGCTTCTTTTCTTCTGCAAGGAAATGCATAAGATTTCTTCAGTTATTCTAGATACTTAGAGCCAGAAGACTGAGACCCATTAATGTACAGGCCTAAAGTTATTAAACAACCAGAGGTAATTCAGATCTTATTGCTTTATTGGTGCTTCTGTGTTGACTTTGATTGTGGTAAGAGATTTACACTGCCAAAAAGAAGAAATTAATTGGGTCTTAATGTACAGATGTGTATTACAACACTTGTGAATTTTTAACACGGGAAAACAGCCATCTTTAAATGACAAAAATATTTGTGTAACAGTGCTGTTACTTGCTGGTGTTACTTATTATTTGAAATTAACTCTTTAGGGTAACTGGAAGATAAAACCTGTGGAAGGTCAGAATGGAGATCTATGCTTTCAGTCTTATCTTAGATTCAGAAAAGAAGTACAGGAGCTATGCACAGTTTCAGGAAGAAAATACTTAGCTTTCCTATCCAGTTACAAATCCACCATGGGTTATTTGGCTCTAACATCTATGGAGACAATTGTAGCCAACAGACCCTCTTTTAGCAGTATGGCTTTGGGGTTTTTTTTATCTGGAGGATAGCCAATATGCTGGTATACTGATAAAATGAACCAAACCTGAGGGATGAAAGCTGGACTAAGAGCAGGAGATTTGTCTGAAGACTACCTTTTTCAAGAAAAGAGGTGCCACTGTTTTTCCTGTAGAATGCACGAGTCATGTTTGAAGATATGCAACTGCTAACACCATCTGAGGATAACTGAGTATCAGTATTAGCAGTTCTGCCTGTGTCTCCCCTCTCACCTGCTGAACTGCGATGAGGATATAATAGTTCCAGCTCTGCTGTTTACCCAGCTGTGGAGCAGCTGGTTCCATGTGAAGAATTTGTCTTTCCAGTTTGCTTTTGTAAAAGCCTAAGAAATTACTTGAAACGGTAAAAAAAAAAAAAAAAAAAGCCAACCCAGAAAAGACCACAATTATTGCCAAGGCTAAGGAATGCCAGAACTAAAACTGCAATAATTCAGGTCCATTGTGTACATTATCTTCCAATTTCTAATCGCCTGACCACAAACTAGTGGTTTCTTTGTCGTTTTTTTTTATCCCTCACTGCAGAGGATGGACCTGCTGTGGGATGAATCATGGTTACCTTATTGCAGAAGCTGTGGAATTTAGAGGGTGATGGCCGAGGACTTCAAAATAGGAAAGGAGTGTACTGTGGTTTGGGAAACTGAGTGTTGTCCTGGTATTGGATTTTGTTGCTATTATGGATTTTGTTGTTATTCTACCTCACCTCATTCCAAACGAAATGCTGGGCTAGTCACTTAACTCACAACTTTGCACAGATGGTAACTGATTTTCTGGAAACCCTGACAACTGGAATCTGATATGGGATATGCAGAAAACTCACGATCATGGGAAATTTGATTTGAAGATATGCTTTGGATACTGAAAAAAATCTGTTCTTGAGCATCTCAAATGAGAAGCCAAAGTCTGTGGTTTCTTTTGGGAATTTTGAGTCAATGACCATGAGTAAACAAAGAAGAATACTTTCTTCTCAACTTCAGGAGTACTGGGAAGATAATTTATCTGTGTTTGTAGAACACTACGGTCCTGCAGAGAATACATAAAATGCCTTTTTTTGGAATAAGTATCTGTGTTTCACACTGTGTGAGATGATAGGTACCATTCCTAGAATAACAGGGTAATATTTTTCAAATATTCATGACATTATTTTTGTGTATGAATCAGCAGAAAACCATGGCAAAGGCCTTGACAGGTCATTAAATCCACTCCTCTCCCTGAAAGCAGGATCAGCTAGGCCTAATATTTTCCTGTTAGGTACTTGTCTAATTGCCAGTGACAGAATTTCCATGATTGCATGATTTTCCATCACTTTACTTTCCTTATCATTAAAAACTCCTTACCAGTAGCTCGCTGAAATCTCCTCCTTGCTTCCCCAGTCCTCAGGGCTGAGAGAGAAATGTTCACCTGTGGGCCTGTCTCACAGCACACATGAGAAGGGTGCAGAGCTGAGATTTTCCCTTTATTTCCAAAGAGATTCAAACCTGGTGCCAGGCCGATGGTCTGCAGGAGCACAGGCTGGGGCTGACTGCCTGGAGCAGAGCTGGCAGGGGAGGATTGCTATGAGCATAGCTCAGAGCAATGAGGATGAGGAGGAAGGTGATCCTTCCCTTCAGCTAAGCACTGGTGGGACACATATGATCTACTCTTGTACCCAGTGCAAGAGAGATTTGGACATTATGGAGCTGGTCCAGTGAAGGGCCATTAAGATGTCTGAGAGCTGTGGCTCAGCCTGGAGATGGAACCTTATCCATGTGCATAAATACCTGAGGGAGGGGGTGCAAAGAAGATGGGGCTGGACTTCCCTTTACAGTGCCCATTGACAGGACTAGAGACAATGGGGACAAACTGAGACAGAGGAAATTCCGCTAAAACACAAAAATAAATCTTTTGTTCATTCCACGGGTAGTCAAATACTGGCACAAGCTGCCCAGAGAAGTTGTGAAGTCTCAGTCTCTGGTAGAGGATCATCATCACATGACCCTGATTTGGGTAGGGGGCTGGCTAGATGATCTTCAGGGTCAGCCTCAGCTGTCATGTGATTCAATGGCTCTAGGAGCCATCTATAGAAAGCATGACCTTGGCACTTATGTCCTGATTACTGAAGATATTGTCCAACCATTCCTTGCATTAAAATTAGAAATGGCTGTTTCACTCATGGACTGCCTGCATAATGAGAATCAAAGTGGAAATACCTGATGATTGAATACCTTTTATGATTCTCTATGGTGAGAGTTCTCCCTTCTCATAAGGATCTGGAGTTTGGGTGTCTTCACAGCTTTCTGTATTAAGGAGTAATTGTTTTTGTTTGTTTTTTTTTTTTTAAATTATTTATACTCTTTTGAGATTTTTCAAAAACACTGACTAATACCTAGGTAAAGAAATACAGCTTGCTGCCAAGTCTAATGTTTCCCTCACCAGTGATTTATTAAAATGCTCCTCACTTTCACTTTTGTCCTGATCTTCTTCAGACTGTTGGGAAGCCAGTTCCTGGTGTCTTATGCTTGAAAACATGTTTTTCAATAGACTTCTTTTTTCCTCCCCTTTAGCCTAAAGCATGAGATCTCATTTTGTAATGCATTATAGCTATTCCTTTGTGAAACAGAATTATTGAAATTAAGGGTGATTTCCCAGTATATTCTGGACATTCACCTGGCCCAGGGGAGAGACTTAACATCTTAAAACAATGATCCTGTAAAAAATCAGTGCTAGATTAATTTATGCCAGAACCAGTACTGCACCTTAAAATTCCTTGCCCTTTTCTCTTCAGCCTCAGGTAACCTAAATTCCTGAGCCACCTGCATGTCTACCAGCCAAGTTCCTTTTAATCATAAGCTTCTAGTCCTGCCCTCCAGAGCCATCCAAATCCATATTGTGCTGAGCAGTCAGCTTTAAAGTTCACAGTCCACACTGCCACCCTGACCTTTTCTTCTGCTGAACGTTTTTTTTGATTCCCTAAGCATCTTCCCTTCTCCTGGGGAAGAAAGTAAATGTATGGATGGGAGGACTGGTAACCTTGGTAGCCTCTCCCAGGCTGTGTGTTTAGGGCAGTCTTTGGGCAGCTGGAAGATGTGGGCTCAACCTCAGTCTGATGAAAGGAGCAGTGCGCTCAGGTTTCTCTTCTACCTGTGAAATAACCCTGCCACTAAGATGTGAAGTATCCAGACCCCTGATCCAAGTCTGACTTTTTCCTTGCTGACAGGTTCTTCAGTTTAGTTCTCTGGCCTCTCTCTTCTCTTGTTTTTCTTCAGCTATCCCCTGGCTTTATGTTGTTTTTTTCGTCACAGGCAGCTGTACTGTGAGGGCAGTTTAGGAGAGAGAGAGGCTCACTTAGGATTTTACAACAGACAAAACCCATTAGCAGAAAAATCCAGGCTGCCATTGCCCCCTACATCCATTCAGTCTCTCCTTTCAAAGACAAAAACCTGTTTCCTAGAAACTATTTTCTCATATATTTGTGTGCAATCTACTTTTAAGGGATTCAGAGAAAGAAATGTCAGACTGCTCCTCAGGTAGCTGTTTCACAGGGCAGTACAGTTCACCCTGTCAATGAGTTAGCCTATATTTCTTTTAGCTTGCTTTTGACTCTTGTTCCTCCTCAGTCCATAAATCAGTCCTTCTCCTCCTTTGTGATGTTTACACTGTCAAAATATATAGATGTCCCCAGGGTATTTCCTCCCCTCCAGCAGATTGTCTCAACATTAACGCCTGAGCACACTCTGCTCTCTTTGCTCAGCTGTGTACAGCCAAGCTCATCTCATTGACTCAATTCCTCATAAATCAATAGGTCCAGATACTTACCCTGTTGCTTCCTTTGGGATGAGTCTTCTCCACAAGGTCACAGTTTGTTGGTCTCTGCTGTTATTAGGACCTTCTGCCTCCCTTCTTTAAGCACATTTCTCCAGTTCATGTCTGTATTTGAGGCTGAGCCTCCTCCCGCTTTTGCTTTGTGCCCATCCACTTGGCTGTTGTTTTGTTATTTCCAGCCTGTCTTAGTTTCTTTATGTTTTGTGTCTGTCCCCATTGGTTTACACAACACCTCTCTAACTCATAGGAGTTGTTACATCAAATATAAATTGAATGAATGTGATGTTTATTGCTTCCTTCCAGATCATAATAGACATTAAATAAAAACAGACTTAGGGTAGATTTCTAGTCCTCCTTTCCTCCCCTCCCCACACCCAATCCATGCCCCAGATATTCTCCCATCAGCTCTTTATGTTCATGTTTATCTTTTATTCCTCTTTGTTTATGAACTTACAGCCTGTGTTCAATCTCTGTGACACTGCTCATTTCCCAGCCAACTTGCATTCATTTTTCAAGTAATTTTGTAGCTGAGGCTTTCTCAGGACTCACTGTAGGCTGCTTTTTCATTCTCCTCATCAGCTGGTTTTGTAAATCGGTAAAAGAGGAGTGTCATGTTTGTTGGGCAAGATTTAGTTTTTGTCGACTCTCTGGGATGACTTTAATGCTAGTCCTAAGAAAAAGCACCACCATTTGGGATGGAAGACCTGCTCCCTTTTGCACAAGCAGTAAAATTTCCCTGTGCTCTTCACTTGATGATTTTATTCATCCTGTTGTTTTTATTAATCCAGTCCCTTAATAATGTAAAATATGGGTCATGATGGCCAGCTGGATGTTGTTCAATGCTGAATCTTATCTACCTCCTACTAGCAAATATTTTATCCATCTGCTTAGGAATGTCTCAAATTTATAGCAGGAGTAAAGAGACTGCCATTGAAAACTTCTGAGAAACAAATTGTGACAGATCTAGAAGGGTGGAGGCAGGAGGGAGATTCACGTGGTGAAGATGTCCTCTCCAGCAGAGTCTACATCCCTCCTCCATTGCAGCAGGACCTGTAATGTGGCTGCAGCAACCTATTCTCTGAAGGCAGGATTGGCAAGAGGAGCACTTGCACCCCACCAGTTATGGTTGGCACCCCACAGCTGTGGCTCAGCTGTACATGCTGGTGCAGAGAAAGACACTGAGGGGAATCACTGAGATTTTCCAGGAGAAACAGGCATGTGGGAATGAGCATCACTGAAGCCTGATGTGGCATTATGAAGAGAAACACTGTGTAGTGTTTCCACTCCACCATTAGGAATTTCTGTTCATTTTTCTGTAGTACATCAGTCCTGAGAAATGCGCATTAAAAATGTCTTGTCTTTCCACAAGAAATACAACTTACTCTCCTGCTTGTCTCTTCTTGCTCCTTATCTTGGGGCAGATTTCAAGCCTTTCAGCTAAAAGGAATAATTAAACAGTCATGGTGAACCTGATCAGTGTTAGCTGAGTCCATTACTGGGCTACTTGCTGTAAATGTTTGCTGGGTAGAGGATTTGAAAAGACAGAGGATTTGCAGAGAGGACTTTCAAGGTTAGCAGGGTACATGGATGTTTATAGATCTTGAGTAAGAAAAACAGATAGGTAGTATAGGAAAAAGTGCAACCTTCCAGACCAGAGGAATCAATGGTATTTGTGGTAGCAGACATATGAGCTAATGCCTACTGAAGTGTGGTGATATAACCCAATGCTTGATCCTGCATTGAGCTGGGCAGGGAGAAGGGCCAATGACCACAATTCAGGCAGGATGATACCCAGAAGTTTTTGGTGCAGGGGCACCATGCTCAGTGGCCAGGTGAAGGGTGTAGTACCCAAGGAAGGGTTCTGTGCCTACAGCTCAGTCAGTAAATTAAATGTGTGCAGGCTAAATCATGGGTACTGAAACTAGCTGGCAGAGGAGGGGCCTTAGGTTTGCTTATCTTCCAAAAAAGGATGACTACATGCGAACTTTAACTTGAGCTACATCCCAAAGCATGCCTTCAAATTGTTTAGGAGTGTTTGTTGGCACAGACTCAGGGAACAACGAGGGTTTTTCTTACATTACAGTTACTGTGATCGAGTTCAGTTCCCAGGAACAGTCTCTGGTGCTTTACAATTTACTTACTCAGGTGAAGCTCTATATGCAGGCAAAATGTAGGCCAGGGTCAGGAGCATGTCCATCCCTCACAGACACACGTCCCCCCCCAGTCCCCTATGCACACCATGGATCCCCAGTAAGGTCAGACACCAAGCCTACCCAGCAGCTCACCCTTGCACACTCTTGTCTCCAGCTGCCTCATGCCCAGAGGTTTGCACACACACATGTGCACTTGCACACACATGACACTGAGAGCTCATGGTCTCTTCAAGAGCTGACCTGGATCTCCTGTGCCTCCAGTAGCCAGTTCCTCCAGGTCTCACAGAAATGCATGTACCCAGCCCAAGCTTATGGCCACTTTGGTACTTGGCTCCCAGGCCACTTCTTTCTGCTGGCTTGTCCAGCTTGACAAGAGCTGTCAATGT
Source organism: Certhia americana (assembly GCA_018697195.1). NCBI lineage: Eukaryota > Metazoa > Chordata > Aves > Passeriformes > Certhiidae > Certhia > Certhia americana. The sequence continues at coordinate 131,642,677 of CM031858.1, read as the reverse complement.
TGTACACATCGTTGTAGGCACCCTCACTTGCTGCAGTTGTTGGCACTCCAGGAACATAGGCCTTTGTAACTTGTGGTTCAAATCTAGTCGCTGGCACTTTGATGTCAATACAGACATCATGTATGCAGATAAGAGTCCCTCTCCCCCAGGTAAACAGAGATGGAGGTTAACAGGAAGACAAGAGACTGTACTAGTCATGACACAACAAATACGCTGATCAGCCACAGGTTTGCATGCAACTAGCTACTTTTATTTCCTTTTCTCTCTCTTTATTCATGCTTATTCTCCAAAACAACCATGGCCTGTCCCTTTTCCCACCTGTGGTCCTTATAATCATCCCATAACAAGTCCCAGCCTCAGCTGGAAGGCTCTCTGCAGATACTTTCTGTCAACTCACCTTCCTGGGTGCTACCCCTGACGCACAGGGCTGCTTGTGCCATACTGACAGTCCCCCAGAAGACTTGGGTCTGGGGTTCTGTTCCTCTGATAAAAAGCCTTAATAAACGTAAAGCAGAATTCCATGGTAAAGGTCGTGTTCTAGAAATAAAATGGAGAAAAGATAGAATGAAAATGTGAAGGAGTATATGGATGAAAAACTTACAAAAAAGCCAAGATCTGGTTACTGATTGATCTGTACTGACCAAGACAGGAGGGTGGTCTGTTGGGCTCTCCTCAAAAGCTTGATGTCCACTAGTCATGTTGACAAGACAGGGTAGGATGTAGAAGTCAGCTCTGCAGTATTTTGATAAAGACAGCAATTGACTGGGTGCTTCAGGCTGAAACTAGAAGGGCCTGTCAAAATTCCAGAACAGTGTGTTCCACTTAATCCACAAAAAACTGTACAGTTTCCCTATGTCTGTATGGCTGGGACTAGGATATAATTTTAAAAGTTACCCAGACAGAAGCAGACACTAACCCTTTCACCCTCTGTCACTGCTCCATGGCTGGGAAGTCAGGTTAGAAGTGAACAAGTCTAATGCATCAGGTTTTGTGTCTCTCCCTGCAACTGCATAAGGTGGACAGGCAGTGGACTGGTCACCTTGTGAAACACTTTTTGGGAATGTTGGGCAAGGAAGCTGCTGGGATGCACATGCATGGAAATGATTGAAAAAAGCATTTCCATATCTTGCATTGCACCACTGAATGCATGGATGGGTTGTTCTCTGTTGCCTGAGTTGTGGAGCAGAGAGATCATGGACCTCCTGTTGCTTCGTTCACAGGTGTCACTGTCATGCCTTAAGTTTTAGCTTTCATATTATCCAGATTCTGTACTGCATTAGTATATAACTCTGAACTTCAGATAAAATGTTAGCAAGTTCTCCTCACAGTTTAGTTAGACAAAACAATCCTTTTCCAGCCCGAGAACCAAGGCAGCATTGCAGCTTCAGGCCCACAAGGTATAAAACCTGCAAACTGGGGAGAGCAAACTGGAAGGATGGGACTTCATAACATGAAGCTGTAACTGGACAATTAACCCCAATGTGTAAATGGACCGAAATGTATAAAAGTGTGAAAACGTGTGGCCTGTCATTTATTTTGGGTGTAGCCTCAGCCAGGCTCTTGTACTCCCCAAGGTGTATCCTTGGAAGGCCTTTTTAAATAATAAGTACCTACTTTATTCCTTTAACAATGTCTACCCTTTATTCTAGGTAGCCTCTCAAGGCATCAGCTGTAATGGTGGACATACTGATTATTACAAATGAGAACTGGATCTCTTAACAGAAGTCTCTTTGTAGAACCACAGGCTTTCTGTAAGGATGCTTAAAATTATAAAGGCTACAGTCTGAAGATACTGCTTTTGTGAATGAAGGTTACTGGTGATTTTGTCGGTCCTGTGTAAAAAAGCATGTGCAAAGAAAGCTGTATCTGCAGATCCATCAGCTGAGGAATGATGAGATCAGGAACTTCTGCTCTTTGGCACAGGTAGCATAAATTTTGAACAGAGATTCTAGTTCTTGAATTACATGGGAATCAGAGTGCATAAAAGTCATATTTCCATTACTTTTAGGGAGCAGATTTTCAGCTTCATTCTCCACATAAGCATATAGTATGAATAAGTGTATTAAGGTAAGGGGGAGAGTGGGGTGCTCTGTCTTCTAGTGAATCTTTTAGGAGTTAAAGCATTAAATGGTATTAAGCTTCTCCAACTCAGTTTGAAGCCAGAGTACAGCAGAAGATTAGAAGCCACTAACTAGTCCCTGCTGTCCCTACTCCTCAGTTTCACTAAGTAGTCTCAGCTGCGGGGGGGGATCTGGGCTTTTCTTTTCACCAGGGAAAAATGTTCTCGAGGACCACATTTTGGAAGGCACAGAGCATCAAATGGACTGAATCATGTAGCCAAAATGCCCTGTTTAAATACATAAAGCCACCCATGGTTTGAGTGACATCTGCAAATACCATTAAAATGCAACTCTTCAGCCAACATGGTGATTCTAATGAGAGAGCCCCCAGTGCAGAGACACAGCATTAGTGAGCTGCAAGTGCAATTCCCTGCCCCATGTTCCCAGCCCCACGCACAGTGCTGAAACCACACCTGCAGGAATGACACCAGACTTGGACTGCTAGATGCAGAGAGCTATAGCCAGCTCTGGCCTCCAGAGAGAGGAAAAGGAATGGTTTTAGAGTGACTTTGCACCTGTGAAACAATGTGCTGCTATTACAATGCCCAGCACTAGCCAACTTTGCTCCAGGGAGGACTGGAGCACTTTAGAAAGCTTTTTGCAACAGCTATAGTCACTCTAAACACATACAGAGAAAGCAGCTATTAAAAGATTTTGAAAGACTCTCTGTTGCTTTTTGCTGTCTTCGGAAATGTTAAGGATGCAGTGAATGCCCAATGATAAGCTTTGCAATCCTCAGCACTCCCAAGACCTGAAAGAAATCTGGCAATTGTTTTAAGCTAATGATTCCCTGCGGATTGATTGGTGCTTATTTGCTGAGGGGTGAGAGGCTGGAGATACAGAAGTTATGAAAAGAAATTGCCTCTGTGTTAAGGAATGCCAAGCTCCCTGCTCAGTCTAACCCACTTCTACGTTTTTTATTTTAAGGGCTGTTTGCAAACTCTGAGCTTGGTTTCTGCTGATTAAGTAGCCCCCTGCTATGATTTACTTGGATAAGTATCTGAACCACAGTAGGACATTGAAAGCAGGATACTGTGTCTCCTAGTGAAATTAAGGGGGACTAATATGTTGCATTTAATATGAATCACATTGCCTGTTAGGTTCTTGGGAACCTCTTTCTTTTGGAAATACAGGAGAAATAATGATTTTTTTAACATATTAGAGCTTTAGTCCCTCTCTGACTAATCAACTGCCTCTCACAAGTATTAGGCTTGGGTTGAAGCTGGAAAATCACCTGGTATCCAGAAAAGCCGACAAGGAGACTTCATTCTGGGCTGGGCTCTCCAAGAGACTTGAGTACAGGGGTCCTGGCAGTGTTAGAGGACAAAATGTGATTTCCAAGCAGCCTGGCTCACACTGCCTGGCTCTCACTGAGATGTCTACTGTGCAGTGAGTGCAGTAACACTGTCACCTCCCAGGACATCCCAGTTCTTCTGAGACAGAAAGCTGACATGACTTCTGTTTTAGAGTTGGTTTTAAACAGCTAGGTGTGAATAAAAGCAAGGTCTGAAAGGAGGCAGGGAATCCTCTGATGGGGGAAGGTTCTTCAGAGCATTTTCCTGAGAGTTAAGCTTGGCAGTCCACCCAGACCAGGCAGAGAAACAAACTGCTTCAGTGAAAGGATTCCTGCATCGTCCCACAGCCTAATGACCAGCAGTGCCATAGACATATGTGCTCTCCAGGAATATTTTTGTCAGAGAAACCCAGTCGTGCCTAAAGCAAGGCACTAGGCTGGAAGGCTAATTCAGTGACAAATCCTGTGCTCCTGTGGCCACCTACCCCAACTGAGCAGTTGCACCTTGTTGTTGGTAAGGCACAACCACCCAGTTAACTCCAGAAGGCACAATGGGAGCAGGTGGACCTGCAGGACATCCAACACCAGAAACTCAGGCAGGCTGGCAAAGAAAGTCCAGGCTTGCCAGGGAACATAAACATAATACCTGGAATTCCAGCTCCCCTTTGCAACTAGGTTTCATTTGCTCAGTTATATTTTCAATGGTCCATCAGTAAAAGTGCAATTCCCATTATTATTTCTAATAATGTTATGTTTCTCATCATTACCAGCCTATGCATTAACACGAGCCCTGAATTTTTTCCATCATGTGCAGGCATTGAAATCATTCTGTAAATGCCTCAGCAAATAGGACACAAGCTTCTCTGGGAACCTGTACATTTTATGTAAGATGAGTATGTGATCATTTTGAACTCAAAGGCTATTTTTGTGATGTGGGGGAGAGAAAGGCAGTTAGAGCTGAGAGCCTGGATGATTTCAGAGGCGTGCTGAGCTTTACCAGGGGAGGTGAACTTTTCCCCTCTCTGGAGCTTGAGACTTTCAGTACAATTGCTGCTACATTTTCTGATGAAGCCAGCTTTGAGAGAATGTTTTTTATTATCCACTGAAGGAAGAGACACACAGATGATATCTACACACCTTCTTCTTTTCCTGAAGAATTTAGTCTGATCAGAGTGGGAAGCAGAGTCTTGAACACAGAATTATTATTATTCAACCTGTTGACATGAAACCTGCTCTTTCAGAATCAGCAGCACCTTCACAAATCTTGTAATAGGCAGCTGCTGCTAAAATAATGCAACACAGATCAGCAAGCCAGTTGAAGGCAAGAACTGTAGATTTTCTATACATTCGTTCTTTTCTTTAAAAATTACCAATTGATTACACCCCTCTCTGAGAAATATTCCTACCTACGGCAAAACACTCCTCATCTATATCTAGGCATAAGCTTCCAAGTCAAATAAGCTAGTAAGTGCATACACATTTATGTTTCTCTGGGTAATCATGACCTTTCCCCAGTATTCTGCAGGCAAATGCTCTAGCTGTCAGTGATATAATACAGATGCAAGCTTCTCTGTCAAATAAAGCTGTGCACTAGACATGCAATCTCATTGCTCTTGAAATAAAATCAACATGGAAATATTGTTATTTCTACAGTAACTTTAATTAGCAGAAAAATTACAACTGACTACAATCCCTAAGCAACTACATGGCATGCATTTTGGACTTGCTTCTCTGTTAAATTGACTACTGCAATCAATATGGTCTGCATCATCTGCATAAAAACACTGCTTTCTCCCCATTCTTACAAAAAGGCACAAAATCTCTTCTTGCAGGCCAAGAAATCCTTTGGCAAATGTACAAACAAAGAAATATTACAGCAGAGTCTCATAACAAACATCTGACCAATTTCAATCAGTGATGGTTTTGATGGTATCTCTCACTTCATTTTAGATTTCATTAAGTGATATGTATCCCTGATGAAAAAAAACCCCTTAAAGTTATCCATTCCAAGTGCACTTCTCTGCTTATTACACTTGTTAGGAGATTAAACAAACTTTTTAGCAGCTCAGTACATAGATGCAGGGGATTTCTAAGCCTGGAAGGGGCTTCCAGTTGAGACTGACTTCTTGTTTGTCTCCAGATTTTCAATTACTTCCCATTGAGTTGGAGTCCAACTGCTATTTTTTTATAAGCTAAAATTTAGCTTGCAGAAAAGCAAATTTAGTCTTGAACAGGGGACATTAAGAGGAAATTATGGAAAATCCTTCCTTCCCAGTTTTTTTACTTCCAGTGGTTAATTGTTCTCACTGCTAAGACTCTGTGCTTTATTTCCAGTGTGAATTCATTTGGCTTCATCTCTTCCTTCATGGTTCTCATTATGCTTTTTTCTATGAAAAGTGCCCCTTCAGACTGTGTATTTTCTTTCATTAACATGCCTGTAAATTAGTTCTTTCTTTCTTTTAAATCAGGCTGATCTCTTTGAGTCTCCCAACTTTAGGCATTTTCCCTGGCCCTTTGACATTTTTATGTTTCCTTGCATCCTCTTCAGTTTTCCTGAAGCCTTCAAAAAAACTTGAGAAAAAGAATGCTGATGATAAACGGTGTTGTGGTTTTGGTGCCCACACTCAGTGTCAGACTTCAGTTTTGCTCACCATCAATTCCTCTTCAATATGGCACAGGGAATTTCTGGTAAGGTATTTCTTTTCTGGGACCTATTCTGAGTCACCCACCCCAGACTAGGATACATCCTCTCTGCAAAGATTTGGTCTCTCCATTCCTTGTTTAGCAGTGTACAATGTATTAAAGGGTGTTTAGACAGAATGAGCACAGTCTTAGTCTTGCATAACTTCCATCCCACACAATTATTTACTTTTCTGTTACCAAATATCTTATTAGCAATGATTTTATGCTTCCAGATCACCAGTGAAAATATCAAACTGTGCCAGACTCAGCACTCGGCCTGACAGAGCCTTAATAAAGCCAGCCTGATTTGATAATCAGTGTCACTATGATATGTTGGTTTCTCAGCAGCTTAGTGTTCACTCTATTGATATTTTCTAACACTACCATCAGAGCATTGTGTAACACTAGATCTGACAACTTGCCAAAGTTGAAGTGTATTATTTATAACGATTGCCTTTACAGACAAGATGTGATGAAAAATATAGTGGGGTTGTTGGAAAAGAACTGCTCTTTACTTTAATATGGTTGTGAACTTGCTGAATAAACCTTGATCAGATCTAGAAATTTAATATGTAATGTCCCCTCACTCTGTAGAGGAATAACTACTCAGTGAGTGTCTTGGTAGTGTGGTCCTAGCCATGAGCTTTTGGCCACCAGCAGGTCCCAGAACCTCTATGGCTCAGCTTCACCCTCCACAGCCCATCCCAGAGCAACTGCAGCCACCATTGTGCTCCAGCTGCTTGCCTCACTCCACTGCAGCAGACACAGTGCCACTGTGCAGGATGCTTTAATTCACATTCTCTTCAGTTAGGAAAAGGTCATGCAGTGGGGGTTTAGGTCAGTCTTGTGTTGTCCTCTGAGTGCCTGTTTAGCCCTAGGATGGTACTTTCTCATCTGTGGTTGCCTTTTGTTAAAGTCCATATGGCTTCCTGTGGAATGCCCTCTACTTCCCTAAGAGCCAGAGAGACTTGGGCAGATCATGGTAGCCCTCCATGTGACCTTCTCTGTTCCTCTACAGTCACAGAATCACAGAGTGGTTTGAGGTAGAAGGAATATATGGTTCATATTGGAAGGAACTCTGGAGATCATCTTCTCCTACATCTCTTCTAAAACATGTTTACCCAAAGCAGGCTGCACTGGGTTGCCTCCAGGTAGGCTTTAAATATCTCCAGAGAAGATGACTCCATCCCCTCTCTGGCAGCCTGTTCTCAGTGTTCTCTGTCTCCCTTATAAAGAACAGTGTATTATCACAGTAATGATATTTTGCCTCATATTTAGATGGAACAACTGGCATTTCATTTCACAGCCTGTTGCCTGTGCTTTATTCTGTCACTGGGCACCACTGAAAGACTCTGTCCCCACTCTCTTAATACCTTCCCCTAAGATACTTGGATACATTTGCAAGATCCCTTCCCAGCCATCTCTTCTCCAGGCTAAACAGGCCCAGCTCCTTCAGCCTTTCCTCATAAGAGAAATGCTCTCTCATCATCTTCACAGCCCTCCACTGGACCTGGGCCAGTAATTTCTTGTATTTCTTGAACTGGAGAGTTCAGAACTGGACACAGCACTCCAGATGTGGTCTCACCAGGGCTGAGTAGAGGGGCAGGATCAACCCCCTTGACCTGCTGACCACACTTGTCCTACCACCCCAGGGTGGCCACAAGGGCACACACACTTCTGGCTCATGGACACTTTGTTGTCCACCAGGACCCACTGGTCTTTCTCCACAGAGCTGCTTCCAGCAGGTCAGCCCCAGTCTGTGCTGGTGTATGGAGTCATTCCTTCCCATTTATCCCTCCCCTGGTCCAGGACTCTGCACTTGCCTGTACAGAACTTCTCTCCAGCCTGTCCAGGTGTCACTGGACAGCAGCACAAGGCTCTGGGGTATCAGCCACTCCTCCCACTATAGAACCAACAGCAAACTCACTGAGGGTGCACTCTGTTCCTCTGTCCGGTCACTGGTGAATCAGGTGAACAGACTGGACCCAGTTCTTACCCCTGAGAATACCCTGAGCTGCAGCCTCCAGCTGGACTCTGTGTCTGACCACAGCCCTCTGAGCTCTGCTGTCCAGCCAGTGCCCAATCACCTCCCTCTCTGCTCACCCCACACATATTTCCTGAGCTTGCCTGAGAGGCTGTTCTGGGAGCCAAAAGCCCTGATGAAGCAGAGGCAGACAATATCCACTGCTCTCCCCTCATCTACCCAGCCACTCATACGACCACAGAAGGCAATCAGCTACATAACCCAGCTTTAGGTTACCTTCAGAGGGCTGGACCCGTCCTGTTAGCACTACTGGAACTGGAATTTGCTGTGTAGCACTTGGCTGGCAAGTGCAAAAAACTTCTGAGTGGCCAAAAAGTATTTGCATGTGGGTTGCAAATCATGTGAGACCCTTTTCTTCACTTTGAATTTTGTCCTCCAAATTTTATGATTTCTCCTTGATGGTAAGGGTCTGCTCTTTTCCTTTGTAACTGAAGAAGTTTATTGCTATTTTGTGGGTTTCTGAAGAAGTGCCACCCTTTATTGCTCATGTGCAGCCATGATATTAAAAATAAAACAGCCAGTTGTCATAGATCAGAAACACGCATATGAATTAGAAACAGACAGTAAGCAATATCTGGGAAAATCTAAATCATCTAAAGCTTAGAGGGTTGCAGTCTAGTTCAGTTAGGTCACATGTAAAGCTTTTTGAAAAGGGGATCAATAAATAGGTTTGTATGAACTGTGAGTGTATTTTTAGTGAAACAAATTTTAACTCAATTTAACCATTTTCCTGTAGAATCTGCAGCCAGAGTGAGCCCTGCCATGCTGGGTTACTGTGAGAAAGGCAGTGAGAGGAAATTGAGCAGAAATGAGCAATAAACAGAAATGAAACTAACTTGATTATTCTAAGACCTGAGCCTGAACATAAAATGGATGCTATTAAAATATGGAAATTTTACACCATGTTCATTTATCGTTCTCTAGGAAAAGCCTGGGAAATTAAAAAATTTCCCCCTCACAGAAAGTTCAAAAGTACTGTTGCTGACAGTGAATATTCAGCATTGAATGCTGTCTCTCCAGAGTATTTGATACCCTTGTGTTGACAATACAGGATATATACATGTATAAATCAGCGTGGTACCTCTTCTGAGAGCTCAGCTCTGTGCAGAGGAACTCTGGTGCTGAGAGCTTTTCTTCAAATGGAAATGTGATGGGAGGGTTGTGGGAGAGGTTTGGAGGGGTCATGACAGAATGATGTCAATGGGTCTCAGTGGCTTATCTGCTCAAAAAAGTTGTGTGCCCATGAAGCAAAGGTTCATTTTTCTCATCCATATGGTAACCAAGGGAATTTATCTAACAATATAATAAAAAGCCTGGAATAAGGGGCAGCTGGTGACCAGGCTGTGATTCTGTGAATAAACTACATATTTCTCCATATTCTAGGTTAGTAGCAAAGTTACTCTGTGTAATGGAAAAACTCAAATGAGACAGGGCTGCCAACACTGATTTTAACACAAATCTCATGAAATTTGTTTACTGCTTTGGGGTTTTTTTAAAAGCTGCAAAGGAAAGTATGAGAGTGTGAATCTTGGGCTTTCTTTAAAAGGGAGGGCAGTAGAGAAAGGAATCAGAATATGAAACATGCCTGAGAGAAATAAAGCAACAGTGAAGGCCTTGATTGATCTGTTTAAAATCTCCTACTTAAACTAATGTAATTGTTTCTATTTTTCCAGTATATCTCCTGAGTGTTTGACAGCTTTGGGTGATTCAAATGATGCGGCAAGAATCCAAATGGCAAGCAACAGGGGAACCTGAGTTAGCAAACCCCTTTGTCATGGGCATTCCTACCAGCACAGGTAAGAGAACAGTCTGGCTGTATCTACATGCTGTTTTTAAGCCAGATCTGTGCTTATGGACACTTGGGGAGCAGCTCCATGCCAGCTGGGTGCAGGCCAGGGTGCGGCTGCTTCAGCTGTGGCCCTGGCTGGAGCCAAACCCAGCTCCTCCTTGAGCTGGCCCCAGTGCACGAGTGACGTGCGGGGAGCTCACGCAAGACCCTGGGGCTTGAAAATAGTGGGAAACGTCTGAGAGCAGCAGCTGGGTGGCACAGCCCTGTGTGTGAAAGGGCAAAGACTCCACGCCAGCTTCCCAGACTCTGAGCTGCTCCTGCTGGATGGGCTTGGGCAGAGGGCAGCAACCCTTTCCACCAGCCATGGGCTATGAGGGGTATGTCTGGCCTGTGGGAAACACAAGTCACTTGTCCCCAGCTCATGGCTGTGCTGGATCTCCCTGTGACAGCTGGTGGTGGTCCTGCCCGCCCCACAGGGACATTGTAGGATCTCTACTGCCCACCTCTATGGTCCCTGGGCTGCACAGTCCTGCAGGGGCCAGAGAGGACACTCACCTGTGTCAGGGGCAAGTAGGGCTGCTGGGTGAGTGTTCCCCATTTTCCACTCAGGAGGCACAGAGACACAGACTGTGGGATGGCTCTTCAGGCATTGAAATGTGGTGAGCATAGGGGATGGCTACAAACAGGCCACAACCAGTTTGGGTAAGGAAATGAACTCACTGCCAGTAATAATATCAAAAGAACAGTAGAAAAATTACAGCTGTGAGCCTGGAATACAACACAAACACAAAATAAACCATAAAAGCCCCCAGAGAGAACTGCAGAGGTGCCTCCACCCTTTTAGGTTGTCAGCAAATATCTCAATGGTAAAGTGAGTGGAAGGCACTGAAATGCACTCAAAACTCTGCATCTCTCCAGACTCACAATGTATGCACCTCATAACTCAAGAAATGCAAGCACCAGCTGAATGGGCAGACAACGTTTTTTAACCTCTTTCTATGTAAATTTTTTTTCAATAAGAGAAAAGAGGCAATTGGACTATTGCCTGTGTATTACCAGGGTTCATTAATTTGTCTCCTTGAAGGGCAAGATGAATTAAAAACTCATGCTCAGTTATTTCCTAAGTCAAAGAATAGATTTAAATATTTCTTTACACAAACAAATTTAATGGGGCCAAAATTTGTCAGTTGCTGCTGGCAAGTCTCTTCCAATGAAAATAGGTGTCTTTCACATACCCAAACCCTGTGCAGAGCCAGAGCCTGTAAGCAGTGCCTTGCATTTTTAAGCCTTTTCAAGCATGGGCTGTGATCATGAAATCTGTAACATAAGGACCATGTTCTGATTCAGAGCATGGGGAATAATTGGCAGTGACTCCCTTGCCTAGTGAATACTACTGGCCTTCCAAGTAGACTTGCTCCAGCATTCTGAAATGAGTTCAATGTGAGCTGCTCATGCACAAAGGTTTACTTAGCTCTGGCTTTGCTAACTCGGTTGGAAACAATTAATGATGTTAGCATTTGATGCTCAAAATTCAGGCTGCAGAGGTCTCAGGAGTTTCTTTCTTCCCTTGGAGTGGATGGTTTGTGCTGCTTTGGAGCCCAGTTACAGGAAGCATTCGAGCATGTGCTGATCGATGGATGGGGCTGAAAGCAGGTTCCCAGGATAGAAGTGTGCAAAGTTCTTCTTTTTCCCCTGCAGTGTTTGCTGATGCTGCCCCATTCTGGTTCAAAAGCCTGCAAATATACTCATTGGCTAAATTCAGTGCTACAGGCAACTTCCTTACCAAATTTGCCAGAAATTCGTGTTCCAAAAATCTCATATTTCTGTTCTAAAAAAAAAGGATGTTTATAGACCTCATTACTGTGCAATAATGTGAAAAATGTATAAAACATATCAGTGCTGTCTTTAAGTATTTGGTTTTGACAAGTGGAGCTTATTTGATACTCTAAATGCTCAGAAGGTCATGAATAATTCCTGTCGCCCAGCTCAAAGGAGCTCAAACCATTCAAGATCTTTGAATAAAGATCTGTGTGCCTTGGACTATATTTCCACTGTCTTGTAACAGCAGTCTCAGGACTCCCATTCAGAAGGGCTGTGCCAGCCACCCTTAGTCCTACTCTCTTTGACATGATCAGAGGTAGAACCCATACATATGCTCCAGGGGATGTTGGAATAAAAGTCCAAAGAGAGCCACCTGGTCCAACAGAAATGACTGGCCAGTGGTCACTATAGCAGCCAGGTGATCCAGAATGCAGGGGCTGCTGAGTCCATCACCAGAGCCATGTAGACACAGACTGTGAGATTAAATGCCAAAATCATGGGGAAGACAGATGAGTAATTGAGCTCAAAGTCTACTGAGGATGGAGGAAAGCACTTAAGAAAAGCAGCAGTTGGGCAAAGCACTTAGCATGCACCTAAGCCTTTAAGCAATTTGGTTTTTAGTGTTCATAACTATAAGGAATCAAAAGAAGAAAAGCTGTCCTGTACTATGTTGGTGAACAGATTCATATGCAGTGTGGTGTTCTGAGGATAACTATAAATTTTCCCTCCTTATCTTGTAAGTTTAGGCCTTCCAGAGCTTTAAAAATATCATGTTAATAATTACTATATTGATTAGTAGTTACTGAGAAGGAAAGTAAAATGATGATCGGGTTCCTCAAAATCCAAGTAAACAGCCACTCTCCTTTCTCAGGGCTCTTTACAATGCTCCCATGTAACATTGTATGCTACACATCTGTGAATATATAATGCTGAAAGAGCCCCATGCAGTGTACAATCCATCCTTGCATCTTTGTGCTGTATGAGTCACAGTGCATTTAGAGATCTCCTTCCATCTAAGTGCGATCTATTTACAAGCATGCGTAGGTTTTCATAGTTTCACAATAGCTGACAGAAGAGCATAATTTCTCTAAAAAATGTTCTGGCCTATTTGCTAGTCATGTGAGTAAAGATTTTTTTTCTTCTTCCGTTTTTTTTTTTTTTTTTTTTTAATTTAGTTCAGTGTCTGACTCTAAATGCAAAGTAAAATTTTGATACTGCTCTGTCTGAGGTGATTTGCTTTCAAGAAACATTCTCCTGACAGGCCTTTGACATGGTGTTTTAGCACAGAATAAATGAATAAATGTGAATTTCATCCTTGTGTTTTTTGTAGAATCTGCTATCTCTTTGTACTGTGCATATTTCAGAAGTCAATGCTATAAAGGCAAATAAAAGCCACTGGATTGTGCCTAACTAACAAAGCTGGTACAGAATATAATTTTTACAAGCCTCCTAAGATTAAATTAGACTCAGAAATCTTTATTATCCTCATTCCTTTGTTGAAAGTAATAACTGAAACCACAAACTACCATCAGAAGAACCACCCAAGCAGTGAGTTGGTCCCTGGCAGATCTTTTATATTAGACAACTGGGGTTAAATTCCATTTGTGTTTCTGTGCTTGATGTTCCTATTGACTAGCTCCAGGCAGCTGCCTGCTTACTGCCTTATTTAGGTCCTATGAATCACCCTCTGAGGCTCCCCCACTGCCATAAGGAGGTAGGTGAAATTTAGTTTTTTCTACACCTACTCAAAGACGAGGCCGGTTTCAGTGCAGCTGTGCATGAGTGTGGGGCTGGGCCCACACAGCTGCTGGCTCTCTTTTCACTGACCTGGCTGCACATACTCTTCCTTGCAGGTTCTCCATCTGTGTGTTATAGCAGTGATGTCCTCTTAGGTTACAGCAGCAGGCAAAGATCTCTCTCTTTGTCTTTTCCTCATGAATTGTATCAGATCATGTAAAGCAGTGAGCTAATTAGAAATACGGAAATTCCAGGGGCTATGGAAATAAAAGAGATCTGTGTTGCTTTGTGAAACATTTTGAGATGTATTGTTGGAGCATCTGATATACAAATTGGGTGCTTTTAATCACTATCAATGACTGGTAATTCAGCAAGACAATAAATTCAAAAAATGTAGCACTATGCAGAAAAATAGAGCTCTTACTTTGGAAGGCTTTGCAGATCCCATTTACATTCACAGGCAGTGTCCCTAGAATATGTGTGCCCTATAGATTGTGTTAGCTTTAAATAAAGAATAACAACATAGAGCCCTGCAATGGAGCATCACTAGTCATCTCTATAGGCAGTAGTGGCCAGGCTGTGTGATATGACTCAGACACAGCCCCTGATTATTCACACCAGGTTCATGGACACAGAGGGTTCTAACTATACCTCTTTTGTGGATGTATTTCTGGGGTGTGGGAAGGTGCAGTAATCATCTGTAAGCAGCTCTTCACCCCAACACAGAAGGACACAGCTTGGGTGTGTCCAGCAATAACTCCAAGAGTTCCCACACAACATGTGTAATTTTTTTGTCAAAAGAAGCGATTTCTGCCCTGAGATACATGAGGTTTGCACCTCACCCTTTAGAGTTTTTTCTGCCTATCTCATAGCAGAATTATAACACAGCACAGGTCTACCAAGTGAGAAACCATTAAGAATCCCTCTCATGAGGCAGCAATCCCCAAATGCCATGAAATAGCTCAGTGAAAGCCTCCTGCAGCCAACTGTGCAGATAGTCTCTGTGGTTTCAGGCAAGTAAGAGCTGTGCAGTTCTCACCCTGTTGAAGTAAATAGAAAAAGCCTCAATGAATAAGTGCAGCCAAGATTTCATCCAGGAATTTAAGTGCTGCACTGCTTTATAGCTTCCAATCCTGATAATTGAAACATGGACAACCACTTGTTTGGCCCTATTTAAAAATATACTGTTGAAATGGAACATAAAAGTTTTGCTAAGACGCTTTAGACATCTCCTTACTTGTGCCATAAAACCAGATGCAGAAAAGCAAAAGAATTTGGTTCTAAAGGTTCATGTTCTTTCCTTCATACTCAGCAATAGCACCAAGCTGCTCAGAGGAGTTGCTCCAAGTACTTCAGTCATATTTTTTTCCAGGAATGGGAAGGATGATTTCTTTGCTGCCATTGGAAGTGCCCTGTCCCTGCACATTGTTGAATCATTCTGTTGATGAGAACATGTTTTCAGGGACTCAGGCTCTTGTATAGAGGTGTCTTTGCTTTTTGGGAAGGTTCACCTATACCACGTGACAAGTATTTACAGCTGGGGGGGTGGAGATGACCCTGAGCCTCCTCTTAGGTTCTTACAAAATCCATTTCTAGCTCCTTTGCTTGTGCTCTTCATCAAGAGCACAAAACTGTCTGCATTTATTTCCCTGATATTTTCTCAACAGAAATGTATCCAAGTCAAAACTTCTCAGACACCAGAGAGGTGAGAATATTGCTATATCTGAATCTTGAGTAAAACTTGATAACTTATCTTAAATATTTTCCTTTGGCACACCACTTTTAAAACAGATCTAACAAGGAAAACACATGCAGACACATTTGTGATACTGGGGAGCATTTAACTTTGGAGCAATTTATTTAGGGAGGTGTTTATGTTGTTCAAGTCTCTATAGGGACTTGTTCAACAAAAGGTTTGAGACATGATGCAGAGATTGGCTCCCGAGATTTTGTGTGTCACACAAGATTCAGCTGCATGGTTTAAAAGTATCCTTCTATTCTTAGACTCTATATGTGTGCTGCCCTTGCCCTAGAGAGAAAAAAGGGATGAACATGAAAAGAGTTGGCAAACACACTTTGTGAATCAAATGGGTTGGGGCCTGAGAGAGACAGAAACCTTTATATTTATGTCTGAATTAATTCTTTTATATATTTTTCCTTGTTTGCTATATACTTTTCTGTCTCCTGTGCTTTCACTGCACATCACAAAGTGTTTTTCTTTCATTTTTTCAATTTTGAGAACTACTGCATGGGCATGAAAATTTTGGAATAATTTGGTAATGTTTGTGTCATTCTCACAAAAAAGGTAACTCCAGTCCAAATCTATTAATTTCCATTTCCATAGTCAAGCATGTAATTCATGCGAATAAGACTCATATGCAGTTCATAAGAAGTCTGTATGTATGCCAGGGAAGGGGATGGTCTCTCTTAGGTGGCCTCTCTAGTTTGGAATAGATTCTTCATTTTAGTACTGCGAGTCATTTTAACATGTGAGCTTTGTTGTGTCACTAGAGGTGATCCAAACCAAGAAAATCTGACCTGAGGAAAAAATGGTAAAATATTGTCTTGAAACAAATTGACCCGAAAACTTTTTTACTGCCTTTCCTACTTGCATTCAGGAGCGGCAATAGTCCCACCTTCCTATCTTCCTGTTTAGACAGAATCACTGGGGCTAGTCTCAGTCCTCCCAGATCTTGGCTGTGCAGCTGGGAATTGGGCAGCTCTGCCTGTGCCTCTGTGGGATGCCAGCATCCTTGCCTGGACACAGGGAGCCAAGACCCGCTCCGAGGCAGAATTTGCAAACTTCTTTCTGGAGTGGCTGGATGTCCAGGCTCAGGGCATGCTGCCTGGCACTCCCTCTCAGTCCCTTAGGCTGGGGCTGGCTGCCAGCACTGCACAAGGGCCCTGCCTCCGAGCAGGAGTCCCAGCTGCCAAGAGCCCGTGGCAGACCCGGCTGTCTGGGCTGGCTCAGCACCACAGACTCAGAGAGGGGCCCTGCTTTTGTGTAGACTGCCCAGAATCCAGGCAGGGGTTTGCTTATTTAATTTGGTGAAAGCTTGAACGAATAAGAGATTTTTCAAACAGAAACTTTGCAGGAGTAGAAACAAAATATTTTCCCATGAAGTGTAGTTCTGTCAGGAATACTCCTTGCCATGTTTTCTATGACTAGGGTAGCCTCTAGAGTGAGCAAGGTGTTTCTTGTCAAAGAATGCACATATCCTAGATTCTTCTAGGATATGGAGGAATGAGCCCTCCCCACTGGTGTTTCCCATTAGCCACTAAAGCAATCTGTACTACCTTTCTCACCTCCCACAGATTTTTGAGAGATAAACTAATCCCATCATGATACAGCCTGACCAGTCCAGACCAGATGCCCCTAAGAGCAAGGAGTTGGTCTAAGGACTCTTTCTGATCCTCAAAGGTTTGTAATGCAAACCTTTTGTAATTGTGCTGATCTTCAAAGAAGGGATGTGAAAATTCATGATGACGATGTCAAGTCACAAGGGTTAATATTTAAAAAAATATATCATTTGCCAGGACTGCCAGCTGCTGGCCAGACCCTGAATTAACTGCCTTCCTCAAACAGAGATGTCCCCCATCTGCTGAATAAAACGCTCCCTTTGTGCACATTTTCACAGCTGAGGTTTGAACTAAAAGCCTTGTGGTCTGCAGACATCAGCTTCACAAAGACAGCCAAAATGTTTCTTGCTCTGGACTAGACAGGCAGGAAACTCAAACCTTTCTCAGCTGGAAGCATTCTTTGCCTATCTCACAACATCCCTTCCAATCATATAAAAATCTTTGAAGGAGAACATCTCCCTGCAATCCTTCACAGAGTGAATTCACTCAGGCAAGGCATATTTTGGGGAAGGAGCCAGATTTGCTTGGTGGTCCTGGCTTTTGGCATCCACCATGACTCAGTAGGGAAGAGAGAATAAATAAAACACTATTAAGAGGTACAACAATGTTACCAAATGAGATTGTGCCTTTCCCAATTAGAGTTGTTTTTTCTATCTCCATATGTTGCATATTACAGAGCCCTTTTGTTGGTAAACATATCCATGGCTCTCTGCAGGGGTGCCAGGGCCACTCACCAGCAACTTGGAGACTGAAATTGCGCATGACGTCTGATATGCCATGCAGAGATTGTCTTGTTTCCATGTGTACTCTCCTGTAACACAGAGGCTCTGAGAAGCTGGAACCTGTGGCAGTTGGCGCAATGCTTCTTCCACAGGTAACTCTTCCTAAGAGAAATGAAGGAGGCTGGGAATAGTCCTAGTGATTTTTGTTTCTTTGTATAGTAGATCAACAGTAATGATACAGCAACTAAAAAATTACCAAATGCCCCTGAGCTCTGAGCCCTTACCCAGGCCTATAGCAGCAGTACATTTGTGAGTCAAGCAATGTCATCACAGTTTGTAGTTGACAGATGAAAAAACACAGTGATTTTTCCCAGCACTTCAATGTGGGAGCTGGTAACAGGTACTTGATAACTCACTGTGCATCAGCTGAGCTGTGTCTGTGCATCTGCTATCAGCCCACGGCAGATCCAGCTTGACTGTCTTTCTTCTATGGACCAAGTAGAGTTGTTACCTGTCCTTTGGTGGCAGACTTAGAGGTTATAAACACATGTACAGACGGTTACTGGGGCTTAGTCATTCCATGATTACCTGCATGTGATGGTAATTCACTTTTGTGCTAAACTTTGAAATCACCTGGCACTTTGTTGGCAGACCATGCAATAAAATTCCTAAATCCTGGTCCTTGGAGCTGTGCTTTAAGCACTGGCCTGTCAGTTCATTTAATGCTGCAGCAGACCAGGCACAACTTTGTGATAAAGCTTGAGCATGAGCCACAGGAGACTGAATTTTCTAGTGTAGGTACAGTATGGGCTTTGAAATAGGATCTGTTTCTGACTCCAGCTGTTTCCTCATTAGACTTTCAAGGCTGACTAAAAGCTGATGGGCACCAGAAAATTTTTTTGTCATCTATTTCTCCATTAATTCCTTTGCATGTGTGTGGTTCAAGAGTGATGTAAATCATCATCTCCCTCACTCTATTTATCTGTTTCTTCAACAGGCTCTCATGGTAACGAACAACTACTGTATTTAAAGAATGCACTGTACCACACCTACTTGGCACAGCACTTTGCAATGAAATAGTGAGAGAAAGAGGGAAAGAAAAAGGGAAAGAAACAGGGAAAGAAGGAGACAAGAGAAGAGAGACAAAAAGAGTGAGAAAGAGATGAAGGTTAAAAAAAACCCAAACCAATCTCATGTCCTTTATCAGGAAAAGGGAAAGATTAGATTTATTTCTGCAGTGACTGTGAATACCAGCTCAGCTAACTGCAGTTTAGGAGGTCTTTCTATATGGTCTGCCCAGCTCAAGTTATTTTAATTCTGTGTTGCCAGCTGGCCTCTGCAGAAATCTATTCAGGGTTCAATTCTAAACAGTAATGTTTGGGAAAAGCACAATCTAAAACAGACAGATCTGTATGTGTTTAGGTTTTGCTTTCTTTCCACTTTTAAATATTAAAAATTGACTCCAGCTGTGGGGTAAAGTAACGCCCAACCTATAAAGACACCGACAAATAAATTACAATGCAATTTGCTGTGCATTTTCTGAGGTCTAAACACCAGCTCTTGAAAGGAATTTTCCATGATTACATCCTGGAAAGATATCTTAACTACCAGCAACTTGTTTGACTTTTATATTTCTTAAAAGTCAACCCATTCCAGCAGGGCCAAACCCTGCCATTGCTTCTCTGTCACATATCTCAGGAGTTAACTGAGCTATCAGATGCTACTGAGGACACATGCAAAGCTTCACTATCTCTATCTAGCATGCTGTTAAGCAGAATAATAGTTATCTTGTTTGTCTATATTCCTCTTTTTACAAGGGTAAATCACTGACTGACTGGTCACTCCCCTCAGCTGATCAATTCTGTTTGTGTCCACATCTTTGCTGTGGCAAGTTTGGGCGGGTTGCCTGAAGCTAAATCTTTTATTGCTGTGTATCTTGAAGTCACTGAAGAGCAGAAGGTTTCCCACTTCATCGGGGCGCTGCCCAGAACAGTCGAGTTTAGCTCCTAACTTCTGATCCAGATTACCCTGACTCGTTTTGTGGCTCACAGCAATCACTCCTGCCTATCCTACATTTCCTCCTCAAAAAAGCAGAAATATTTAGTGTTTGAGAAAGGAAGAAGATGGAAATTCTTTTCTAAAGTCGCCACACTTCTCTTTTTCAGGAGGCAGCTGTTAATCCAGAGTCCTGGTAATCTACACAGCCAGGGTAATAATCTAGAAATAGCTCTAATGTTGATATCATATTTTTAAATTTATAAATTAACTTACAATTGAAAAAAGCTGGCTTTGAACTAAAACCTCTTCAACTATCCTATTTCAATTAGTTCCAAAACATTAAGAAATAAAAGGTTCTGGTCATTGTCCTGTTCCTGCCAGGAGTTTGCAACGTAAATTTTTTTGTGGGGAAAAATAATTAAAGTAAAAATTCCTGACCAGTTCTGCTCTACATGGCATTTCACTGGTGCTTACTCCAGATCTGCAAGCTGGTCTCCCCTTGAGAGCCAGCCTGCGGAACGCCTGCTCCACCAGGGAGGGGATTTAAGAGGTTCCTGCTGTTCCCTGCCTCCGGCTACGCTACCACTGCCTCTGTGGCACTGGCTCAGTGTTTGTGTAGTTTTCTTCTGGACCAGATCAGCAAGAAATAAAAAGAAAAGCCTCTGCTAAAATATGTTTTTGTTTCGACTGGATCAGTTCCCTGATGCAGCCAAAGCTTTACATTGTCCTGATGAGGGCAGTGGGAAAGAAATTGCTGTGGAGATATCTGGAGCCTCTTGCACATCTGCCTGGTTACTGGAGGAACCCTGAAGTGCAACTTTCTTTTAAAACACATTATTGGGCCCACAAACTGGTTTTGTGCCAATATCTTTGCCATCCCTGTTCCAACACACATAGATTCACTCCGGGACAGTGTCAGACCATTCTTCAGAGCACCATTCTCCCCCCATTCAGCTGAATTTTTTTATTGAGGTTACTGTACCTTACCCTCAGGAGGAGTGTTAAGAATTCTTCTGGAAATCCAAAAAGGAGAAACAAGAGCATGTTCTTAAGCTGAATAGAAACTGCACCCTTAAGAATAAGGTAACCATGAGAAAAACCTGAAGGGCCCAAAGCTGTTGCCAACAGCAAGAGTTGCAAAAATATCCTACCAAACCAAAAAGGTTTCAGTGAATGAAGCTGATGTAGAAGGTGAAGAAATTCTATCAAAAAACTGGAAAAGGCAAAATTTTAAAAGGATGCACAGTGCTTTTTATAGCAACAAGGGGACAGTTTGTTAGAACAAAGCAGGGGCGATGTATATGAGGTTTATGGTGATAAGTTAGATTTCATGCAGGACAGCTTAATAAAACTTGGAAGACAAAAAGAATTATTAAGAGCAAACTATACCCAGAAGCAATTTACTCCAAATTGTGACAATATCACAGAGCTAAGAGAGATAAAAATACCTGCCCTTAAAAAGAGTGAGACATGGAGAGAGGGTCTGGAAGTTTACAACTTAGAGAGCTTTGCAATGATTTAAAGTTATTCAAATAAATGCACACATTTAGGAGCACTGAGAGAAAAAATATTTTTAAAAACAGGAGCATGGAGCTGTCAAGAAAAGATCATGTTAAAAGTAATGTACTTTCCCTTCTTGAAAAGAAATTTACATCATGGAAAAGGAGAAGTAGATGTGATGTGTCTCAACTTTAGTAATATTTTTTACATTTTTCTGATGTTCTCATGTAGAAACTTAGCAGTCTGGCCTAGCTGAAACTGCTGTGGGAAGGATGCACAAATACTTGGAAAATGTAATTTAAAAGGTACTCAGAAATTAGTTCTTAATAATTTCCTGAAAAACAGGAATATTTGCATACATGAGGTGTCATAGAAATCTGACCTAAGCTTGGTATCATCCTGCATTTTCATAAATGACTTGAATGATGGAAGACCAAACATACTTGTGAAATTCACACATGACCACCACATTGGCAGGCTTTGGGGGGACCAGGAGAGGTATTTAAAATGATCTTGATAAATTTAAGAAATGGTCTGAAAGCAATTAGGTGAAATTCAATAAAGACAAGCACAAAATCCTAGACTCGGGATGGGAAAAATCTATCACATAAAGACAAAATAAATGCAGGAATGTCTCTTTCCAAAAATAAGGCGATTTTTGAAGCAGAAAGGAATCGAAATTGCAGTCCAATTTTTGTGAATTCTGTGGGCATTGAAAGTATCAGGTAATAAATGGGCACTCCTCTAAGACTTAAGCCTTAACTTTTCACCTCCAGGAAAGATCACAGAAGTTGTCACATTTCCATTTCTTAAAAGACTGGAAAGGGGCAGTAGGCTGGCTTTGTTCTTCCCTGATGCTGAGACTCTTCCTTGCAGCACTACTGCTTTAAGTTAAGGTGCATTTGGAAACCCTAGGAGGAAATCATGAGGAAAAATATATGCCTTTTGTTTGCTTCATAAATATCAGTATATCAATATTGTGATCCTCTCTATTTTCCTGGCTGATAATATCCTGCTTGCATGGAGTTAAATCAAAGCAGGCTGCTAGTAAGAAGCTAGCAGGAAATGAAACAATGTAGGGCCATAAGTAAGTACAAATATATAAGGTCCCATCATGGAGAACACTGAGACTTCCTGAGAAAGCAATGAGAATTGATCCATGAGAAATAGCCTTTCCATGGCTCTGAGTGTGCAAGGTTTGTCACTGAAGAGAGGTTTTCTTTCCTAGTGGGGAGGCACGATAGCCACCACAAGAAATCTTTGTTGAATGGCAGCTTTGCATTCACTCCAACATAAGCTCAAAGAGAGAGCAGCAGGCCAGGGGGATCCTGGTGTGGAAGGAAATTTGGGCAGGGGTCCTGGAAGAAGCTGCTACAGGACAGGCTGTCCCTGGGGAGGGGAAGGGGCCACCTGTCC
The DNA here is from genome assembly GCA_018697195.1 of Certhia americana. Lineage (NCBI taxonomy): Eukaryota > Metazoa > Chordata > Aves > Passeriformes > Certhiidae > Certhia > Certhia americana. Next base: position 131,620,194 of record CM031858.1, on the reverse strand, counting down.
TCTGCCTATGCAGCGAGGAGGAAGGAGCTGCTGCTCTCACCTTCACTGCTCTGCAGCCCGGCGGGAGTGAAGAGATGAAGTTTCCATTTAGTGGTGCTAATGATCTTGACTCCCTCAGACTTGTTTATAGTGTCAGCATTGTAAATATCCTTACAGAGATCAAGGCAAACTCAGCTTTTAGAGCAACAGGAGGGAGACATGGGAGGCTTTCTCTGCAGAGCAGGACGCGCTGCCTACAGCTTCCTCCGCTCCCCGGGGACTGGGTGTCCTCTGCCTCCCCCACTTCGTGTGGTGGGGCTCTGCATCTGCTATAGTTTAAAAAAAAACCCAAAACATTCTAGTGGATATGAAGGGCGTAGGCATTTCAGAGACCTTGGGAGTGAAGTGGGTGTAGGAGATAGCGTGTATGTCCTACACAAACCGGCAGAGAGAAAGGGAGAGACGGCGCAATGCTGGAAAAACTGAGCAAGTGACAAATGTTCTCTCTCTTAGTAAATGAGTAAGCAATAAAAGAAAATAAATAAAAATTCGCTGTTTTAACTCAGAGGTGGCTTTTGCTGTCTTTGGTGTGCACGTTTGTCTGCAGCCTTCAGCACCATGCAGTTTTATTGATGTCTCCACAGGTACACAGATGAATTTTGAGATCAGTGGGACACATGGGTTGCTACTGTCTCCTTTGCAACCTATAAGAAATTGGTGGCAATTCTGCAAACAAGCCAAAGATCACATTATTAATATGCAACTTAGAGCCACTCAGCAAATTACATCCACTTTTCCAAGGATGGCACTTGACTAAAATAAAAGTTTCCATCAAACCCCCAATGAATCTTAGTATTAAATCCAACTGCATTGCAAGCAGTGGCACATTTTTTCCTTGTCATTATGTCATTTGTCAAAATGGAGACATAACATTTTACCTTCTGTTAATTTCTCTGGGTTTGATTACATTATTAGTCCCATATAGACTATCAACTGCCCCTAGAGAGAACCAGTTTTATGACAATATGACTGGCTGATATAAATGAACTGTGGCTGTGTGGTCAGATGTGCTGGTGTTAAACCAGTATCTGCTGCCTGAAGAGACACTATTTGCAGAGGAAACTCTTTCCTGTGCAGAGGTGTTTAAATGTAATTCAAGCACTTAAGATTTTGCAGATGGGTGATTTTCACTCTGATATCAGCTGAAGAGAGATTGATCATTGCTGCCAGCTCTGAAGTATCAAAGCAGATTGGAGAGGGAAACATCACCTGAGACTGTGGAACCCACAGCCCTGCACAGCAGCATTGCAGGCCATGGGGACACCTGCACCTGGGCATTCCTCACTGCCAGTGAACATTGCAGGGGTGAGCTCAGGGCATCAGGCAAGGCCCACAAGGCTGCAGCAATGCTTGTAGCCTGACAGAGAGACACTGAATTCATATGAGGTATAAAGGGAGTACATTTTACTTGTAGTTGTGGACAGGACAGTGCTGACATACAACCACCAGCCTTTCTTATAGTACCCCTTTCTGGGTCCAGTTTTTCTGTGTTTCCACCATAAACACAAATATATTGCCTTGCCTAGCTGCAAAATGTGAGAAATCCAAATGTAGGAGTCAGGTGATATCAAAAGTAATTTATCTTTCCTAAATTCTGCATCTGAAATCATGGTAGTATTCCAAGACCATGCTGTCTCTAGAGGTACAGGCTTCAGGCTGTGGTGCCTTTGCTTGCCAACTCTAAAAGAAAAGGGAAGGATAAATTATTCTCTTATGTGCTGAGAATGTGTTCAGTGAGCCACCTAGCTTGGAAGGGTTTATGAAAAGGCTCAGTTCTACAAATATTTATTGCTATATTACTGTGACATGTGCTGACCCAAAATGTGGGCTTCCTATCAATTACCTAGGAGAGAGAAAAATATCCTAAACTAGGATCTTAACTCTTGATTCTGCTTTTCCTTTTGTGGTGTAAGTAATTGCAACAGCTTTGGCTTTTATTTGTTCAGGTCTAAATCAGTTGTAGCCAATTAAATTTTATGTAAGGGGAAAAAAATCACAAATGAGACCAAGCAGATCAGATAATCTCTTAGTCTCCCTGTGGACAGGGTGAGGTCAGTTCTTGCTTTAACCTTGCACCATACTGGTTGCAAAGCATTACTATTGTTATTGCCATAATATCTTTTTCCTCCTGCAGAATGCACCCACATGGCAAGATACTGAGCACCTCTAGGTGATTTTCAGTGTTCCTCCCATGCTCCCTTGTTTTTGCTTCTGTCTCTCACCACACTGTCCTTAGATGATTCTTTGTCACATATAAATGTTCAATGTTTTGTAGAGCTGAGGTCTTCTGATTTTGAAGTATGTGCTTTTGTCTGTGGGAAATCATTAAGCACACTGGTCACCTAAAGAGTTGGAGGAATGTCAGCATTTGTTGTGTGTATGGTGTACACCTCATAAATCATAAAGCAGCTTAGAGCTGTGAGACTGTAAGTGCCTATACTACCTAGGTGAAGGTTGCTGCTAAGATCCCTGCTCTCTCTTCCTTTGCTCACTCTTGGAGGTATTTAGTGCAAGATTCCCATCCTCTGCAGACACATCCTATTTCGGATCAGCTGTGTTGATGGAAAAGTGCAGCACCTGCTCATGTTCTTCATCCCTGTGGCTTACTCTTGGGGATGCAGGTGAATATGCTTTGGAGCCTAACCTGGGGATTGGCTCAGGCCAGCAGTTTTACCTGTCTTAAGGCATACAGTAAGATTTGGGCTTGCCCGCTTGGAAGGACAAGGATGCTTACTTCCCCTTGGATGCTTACAGAGGGGAGGACAGCAATCATGGCTGCCCCCAGAAAGGGAGGCTGCAACCTTGAATCTGACAAGTGCACAGGCTTAATGGAATCCATTTAAAGCTGCCATAATTAATGCAGATGCAGAACAGATGTGAAGTCGCACCTGGTCTTTTATAGTTGTATTAAATTAAATTTGAAGCATGTGAAAAAAGAGCTTGCACCTTGCTTACACTGGCGTCTCTGGACAGTCTTGAGACTGAGCCCAACATGAGTGTCGTTTGTTGGTCTTGAAACTGGAAAGAGACATTAGTGGGATAGTTTTCACTGGGAAATTACATCATGTTAGAACATGTTGCTCTAGACTCCTGGTGACTACTACCACAGTGTAACTTCCTGCCATAAACAAGGCCTGTGAGACAGCTGTGGGGAGGCCAAGTAACATCAGGCTGGACTGGTCCTGCTCTCGTTTGGAGCTCCCTGGGCAGTGGGTGACTCAGCTGCCACGGGCACTGCAGCCAGGACAGGGCCAAGCCCAGCTTCAGCATCATTCCAATGACATGGTGCAGGAATGCTCTGCTTGCTGGCTGTAAGTGCCAACAAGCTTTTTGTTTGGTTGGTGGTTTTGCTTTTGATTTTAACAGCCTATAAAGAAGTAGATAATGCTTTCTTTTTTTAACAGTCTCAAAACAACCAAAATCACCCCTCTTCAAAAAGCTTTGCCTATGAAACCTCTAGTAAATTCAAAGTTTTGTCTCTTATTATTCTCCACTGGATAAAAAGGAAGCATAAACTGTTAGTAAGAGTTTAGGTCTTGTAGGGCTACAATACTTGAACCATCCCTTTGGGAGCTTCCTCTACTTAATTTAAACTTTCAATTTAAATTTCAATTTATTCAATAAATTTCCCTTTCAATTCTCTTGTGGTGATTATCACACGCAATTTTACTGAGAAGCAGCTCCCAGTGAACCACTTCAAAGACAACACTACATTTGCAAAGGAAGGAATTTCTCTCTGACAGTTCAGCAGCATCAGCATGTGCTGGAAAATAAGCATGAATCACAAGACAGTACACTACACAAGGGGAATCCTAAACAAAACTGCTTATAATGAGACTGCACACAGAGAGTTCACGTGATTCTGAAGCAGCTGCTTTCAATGCCTTGGAGCATCGAATTAAACTGCTCAGAGCAAAGAGAAGTTGCTCTTGGGCTTCATGTGAAAATCACTATTAGGGAAAAAAATTATCATTTTGCCATGTTTGTATAGTGGAGTTTTAGTCAGTGTTGCCAGAATGTAAGTTTTTAACAATAACAAACACTAAGTTCCCCTTTCTTTCTTGAAAATATGGGGATTACAATTTCAGACAACATATTGATCAACCAACACTGAACTAATTTGTTGCAGAAGCTGGATACTTGCAACATACTGTTTAAAACCACTGACACAAGGGAACACTTGCAACCCATACCTGAGGCTGATGGGTGACCTACAATAGCTAAAATGCCTGGCAAATACATTTTCGTTTGACATTTTTCAGATTAGATATTTACTTCTATTCATTATTCTTTCTTTTTTTTGTGGGAAGATGTTCTTTCCTGGCCAGTTTTTAAATGTTCATTTAGAAACCTGAAACTGAGTTCTGTTTTTTATGAGGTTTAATTTTCAAAACAAACAAAAAAAACATGATTGCAAAAAAAAAAAAAAAAATGTTTACAAGTAGCTTTACCACTGCTAAGAGTGCTAATGGTAGGAAATCCATATCCGGGGACATGCAAGACAAAAATAGCTCAAGGTTATTTTAGACCACTTAAATCTGAAGGTTTGTGCAGAGCTACAAACCCAATCAGATCCCACCCATGAGGCTGTGCCCCAGCCCCCATCCTTGCACCCAGCTTCTCTGCAGCACACCAGGCTGCATTCCCTGCAGGCTGCAGCAGAACCTGCCATGCAGCAATCCCAGCTGAAAGAAAGACAGTGTGTCCCAAATCCCTTTCCCTCTTGCCACCAGGGATGTCCATCCATATTTTGACTAGAAAGGGCCTGTGACACTGACTTGGTGCCTGCCTGGCCACTGGGTTTTCTTGTCTAACCATGCAATACTTTTCACTAGCAATTACAATTGTTTTTTACTTCTTCTCTTCAGTAGTGTTTGTCTACACTTGGATTTTCAAAATTAGCAACCTCAAGAGCTATATAGGCTAAAAAAATGCTATCTCAGAAGGATGGGATTACATATGATGCTGCAATATATAAAGGATGTCTCAGAAGCCATTTTCAGACTTAAGGGCATAATCTCTATTTTGCCATTTCCATATTCCAGGACAGAGGGGAAAAGGGGATGTACACATACAAAAGATTCATCCTGACAGATAGCATAAAAATAGAAAAGACAAGGGGCTGAGACAAGACTTTATAGAAATGACAAACACAGCTTGCATCCAATGTAAAAAGTTATGGAAAACCTATTATACCCTGCAAACTCCAAAATACTATTTCTCGGAGAATTAAAAATCACCCTCTAGGAAAAAAGGAAGAAATAAAACCTCCTCAAAATGTCAAAGACATAAACTCCCCCTGGCTTACAGTTTCTGTTCAGATTTGAGCTATTTATAAAGCCAATCTCCACGGCTGCTGTCATGCATTGCTGTTACGCATGTCCTGAGCTAGCAAACTAGTAGATACAAACCTGATCTAAATAACCATGGCAATAAGTGAAGATATCTGTGCACACTCCATGTTGTGCTTACTAAAATAACAGAAATTGCTGAATTTGATTTATAAAGAGATGAGTAGGCTTCTGCATGAAACTCTACTAATAGTTGAAAAAGCCTGTTCTACTATGGACTGAAAATGATCTCTCCCCACCCACACATGCATCTGGGATTTGATCACCAACCTTTGGGAGAAATTCACAAAACCTATTCCACTTAGCAGATTATATTACAGGGCAAAGGAAAACCTTGCAGGCTCAATATTTGGGTGGAATCCATTTATTCCACATGTGCAAAGACTGGATGAGGAATTGGAGGACCTGCAACACCAAAACCTCTCCATGTGCTACACACATATGACACTCTCGATTGAAATCCTATAAATCTTTTCCTTATATAATATGTTTCCTTGCCTGGTATAGCTTAATTTCAATTTCAACTGCTCTTTTCTTCCTTTCCATCATGTTCAAAACTATCATAAAGAGTCTGTAAACTCTGCATCACAAATGGCTTTCTAATAATAAAAAGGGTATTTTCAGAAGAAAGATCAGTTCCTCATGTCTAAGTTGAAAAAGGGACAGCGTCATTCAGCTGGAGGTTAAAAAAATAATGTATTAATCTTAAAATTATTATAATATGGCAAAAATATAATAAATACACGAAGGAATGTTGTTCAGACTCTATATGAGGAACCAAATTTCTGGCAAGAAAGTAAATACTTGCACCAAAGAAAGATAAAACTCATGAAACATTTCTAATGGAGTTATTTTCTCTCTATAAATAAAATTTCAATTCTATTTTCTTGAATGCACACTCTAACAGAAGGGTCTATGTCTGAAAAATATCCCACACCACAGTCAAAAGCATTTTTCTCCACTAACAAAGTATGGCTCCTCTTCAATGAAGTACTTAAAATCCTTCATTCGCCTGAAGAAAATGTAGTACACCCCCAGGACATACCCTTGCAAAATCCTGTTTACTTTCATGGCGATAGTATTCCTCACCAAAGCGAACATCTGCACTTCTGCAGCAAATGCTTCAGGGATCTCTACTTGCTCTTTCAGGAAACATCTGTGTCAATATACCTCATTGAGGATGTTCCCTGCAAAAGAATTCTATCACCATGTTCTTGATTTATTATTATTTACTGTTGTTCTGTCCAAATAATTCTAAATTTTATCTCCATCTCTAAAGATCTGTATGTCCTTTGCTTGCTTGGATGGTTTTACAAGGATGAAAGCAGCATTTCCAAAACACTACAGTGAGTATTGCTGTAGTTACAGAAAAAAAAAATATAAAAAGGGACTTTGATCTTTGGTATTTATAAAAGCCAGTTTATAATCAGGATATCTTATCTGTTCTTAGAACACAAAATGGTACATTTATGAAAACAGAACTCCTAGGCAAATAAATCTATTGGATCTTAGTTTAAAATGCAAAGGCATATAAAAAGGTTTTGTCCTCCATAATGTGAAGAAAGCTTGTTTCCAATTCTTCAAATATTTTAACAAGGAATATTGTGTATATACAAGGTTTGTGATATCAATTGACTGTTATTAAACATATTTCAGCTCTTCCCCTGCTCCCAGAACACTCACACACTCACAGACATATGTGATATTCATGTTAACAATTTATTTCTTGGAGGGAAGAAACCAGTGTGTTCTCAGTCCAGTTATCCCGAAGTTTGCCTCAGGTTATTTTACTTTTTATGTTTAATATTGCAGGGATTTTATGGATTTACCAAAATACCATAATTTTTATTTTTAAATCACTATTTTTTTAAAACAGATTCAATCCAGATCGGACCTTACCATACTCTGTTTCAGTTCACTGCCACCATATGTAAGTGTTGTCAAGGCTGTAATACATAAAGTATCTGGCTCCAGGGCTGGTTTCAGTGTGGTTTTGGAATACAGATTTTATAATATGCAGTTTCCTTCCTCTGAAGTCAGTGGGCTATTCAGTGGAATAAGGTTTCTGAGGCACAGGTCAGCTCTTCAAAGGCACGTAGGCACCCAAATCCTGTTTAAGGATATTCCACTGATTTGAAACAAGTTGCCTGCCTTATTCTCTCCAAAGAGGGGGGATTTCCTAAACCACAGATAGAGCCAGGTTAAACAGGCACTGAGGCACTCCCCAGGCAATCTCTTGACTACTTGTCCCTACCCTTACTGCTAGGCCACTTACATAAGATGTAGGCAGGACATGCCCTTCTTCTGAGACTCAATTTATTCAATCAGGACCGTCCTCAGATTGATCCAACTCATGCCATGGATGAAACTGAAAGAACTGATGGATTTTTGTCTTTGGATTGCATGAGCTTTGGTGATGTTACTGCATACACACGTGCAGTAAGCTTGCTACACAGACCATCTGCATACACGTGCCTCTGGTGAGGACATCTGGTACTTCTGGGAAACACCACATTTGCTGAGCTGGAGCAAAGCAGCTGAATAGCATGCAGGCAATGGTGTTGATAGTGTCCAGAAGCACTGTGCTTTTTGTGTCTTCTCGGTGAACGTGCAACCTCTGAAGTTGCCTCAAAGCATCGTTTCTGCTATGTTGGTGTGTGGTGACAACAGCACGTGCCTCCAGCAGAATTTATCTGCTGCAGCACAGTAGTCATGCCTGTGAAATCTGGAGGGGTGCCAGTGCACTTGGAGCTGTTGCACTGGACAACTAAAGCTGCTGAACACCCAGAAAGTCAGCCAAACATAGTAAAATCCTGAAAACTAAATTAAAACTTCAAGACAGAAAAAGAGGATGTGTTTTGGGAAACTTGGATGTATAGCTTTTTGACTCACAGCACCAAAGTAATGTTACTTTGTTCAGTTGTCCCTTGGGTTCTGACTTTCTTATTTGGACTTTCTGATAGATCTATATTTTGTGACTTCTTGGGATGCTTGTGGACAATGGCAGACTTAGGTCAGAACTTACAGTGGCAGAATAATGGTTTCAACTCTGTACATGTTGATTAGGGAAAGCAGTTTTGAAGGGGCCTTGTTGATTTATCTGTTTTAAATGGTGCGTATGACTGGAGGAAGTGGAAAAAATACACAAGAGTGTGTGTGTGTGTGTGTGTGTGTGTGCAGAACTTAAATCATCAAGCCATAAAGATGTGGATAGGTCATGTTTGGTTGTAGTACAGGTCCTGCCATAAGACAGCTAATAAGAAGCAGAGAAAAAGCCTTGCTGCAGGTTACCTTACTCTGAAGAGCTGTGTCACTGATTTCAGCAGGAGAAAATACAACCCTCAGATACCTATATTAAAGTAGAACTCTTCATTTGAGCAGATCTTAAACTGGGTCATCCAAAGAATAGCTTTGGCCTTCTGGCATTTTCCAGAGTGGGAAAGAGTATGTCAGGGAATAAAAAAATTTCATCACAATTTTCCTGCTGTTCATATTTTTTTTTCCCTAAGTCATCAAAAAACACTCTCTGCACCCACCTCCTTGGTGAGTTCTCATGTTCATTCATAGCCAGAGAATATACTGCTGCAGTATTTGGGGTTGAGGTGTATCTTCCCTAACTGCATATATGAAAAGCAGGGCTCTGGATCCTCAGCAAGCAAGTTCCCTTCTCCCCTCTTGTCCTGGATTCAAGGATGATGCAGGTTTTTGGATTCATGCTAGGAAACCCCATGGAGATATAAGTTGAGGACAGATCCAGTCCAGGCCTCTCACAGACCTCTGGAGGGGGAGAAGGATTGAAGGCAGAGCCGATGGGCATGTCCCAAGGACAGAAGAAGTAAGCAGATATTTGAGCAAAACCTCACAGGCAATTTCTTCCAGCTAATCCCTGCCATAATTCTTCCCCCAGCAAAGCTGATCTGGTTCATCATTTCCGTGAGACAGAAGGCATTTTTTTTACTGCTCACTTCTCAGAGGTCTTAGACACTTGCTTTTAATCATATAGTGTATGCTGACATCTGGTGGCATTCAGCAACAAAATCTTCATTAAACAAATATGTTTCACTTTTAAGGAGTCAGCATCCTTGCTTTCCCTTCACTGGGTGCAGAAAAGAATTCCTCCCAGACCACTTCAGTCCGGGGATTACTCTAACAAGAGTACGGGACTGGCATGGTCCTGGAACACTTGTGGGACGTGTACGTGGGCACTGACCTCCAGAGAAGGAAGGGACCATCAGCCAAGGCACCTGACTGTGCTCAAACAGCCACAAAATGGAGCACACAGCATCACCATTCCCTCTTCTGAACACAGAGAAACAATGCGCTAAAAAAAAAGTGATGCAAAACTACCATGGGTTTTAGAATCACTGTAAAATCTTAGGTGGCAACACTTCTGTAATTTATTTTACCTTTATTTCAAATTGGAGAAAAAGGAACAAAACAGCATGTAGTGAATAGCCAGAGAGATGTACCAAAACCTTGCTTTATGGTATGTAATAAGTAGCATGGAATCAGCTGTCATAGTTAAAAGATATCCACGATGTAGCTGTTCCATTAAAAGTTGGAGTAAAATCATGTTTAAATTTCATTTCCTTCAGTCCTTATCCTGCTTTTGATTAGTTTTAAGAGCAGTTGATGGTCTTATGATTTGAAGATCTTGCATTTTAAATTTTGTGTACATGGTCTGGAGTTCAATGTGAAATTGTGGGTTTGATCTTTGACCTCTGTTTACTACAGTCCTGATTTTTCACTAATTTGATAGCAAGACATAAGGGCCTACTGTAAACAAGCCACTCACTTTACATAACTATGTTTGGCTCCTAAATGAAGAAGTATGTATGGAATATACTTTGGGTACTGTAGCCTCCTAAAGAAATAATAAAAACCACATCATTGCTTAGTTCTCCAGGTAATGTTTACATTGGGAGAAAATAAGTTGCATGTCTAATAGAGAGAGAAAATGCAGTTCTTTTCCATTTTGGGTTTGTTTGCTTAAAATTATTCTTTAAAGTATTTGAAAGTTGAGGCTGTCTCTTTTGAAGTCAGTGGGAACTTTGACATTGATTTTAAAAGGATCAGGATTAATCCTAAATTGGTAGGGTCTAAAAGGCAAAAATGAAAATGTCCAAAGTCTACAAATCTCTCACTGATCCACCATGCAGAAAGGAAGGACAAAAGCCTTCTCCAAGGTCTGTAACCTACATCTTGATTCCAGAACTTCTATTTTTTGTACATTTGTAGACTTCAAGATGGAAAGCAACTTTCCAAAGGTCTGTAATTGCTAGCATATGAAGTAGCACATACTTGCACCATGGTCTTGTAAAGCTGCTGGGGGAAGGGAGATGAAAGCTGCATATAAGAATCAACTGACTGTTGGTACACATCTTCCTCAAATTGTCCTGCACTATCCTTTACACAGCATTCTGCCTGCAAATCGCTCCAGGCAGATCCCCAACTCACAGGTACAGCCTCATACATAGTGAGTGACCCAGCAAAAGTCTGCTTGTAGACATTTAACTCAGAAACTCATCTGATCATCCTGCTCAAGCTCTGCACTTTCGGCACTCATCTGGCACTAGCAGCCAGGTCCTCTAAAGAGCAAGTAAAAGGAAGGTCTTCAACTCTGTCTCAAACCACCCAGCTGGAACCATCTGTCCCAACACTGAACTTCCCATCACATGGGTTATATCCTCACAGTGGAACACCTAAGTACCCTGGACAAAGGGTGCTTTTGGCAGAGAAGGAAACCATTTGGCAGAGAAGGAAACCATTGACTCTTTAATTTTCTGCCTTAGGAATTCTCAGTAACTGTGACCAGAGCCAAGTAGTCAAGGAAGGGGACTCCTCTCAGCTGAGGAGTGTGACTCACCTACAATGACAAAGTGTAAGCTCAGAGAAGTGATGGAACATGGGCAAGCAAACATGAAGAGCCCGCTTGTTTCCCCTCCAGACACCCAAGTGCATTGAATATCCCAAATGAGGGGGTATCAGGTCAAGCTCTTCATGGATGACTTCCACAAGCTAAAGTAACCAGGGGTGGGAAACTGCACACTCTGTTGGTTTATGAGGTCCCAAAGTCATATAAACCAGAATTCAGGAGGACACACAGATTGGGCACTGTCATGCATCATCTGAACCTGAAGCTGACAAATCATCCATTGCGGTGTCCAAATCCTCGTGACCAAACAGAGGAACATTATCTATTGTTAACAACAACTGATGCTTGGCCCAAGAATATCAGATAGATATGCAGCATCCAAGTGAGGGAATCCATGCAATTAACAGCCAAAACAGTCTCTTGCATCTCCATTGCTCAGAAGTATCGCAAGATGTTAAAAAGTTGATGGGATGCAGAAGAGAAGGTGGACGCAATCTCCCAGGCTGTGAAGTCCCTTCTCTCCCACCCACAAATGACAGGCAATAGAATGAGAGGAGTAAAATACTGCTGCCTTGCAGATTACTCTGTTTACCAGCCTGGAGATTTTTCAGCAAACCAACTCAATCAGCATCTACTCCATCTTCACAGTTGCTACCTTGTGCTGTGTGCTACTCCAAGGGAGTCAGGTGCTACTCAGAGGGAGAAGCAGTCCTGTCCTGATACTGGTGTGGTTCAGCCACCACAAAGATACAAATCTGTACTTCTGTTTCCTTTGCTCTGGTGTAAAAACAGACAGATCCAGCAACAGCAAATCAGGTCACCTTTCTGAAGATACTTCTCTTGAGGTATTTTTTGAACTACCCCAGTTTTCCCACAGTACAACGAAGAAAACAACCAAAAAGACAATGACAAAGATTTGTAGATGGTGCATTCTGCACATATCCCCAGTGATGTGACCTTGCTAATGTATTGTATTACCCACTGAAAACACCTTGTATTTCCATGTTTTTGGAATGGCTGTAGTCTATTCTGCTGGCCCAGCTGGCGGGGGACACCCCTGGTTTGAAGGACCCTCAAACGGAACTTGACTTTGGGAACAAACTTTCAGCACAGCTGTGCACCACTGAAAACTGGGAGTAATGTTCTCAGTTAAAACATCCTGTAGATCTCATCTTCTGCTTCCACTGCATGGGACATTTCCTCAGGATATTTCAGGATCCAGTCCCAAGGACTTAACACCTTTATGCCAAACACCTCAGCATCACTTTTAGCCTGAAAATAGAAATGCACAAGTATAGGGACTTTGGCACATAGCTAGTAATTTTTTCTAATGGAGGGTAGTAACTGAGCAGAAACAGTTTTTAAAATATTATTTAATATTTTAATAGGGCTGGCTTACGATGTAAAGAAAAGATAAATAATCCGAATAACAGTTTTATATGCAAGACAATCAGAGATCTTTAATAAATAAAGGATGCCATAAGAGCCCCTTGCATGTTTAGATTGAGTTGGTCTGTCTGGACCCAACTGTGGAACAATGATCTGTTACTGTTAGATCAACTTCAAAAGCAATTCAACAAGGCCTCCATGTAGACAGCATTTCAGAAAACCTGTTACAATAGCTTTCTTATGCAAGAGAAAACCACAGTCACATTTGTATTTTAGGCAGTGAACCAACAAGAATGAAGCAAAACAACAGCAACTGTCCCCAAGAGATATTTTGGGCTTCTCTCCTCCCACTCCCCTTACACTCCTTTTCAGTCTCCTACCAATCTGGGCATTTTTGGCAACAGAATAGTACTGAAAAGGTCATTGGTAGGCTGGTAGGGACCACTGTGGCTTTTGGCTATCAAAGACAATATCTCCAGCCTGGGGGAGCATCAACCTCTTTGCTCCCTATTTTGAGCTGGGGCAGAGGTGACTGTACGAAAAAGGGTGAGGAATGGGACAACTTTTCTCAGCTCAGCAACCTTTGACAATCTTTGCTGCTTTTCCTCTTCACCCCAGGATCTGCTATACAACAAGTGCAAATTGAGGATGACAAATAAGAACATTAGCCTGGTGTTTCTGCTCAAGTGATCCGCCTTGAAGTAGCTGATGTTGACACTTAAATTGTCAGCAGACTTCTAGTTTAGCGCTCCAGTTAGAAGAATGGGTCCTTTCACACTTCCCTCTGGGCTATTGTTTCAACTCTCTGTAGACGGGGCAAATATCATTGCAGCAGTTTACACTCCAGATCCACAGCACTGTTTTTTTTGCCACCATAACCCAGTTTGCCTAGAATTTTTTTCTATAATGTAAGCTTAGATGCAGAGAATAATTACACAACACTGTAAAAATAATCTGCAGCAATTTACACAGGCATGAAATACTGGAGCTGTTTCTTTCCAGCATACCTATATATACATGGGTGCAACTAATTCCAATATTTATAAAGGACTCACTGAAGCTGTGAACACAGAAACTGGTATTTCAAGTTTGGCCACACACGAACAAAATATTTATTGTTATAAGACAAGATTTTGTTTTTTGGGGTGTTATACCATCATCTGACTGAAGCATTACCTTGCCACTTCTGCCTTTTCTATATCACCATCTGTCTGGATTCAAATAACATCCTTGTGGCTAACACATTATGCATTCAAGTTGGAAAGTATTAATTTAACTGCAGTTTCTTTCCTATAATTGTGTGTTTCTTCTATTTTTGACCAAATTAATCATACTGGCAGTCAGCTTGGCTGCTGCTCATTTCTATTAAGGATCATATCTTCTTGCCTGCTGGAAGCTCAGTCCCCAGCCTGCTATCCTGCATGCTGACTTATTCTCTCTCTTGATGCATCTTGCTGATGGTAGGACATGGGCTCTACTGGGACTAAGCAATCAATGCCAGTTCTTCTTAAGAATAGGAGAAAGCCATTGTAGCAGTGAGCAGAATAACTGCCCACTGACCCTTTACTGTTGCAATAATTGCCAGGACTTTGGGTGTTTTCAAACCCAGCTAAGCAATGGAATGAACTAATAGAATTCAGTTCCTCCAAGGTACAGTAGTAGCTCTCTGGATTGCATGCAGTTGTATTGTCCAGAGCCTGAAGGTGTGGTGTCTTAATTTTCCTTTCTATGGTTCCCTAGAAGCCTGCTTCTGTCTCCTTTGTAATTCTGCCTAGCTCCTACCATGCTAGCTCTACACTCCATTTAATGAGCTTGTTTAGTGGTTGTTTATCCCAGAAGAAATAACTGATCAAATCTAAACTAAAAGAATGAATGACAGACTGGGAACAAACACATTGCCTGAATCTCTGCAGAGAAACTATTCAGGAAACAGAAGAGGAAAATCAGGACATAAGTAAGAATTTATGTAAGTGAATATCTGCCTTTGGGAACAATAACTTCTAAGTTTTTCAATCTAGCAGTGAGGAATAAATACTTAACCATTAGATTCAGGTGCTGATTTGAAGGAGTTAAATTCCCAGACTGCCTCTTTAGAGGAGGGTGGGGCAGTGGGGAAGTCATAGACAGAAAAAAGGGCACCTGAATGCCCTGGGAAGGAGCAGCAAAACCTTCTGTCAAGCTCCCCTTCCTCTCCTATGCTCCAACTACTCCCCAGCTAAGGGTGTCCTAGTGCATACCAGCAGTTGCAGCCCTGGCTGCACACACCTGAGTGCAGTGACTCATGTGAGGAGCCTTCCTCACATCAGGGAGTGCCACGTCTGCATCCTGTTTGCCTCTCCTCACTGCCACCCTTCCCCACTGGTGTGACGCTGCACGGCATGGCCAGTGGCTGGGGCCTGGGGACAGGGACATGGACATCATCCCAGGCATCTGGAATGCATCCTTTGGGGGACCAGGCACTGGGAATGGGCCCCTGTCTGGCCCCTGGTACAGCACACACAAGGTAAGTGCCCACTCTGCAGCACCATGGTAGGGCCTAGGAACACCAAGGCTTGGGGAGAGGGGGGCACTAATTTCAGCCTCTCTCCTGTGTTCTCTGAAAAGCCCCATTCCAGCACCTGTTTGTTGCTGACTCTGCTCCCTCTTCACCCCATTGTTCAGCCTGCACCGCCCTGGCTCCCCCTCCAAGCAGTCCTCTCTGAGTAGGAACTGGGCAGAGCTGTTCTGTTCTGTGCTAGAGCATCACTGGTTTTTGTCATCTGTGTTTCTGTCGCTGCCAGTGCTGACAATGGATTTAGGCAACTGCAAAAGAGAGACCAAAACAGCCCTGAGAACTAGCAATTTGAAGCATCTGTTAATAATAAAAATGAATTGGAGGTTGATTAAACCTTTTACCTTTTCTCTGCTTTTTGTTTCACAAACTAGAAGGCATACCTAACATTCTTGATTTTCTCTGCGTAAGAGGCAAATCACTTTTTCATGATGGAAAATATGGGTACAAATTGTACATAAAAAGGCTTGCAACTAGATGCTCTCCTTTTCTAGGTGCAGCCCAGTAGCAGGTGATAGCCTGAAGAAGGTCCCAAAAACCTTCCCCTCTGGATTCTGCATTTGCTACTGGGTGCATATCCATTAGGCAGGGCACATTTTTTAGCCCCATGTTCTCAGAGTGAAGGAAAACTGAGAATTCCTGTGCATAGGTCCCTGGTGCAGCAGGACTCCTAGCTGATGACTGGTGCCAGTGCTTTCCAGGACCAGAGCTGGTATCTCTTATTGGGAGGCAAGGATGTGGAGCCAATGTTTTTACTGTGGGTTTGTGAATTAGGGTCCCAAGGCTGTGAGCTTGCACAGCTGCCAAGAAGATGGCAGCAACAGGGAATTCCCTTAGCATGGGGATACCCACCTGCATATCAGGGTGAGGGGATTGGAAAATCTCCCAGTCCTGCTCCTGTACTCCTTGGGGTTGTTGCATGAGTATTGCTGTTTTTTGAACATGGTAGTTTTCTGGGTAGACCTTAGTAATATCTTAGAGCTTCTCAGGTGTCTGTGGGTGAGACTGATATTCTGTTCTTCTATTTACTTTACTTGTAGCTTTGGAGCAGTAATGGGTAGCTATGGGCCATGTGTTGATGCCAATCTTAATTTTTCCAACACCTAAATTCTTCTGTCCAACCCCCATTTTCACATTTTGCATTTTTGGAAGCCTCAGAAACAATTTCCTCCATTCCGTTCATGGTTACCCTGGGTGTGATTCAGTGGATTATCCCATTTTCAGGTCTTCACACAGGGGCTCTTTCCCTTCCCCTTTCCTTGAGGTAATTGCATCCTCTTGGTTTGAAAAGGAGGTCTTGGTTTTCTCCCTCTACAAGAGACCATAACTGTCTCTGATCTGCCTGGGCACATCCCAAGACAGCAGAGGTGAATTACATTTGGGGGAGTATTTTTCAGCCCCTTCATCAGGAGGTGAAAGAATGAGATCCCCTTTCAAGGGGCTTGGCACAGCTGCCAATTGCAGTTGCCTAGAGCCA
>CM031858.1:131543291-131603502 GCA_018697195.1 Certhia americana | reverse complement strand
GCAGATCTGATACCTTCTTTAGGGAAATTCATGGCACTAGAGTAGGCCTTCAGTGTTGTCTGTAAACACTCAGCTCCCTGGAAAAACTTAAAGTGTCTGCGTCCACGTGGCTGTGTAGTATAATGCCTCTTTGTGTTGGAATTACATTTCTTTGTCTTTTGATTTAATTGGGATTATTCTCCTGAGAGGTCCCTGATTGGGCTGATTGGATGCTAGCTGTTGGCATAAGGGTAAAAAGGGGCACACATGGCCATGGGGGAAAAAAAGGTGGAGGTAGGATTTCTCCTTGGCATCAGCATGGATGTAATTTGTTTGATACTGCTTGAGGAGCTGCATCTCTGAAACCAGCAGCACCCAAGCCATGCTCCCACAGCGCTCCCTGGATAGGTATGGTGTGCTGTGGGATGAGTGTGTTTAATGGTGCAGTAAAATCTGATGAAATATGTACTTAGTTACCTGAAGTATTTCCTGCAAAATAATGCTGTAATATTTTTGTGTCTGCTGGAGTAATGAGTGTAGGAAGCCACAACATGTGGGCTTTGTCTGCTTAATAGAAAGTGTATGCACTTGCCTCAGTGTAATACATTTTTATTTCCCTCAGGACTTCTCATAGGTTTTTACTTATTTACAATATTCTTGTTTATGGACAAAACCAATTTGCAGGATTAGTTGAGATTATTGCCTGCAGTATTGATCTTGGTTTGACTTTATATCAGAGTAGGAGAAAACAGCTGGAGGAGAACAGTCTCTGAAAGCTCAGATGTTATAGAATCATGGAATAGTTTGGGTTGGAAGGAACCTTACAGGCCAGGTAGTTCCAAACCCCATGCCATAGGCAGGAACAAGTTCCACTAGACCATGTTACTTAGAGCCCCATAACAACTCTTCTGTAACTCAGCATTTCACATGTTATGTGTAGACACTGTGTGTAGCTGCTCAAGTGCAGAAGCTGCACTAGAGATAGAAATTTATTTCACATTTGCTTCTTTTTCCCTCTTTGCCTGTAACTTCATAGACTCTGAGTTATTACTATCTGCCCAGATGGCCACCTCAAAAGATTGTCTTATTTTATGGGTCGTAGGAATAAATAATTTCTGCTTTGTATTTAGGGTCTGACAATGCTGACAGTTCCTTCAGGTGGATCTGTGGCCTCTTGTCCCCTCACAGTCTATCACAGCCTGTCAGGTGGTGAGCATGTGCCTGATCCCTTGTGAAGTCTCATCAGTGAGTGGTGGTGGCTGCTATCAGGTGTGATGTGAAATCCCACAGATTAAGCAGATTCTTGTAGATGTCTTTCTAGTCTGCCTTCTGTCATAGAGTTGAAATCTAGATTTTTTATGGACCACAATTGAGGGTTTTAGTTCATTCTGTTCAAGAAGAACCAGGTCTTCAGGGCTTCAACTCCCCTCTTTACTCGGGGCTTGATGTCTAGTGCCATTGAGCCTCAGCAAGGTGAGAGCATCATTTGGTCCTGTTTTTTCCAGTGGCAGCACATTTCCTGCTGGTACTTCTGATGCCATGGGGGCTGCTTCACCTGTGCTGTGAGGGACCCAAGGCAGGGAGCTGTCTCCATGGAGAAAAAGATTTTCTCTCCATTTGCATTGGCTGAGGAAACACCCCAGAAACAGTGAGTTGGCACCATCACCAGAGAAAAATGTTGTCGTGGTACATCCCTACAAACATTCACCAGGACATTTTAAACACTTAAGCAATGACATTTCCAAGCATGCTTTCAATTAGGAAAAGCTCTAAAGCAAGTCAAGGTGTCCAAAGGAAGTGTGGGTGGGAGTCAGAGGGCAGCATGAGGTGGGTTTCAATCAGGACATCTTTCCTCTGCAAGAAGAAAGAGAAAGGCTGTTAATGGTGAAAGACAAACCCTACCGGGGTTCTTAATGCTATTTTCTTAGTCTCTGTAGGATACCTGTCTCAAGTCTGCTCCCTGATGCACTACAGATGTTAGCTTTTTCAGGTTAATCAGTAAACCAGTCCCTGAGCATAGGGAAAGTGGAGACAAACATCCTCGCCCAGCTTTCTGCTGGTGTACTCCTCTGTGAAGACTGCAGTGAAGTTCTTCCTGTTCAACACAAACCCTCCAGCTCTTTATTCTAAAACTGTTCACTGAAAGCAAACAAGGCTATCAAAACACTGACTCTATTTCATCCTGTTGTCCTTTACCTGTCGGATTTCAGAGTTCATGCAGTTTCAGATTCCTTTATCTTGTTGGGAAATGTTTGGGTGAAAATGCATACCATATCTTAGGTATTAGGGAAGTGTATATTATTTCCAGTCCTAATAAATCAAAACTTAGGAAGAGGACTTTGTTCAGCCTTTCAAATACTACCTTTTTGAATGTCTCATAGGGGAATTCAAAATTTAAATATTATAATGGAGAACATGATCGCAGAATGGGTAAGGTTGGAAGGAATCTCTGGAGATCATCTGGTTCAACCTCCCTGCTCAAGCAGGGCCCCCCAGAGCATATTACACAGAATTGTACCCTAAAGGTTTTTGAATCATTCCAGAGAAGGAGACTCTACAACATCTCTGGGCAGCCTATTTCAGTGCTCTGTCAGCCACAAGGTAAAAAATTCTTTCTCATGTTCAGACAGAATCTCCCATATTTCATTTTCTGCCCATTGCATCCAGAAGCAAGAAGAAGCATTTCATGATTTTCCATGTTCTGCTGTCAAGAATCCAGCAACTTTCCATGGTTTAGTGCCCATTTAACTAGTTTCTGCTAGAAAACAATTTGTGGCTTTGGCTCATAAATGCAGGACTGTCAACTGGGCCAGCTTGCACACAAGCTGTCAGGCTCTGCTAGAACTGTAGGTCTGATCTGTTGAGGGTTGTGCTCTGATTAGCTTTAGCTAATCAGACTTAGCCATATCTTTTTTTTCAACCTCATGCATCCATTCTGCTGTGCTGAGCATCAACTGTCCCTGAAGATGTAAAGATCACATCTCTGATGTGAAATGAGCACACAGCTTATAGACTGCAGCTTCCAGCTTAAAGAGAGATCAGTTGCTGCTTGGGAACTTACTAATTACTCAAAGGTAAGGTGAATAAGTACAGGAAAGCATTACCCCTTGCCTGTCCCTTTGCACAATACTATAAGCATGTCTGTATCATCCCAGCTCTCAAGTTCCATAGGGAAATATAGGGTTTTCTCCATCAACCACTGCAGGCAGAGTGGGAGTAAAGCATGGGGCTGTTTATACCTCTGAATATAGAGGAGGCTGGATATGGGGCAGCAGGTCTGGAACAGTGGGAAAATAGTCCAAAGACTGGAGGCAGTATGCAGTTTTATAAGCCTGCCTGAGGAGTGATAAGTGCCTGCTTATCTGGTTTCCACTAGGTCCTTCTCTGGGTTCCAGAACAGAATTTTCTAGTGTGTGTTATTGGCAGGCCTCTACTACCCTGCTTGGGCTCCCCCTACAAAGCCTGGAAGGAGTCATGTGCCTGTGGCAGTTTCCCTGCTGAGCCCAGCGTGGTGCTGGGCAGCAGAGAACAGCAAACCAGCCCAGCCTGGCATTCTGAGCTTGGGGCACACAGACTCAAAGCAAGTGCTGCTGACGGGAGAGCTCACAGTCCATCTATTCTGGACATTTTCTTCTCTTCAGTATTGCTGGCAGAGCTGCTTGCAGGAGTGTTTTCTCGCCTGACAGACACCAGAAACTGGTGAGCAAAACCCTTTTATTTAGGCTGATACCTCACAATTTATTTTGAAGATGTTGGTAGCTCTTCCTTGACACCTCATCCAGGACATTGGAAATGAATGCTCTTGTGGAGCTGGGGCCATGCTAAGCACCAGCTATAGTTTGTCTGAGTGTCTGTTGTCTGATTCTAACTGGGCTATTTTTCCACAAATCTCAGACTGCTTTCAATGCTTTCCTTCCCAGCAGATGCTATGGTAAAATGAATTTTAATTTTCTTCTGAGGACATTAAAGAACATTTGCATTTGATTTTTCTTTGGGTTTTTTTGCTGATGATTGAGGTGACTTAAAGTTAAACAGGAGATTTGTAATTACACTAATCTGTTTTAAGATGCGTAAGAATGTTAATTAGGAATTTTCTAGGCAGTAAGGAATATTACAATACTTGTCATTTGTCAGAAAGTAGGGTACAGAAGAGAGATGCAAAGAAATTTGAGACACTAATTACACATATCCTACCTAGTGCAGAGTTTACTTTTGCTTCAGACTGCTTCAAAATAGTATGGTACAGGAAAATGGGGTGCATAGTACAGCCTGGTCTGATATCCAGCTCAGCCACTGACTAGAGGGCTTAAACTATGAAGCCAGCAGAGCAGGGCAACTCCTTCTCTTTCCTTAGTCAGCATTGAGTGGGAAAGACCAGACATGGGATGAATCTTAATCCCTACACTGCTTTGGAGATGTCTGGCTTAGTGTAGGGCTTTGCCCGACCTGTTCCCATCTTCTAGACTAGTCTACAAGTAATGACTTTAAATTAAATTGGCTGTTGTCACTATATTGATTTTCGAGCATGTCTGTGAGTTGCAAAGTTTTGCAGGGTGAAAGTCTGGCTGCTCATACCAATACCTGTCTGTTCCTGGGATTTCATGACGTTGCTGTGTGGATCTAGGACACTGCTGTCACACAAAGGAGTAATGTTGCTTCCACCTTGAATCTGTGCTTCTGCTGCTTCATTTGCCTTAGTACTCATTTGACTCCTTGATGAGGCAGTTTGTCTGTGTTAATTGACAGGAAAATACTCACTGGTGTAATTTTTAAAATAAAAG
This sequence comes from Certhia americana, assembly GCA_018697195.1. NCBI lineage: Eukaryota > Metazoa > Chordata > Aves > Passeriformes > Certhiidae > Certhia > Certhia americana. Next base: position 131,598,742 of record CM031858.1, on the reverse strand, counting down.
TTGTCTTTCATGTAAAATCTCACCTGTAACACCAGCACCTTAAGATTTTGTGATCTTTAGACTCCATTGCTCTTTGGAGATGAAGTATGACCCTTCTTGTATTATGGTCTTGAAGTCTGCTTTAGGCATTAATAAAAAAGATGTCTGAATCTTGTCCTTGCTTATCTCCAACAGTCTGCTGTATCTGATTAAGTCCTCTTCGAAGGAATCAAAAGAAAACAAATTACTCTAGCAGAAATCTCAGCAAACTCAAAAAACTGGGCTTTAGAAAGATGAACAAACAGCAGAGTGTACACTTGAGTCATAAGGGAGGTGAGGACCTTTGACTAACCTGGTAACTGGAGATTGTGATTATTTCACTTGGAGTTTTAGTGACACGTATTAACTGTTATGATCATGTTTATAATGTCTCCACGGATTGTCCCAGAAGAATGGCATTCACTAATGTGAGCAGTTGGGATATGCTTTCCATGCTTCGGCTAATATGGACTTTGGAACATGTGGCCAGCAGCTTCAAAGAACAGTCACTTGGCGTGTGAATCAACACCAGGCCTGGAGCAGAGCTCTTAAGGGATATTTGCAGTGTGCTCAAAAGTAAACAGCCAAGATCAAACTAAATAGATGTGTGCAGCTTAAACTGAGGTTATACTGGTATAACTCCACTCTCCTCGATGACATTCATGGTTGATTTACATCATCTAGGCTAGAAGCTTTGGTCTTGTTTGGCAATATGAACTGTTTTGCCCATAATGGGAAAATGAGAAGAGATTATGGAACTATGATAAGAGAGAAATCTCAGGATCATTAAACTCTTAGATGAGGCACACAGCTGCTCTCTGGCTATATCTCCATCTGTAACCTGCTTTTGCATTAACAATCTTGTAATGCAGAGGTCTATGGTGAAGTGCAAGGTTTGGAGGAAGTCCCTCCACACATGAAAACAATGACTCAGAGCAAAGCAAATACTGGCTCCTTGGACAGGACTTCTTCATGGTGGCTGAGGTGATGTAGTAACATAGAAGTGCATATCCCTTTGTGGACAAGTCCACCTCTTGCTGACATTGAATTCCCTAGAACCAAATCAACCTCATGGGAGCTGAAACCTCCACCAGAGTCCTAGCTAATATGTTCAATGATTTGACTGTCATCTTGCTGGAAAAAAAGTGATTTTTCCAGCTGATATGGATTGCACTTGAAGCCCTTTTCTTCAACAGGCAACGATATCTCCACTGCAAAGTTGTTCCTGAGAAAAACAACCAAAATATGGACTTCGTGTGCATAACAGACTTGTACCCACACAGTTAACTCCCAATTAAAACCTAGTTTAATTTTTTGGGCTCCAGTTGGGAGTAAATAGATTGTGACTCCACTTATTTTGCTTTGTGACTCTTACGTACTATTTCTTAATTTTTCTTTTCCATTTTTGTTGGGGTATTCTTGTGGGTTTGGGTATTTTTATTCTGCTGTGTGTAATTGTCACAAGGTTCTTGTATTTATTGGTTTCTTATCGTATGATTTTCCTTAGTTTCTCTCTCAGTAACAGTCTTTTGCTCCCAGCAGTGACTAAAGCAGCATGAACATTTTCATTCAGTGTCAGTGTTATCATGCAGCAATGACTCAGCCATCATGTCAAGATGACCAAGAGCAAAGCTTCTAGTGTCTGCAGAAGCTTCAGTCAAACAAATAATAGCAGCTTTCACCTGACCAAGTCTCTAGCTCCATCTCTTGACTATTGTACTGGTTTTTGCCAGAGTTAATGTTCTTCATAGTAATTTGTGTGCTCTGTTTTGGATTTGTGATGAAAAAAGTATTGCTAGCAATCAGGATGTTTAGTTACTGCTGAACAGTGCTTGCACAGCATTGAGGTGTGTTTTGCATCACATACTGCCCCATCAGTATGTAGGCTGGGGATGCACAAGAAGCTGGAAGGGGACACAGCTGGGACAGTTGACTCCAACTGACCAAAGGAATATTCCGTACCATATGTGTCATGCTTAGCATATAAAGCAGGGGGAAGAAGAGAAAAGGGGACATTTGGCTTTGGTCCTCCTAGGTAGCCATTACCCATGATGGAGCCCTGCTTTTGTAGAAATGGCTGAACACTTACTTATACACTGATGGGAAGCAGTGAATGAATTCCTGATATTGCTTTGCTTCTCATGCAGCGTTTGCTTTATCTATTAAACTGTCTCTATCTCAACCCACAAGTTTTTGCGCTTTTACCCTTCCAATTTTCTCCCCCATCTTGCTGGAAGAGTGGCTCCAGCTGTGTCAGGCTGAGCTGCTGGCTGCTTTGATAACCACACATCAGAGACTGCCAGGACAAACTGAAGAGCAGTGCATGGTTTAAAAAGCATGCATGTGAGAGATAATAGCATCTGGCTCCTGAAAAGATACTCAGTTCTCCTTCATCTCTTTAATTCCTGAAAAGGAATTTATCTTCCTGACCTCATTTCTATAGTAATCCCTGGCAAGAAGAAGTTCTATTACCATTATATCTTATACTAGTAGGATATACTAAACTGAAATAGCAGAAAAATAAAACAGCAAGTTCTATATAGGAGAATCCACATAAGATACAGTTGCTGAAATACCAACAATACTCAAAACTAGAGGGAAAATCATCACCCCCTTGTTATCTCTGTAAGTGCAACAGAACACTTAAGCTGTTAAAGGTACGTAGCAGGGATCATTCAGTTACACTGATCATAGTTTTCTCTTGCAGAAGGCAGCTATGAAGTAGATGTTTGGATTTTTGTGAACTAAACACCTACTCTTTAAGTCAGCATGCACCATTAATAAAATACTAATAATACTTTTATACTTTAAACCATTAAACTACAGTTTGTAGTAAAATGTCAAAAAGTACAACTGCAATGTGTCAACAGGGAGACAGCTGAGCAAACACGAGCCCACTACGTATATCTCAGCCCTTTGCAAGAAATTTGCATGTGAGGCCATTTATGTAGAGTTTATTTTTTTTATTCCAAGATTTGCATCTTCCAGTTTTGAACATAAGTATCTGCAAATTAAAAGCATCCAGCTGTGTGTTTGAGTGTATGCACTCATCTACATACGTGTGAATATTTCAGAGAGAGTGGGACCTCTTGTTTTAGATCACCATGGATAGCAGTTGTTTATATTTAAATGAATAATGCTGCTAAGCAGAAGGTTCTGTCTTCTAGAGTCCATTTTTTTTTTTTTTTTTTTTTTTTTTTTTTTCATTAGGAGCTATCTGTAAGTGATTAACACTCCCTCTGGAAATGAAACCAGGAGAGCCAAGTGTGAGAGGTGCAGGAAGGAAAGCAAAGAACTTGCAGAGTCCCCCTCCTCTGCAGACTGGAAGAACCTTTGGGCTGCTCCTTCCCCTGCCATAAAATCAAGTAATTCTTTTAACAGATGGATCTAACTTCCTTCTAAATGCAGTCATGTCTTTTCTTTTTTCTCTGCCCTGTTGTTCCTTCTCTTAGAATATTTCTGAAGTGCCACTGACTTGGATGCATTGTGATTTTCTGCCTGTGTTTACCCCTGTGTGACATGGGTGACTCCGTGTTTCAACAACTGAGCATGTTAACTCAGGTGACGTGGAAAAGCATCTTCTGTGAAGATCAAAGGAAGGGTTAGTTGCAGCTAACAGAAGATCATTTGAGTTAGAATGGGAGACAAGCCTGCCTTTGTTTGAAAGGGATGCAGGAGAGCTGCATGCTGGAAGAGGCATGCCATTCCTCTCAATTGGTAAAGGGAGATTTTTATATAAAAATTCTTTTGAGGATTTGCTAAATAATGTACTAAGCTGGTTACACTTCTGTCAGAGTTTTCTGTTTCTGATTGAGATAGAGTCAGAAATAGCTCATTTGTACTTCAACAAGACTTGTATTACAATAACAAGAGGGAATGAGCTCTCTGTGCTTGGCTTGGAGGCATGTTTGTGTGTACATGCAGAGGTTGTGTGTACATGCAGAGTGAGATATCTCTCCAAGAGTACTCCTTGTGCCTTGCCCTGCCTGATGTAACACTGCACAGCACAATTTGCTCAGTTGTTCAGCTAGTTCCCTTTTGAGCTTGCCTCTAGCTTCCCTTGTGTCACCTCCGTGGCTCTCAGTTTAGTGGTCCAGGGAGCCACATGAAGCAGGGATACAAACAGCACAGCCTCTCAATGTGAGCCACACTGTAGCTCTTGGGGATTAATATTCCTAGGCTTGGAGTGGTCTGGCTTGGACCTTGCCTTGTACACCAGGAATTAGCCAGGGTCAAACAGGAATATCCAGAAAGCCTGCTCCGGAGCAATGATAGAAGCATATCCCCAACTGGACATTTTGTGGAAAAGCTGGTCAGGCAGTGCTAGCTTGCCTCCCTGTTTCTCCTGTGGGACCTGGAAACTGGCAAAAGTTTATAATCCTACTCTTGCTTTTCCTGGTATGTAATTTCTGTAGTTGCCATAGAGACGATACGTGATATGGTACTTGAGAAAATCTTTCATTAAGATGCTTTCAGCTATGATTGATGTTTTTATATAGTCATGGGAGAGGTTTTTATTTGCAATCTAGCAGGCATTATTAAAAATATGAAATGGTCTTTGATTATGCTGCAAAATACCTCAGGAACTAAAGTGTCCCAAAGTATCACAGGCTGTTCATAGAAACAGTGTAAAAATCCATTCTGCCCCTTCTCCATTCTCCCATTTATTTCTAGTTTCAAGATTTCATTCCTGAGAATAAGAAATTGAAATGTAAATGTTGAGAAGTTTGGCTTTAACTCTTCAAAAAGGAAAAAAAATTGCTTCTCATAGTAGTCTCTTAAAACTAAACGAGAGTAGGTTGTAGTGAAGTGGGTGACTCTTGTCTCCCAAGTAACAAGGGATAGAACAACAAGAAATGGCTGCAGGTTGTGTCAGGGAAGGTTTTGACAGAAATAATGCAGTGGGAAAATTTCTTCCCAGAAAAGGTTCTCAAACATTGGGACAGTTTGCCCAGAAGGAGGTTGAGTCACCATTCCTGAAGGTGTTTAAAAGACGTGTAGATGTGGTGCTGAGGGTTTAAGTGGTGGACTTGGCAGTACTGGATTAGTGGTCAGAATGAATTATCTTAGAGGTCTTTTTCAACTTAGATAACTCTATGATTCTAGACTTGTTAACAATACAGTGGCTGGATATGTTTGTAAATAACCTTAGTAAGCACATAAAAATATACTTTAGTTACTTTATTTCACAGTTCATAATCTCCAGCTTGGTTTGTTATCTGCAATGTATATTAATTAATACAATCAGAGTGCTGAATATAGATAGGATCCCATGAAAGTGATTAAAACACAGAGATAAATAAAAGGTCCAACTCTCAAGTTCCCCCACCTTTTCATAATTTACTAGGCTCTCATTCCAGCCTTTGCAATTTGTCACTTTTCTGGAAAAAGATACATTTTAAATTTGTGAGGTAACATCTCTATTCCTAACCAGGATGATGCCAAATGTTTTAATTCTCTCCTTCTCATATATTGAACAATGTCCTTTTTCTTTTATGTCACAACGAACAAATAAAATGTATTTTCATTTCATGTTTCTACACTGATAATTGTCCTTTTATTTCAGCTGTCCTTCAGTACTTCATATGGACCTTAACTCATATCTGAGTATAGGAATTTCACTCTGAAAACCACTGGAACAAGGACCTTGTTTTATTTATACATCTGTGAAATACTGAGTACAGCCAGAGCTCTGTGAATAATAATAACTAAATGATAAGCCTCTCCCAATTCCACATGGTAGCTCTTTGAAAAATATGTTTTTTGTTAAGGATTCTGAATTCCTCTTGCTTCAGAGTTAACTCATAATTGGAAGTTTAGAACATTTTCCACCCCTTTCTCTCTTTCTTTAATAAGATCCACTGAGGACTGACAAAATCCCAATTATTGGAAATGTTGCATAGCTTTTGAAACAGTACACACCATTAAATAAGTTGGGAACACCTTTAGACCACAAATACATAGAGAAATCAAGAAACAATAGGAGCAACAGTTTAACTAGCCTTGATGAGTGAGCCGACAACAGACATTTAGTATTTGTGTTTTTTTCTGCTCTTCAGTTCAATTTATAGGCATAACAAGTTTCCATAAATAATGGTGTATACCTTTTAGTCAATGCAAATTAAGTTCCTTTTTCTTAGTTTTCATTTCACAGACCTGGCAACTGCAGTTTTATGTGCTTTAGGAAAACACACATGTAATGTGGATAAATTTCACCATGTAACTGAGTCTCCAATGCAGATTTTAGTCTGCAAGTGATAAACTTACTAGAATTATTGCCAACGATACAGATTTCAGCCTGGCTTTCATTGCCATAAAGCCCTTATTTTACTTTGACAACAAATAGAGACTTTGCATGTAAAATGTAATTTTAAAATACTTTCAGAATGATGTGAGAAGGTGCTCTGATAAACAAGCATCAGGTCCTGCCTGAGTGCTGGGAGCAGGACTGTACCCAGCCATGTGCCACACTGTCACACACTTATTTTCAACAGCAATGTGCTCCCAGTCCATGGCACAAACAACTTTCTCCTGACTGATGGTTCAAACTTCCCTTCCAGCTTGTGCAGGACCTTCATGTGGCTGGCATGAGGATGCCAGGCAAGTGGGTGCCTCGGGTGCCAGGGTGCCTTGCTTGAGGCGAATTTGTCATTTCTTGAACTCATTCCCCCTGGCACCCCCTGTACAGGTCAGCATCACTGCTGACAAAATGCACAGGGTCACCAGTTTAAAACCCTTGCTGTGGATTGTGAATTTTGACGTGCCTTCAGTGTTAAACATTGGCAGGTGGCTGATAAAGAACATAATGGTAACGGGATATGTTTTGGATAGATTATTTCAGGCACTTAAGCAAGGCAGTGAGGGAGCAGCAGGGCAGAGGAAAGCATTCCTCAAGCCTGTTTTACCACCAAGTAAAATGTTGGCAGATCCACAATCACAGCCCATGGTCAGTGTGTGCTCAAAGGCTATCTAGGAAGGACTTCAAAGTGGGTAGGTGACTTCCATGACTTGTTCCAAAAACATATTAAAGTGATGTAAATTAATCTAAAAAATTCTGTGGGTTTTTTTTGGTTTTTGGTTTTTTTGGTTTTTTTTTTTTAATATTTTCTGGAAAACTTAAGGGCAAGATGTTTCTGTGACAAGCCTCATGCATTTGGAAACACTGGAAGAATGTGTCAACAGTTTGAAATCTGGGGTCTGACAAAGTGGCCTGTATGCTCAGACAGATGTTTCAGTGATGAAGAAACTTGAATTTTATGCCAACAGTTTTGAATATTTAAAGCTCTTTCCTGTAGAAGTCCTTAGTCGACTGAAGTAGTACCATGGCTCTGAAGTTGCGTCTGCAACTGAATTCCCCAACTGAGGTTTGTCTTGAGACTTATGTGTGGGAAGCTCTGCAGTGCTGTGGATGATATCACAACTGGATATCACAACTGGAAATTCAGAGAATATCATGTTTATTACTTATTAAACTGGCTGTTCCATCAGTCCTTCAGCCTCTGAAGGATATTAAATGGCAGACACTGCACACATAATGAAGCCTTTCAGATGATAAGGTGGGAACGGAAGGACTCTGGTGGTCTTCAGGGCAGTACAGCAGTCAATTTGTGATCTGTCTTCAGTTGCAGGTTGTCTTTCATTCATGTACGGTTTTCCTAGCCTGAGATATGCCATCCTATTTTTTCTCCTCTGAGTGCTGCTAGACATGATAACCCTGGTTCATCAGATAAAATTCACTCTGATTTGAGGTGCTTGCAATGCAATGTTCTTCTTTACTGCATTTTCCCCCTTTTTTTTATGTAATATGTGTGAGTATGAACCCTCATGAGACAGCTTTGCTGTGCTGTAGCTGCGTGGTGTTACTGTACTTTTATCTCATTGCCCTGAATGGATCCATGTGATATTTGACCTCCTAAGGGCATCGTACTCTGCTCTTAATCTTTAGGGGTCTGTCCAGCCTTTGGGTTTGGAAGCATGCTAAGCAGAGCTCATTAACACCTGTCACCCTGGAGCAGGCTGTGCAGTATATATGCCAACAGCAACGCCCAGGTGAAACATGTGGTCATTGCAAAAAGATGACCTGAGCCATGAGGTAAGGTTATAGCCCAGCCTGCTGCTACACGTTTGTCTTGGTCATACACATGCACTGTTTTTTCTTGTGTGCAGACCAGGAGGTTGCATAAGTTAGGCACAGAGGAGAGTCACCATATAATGATTTTAAGCTAAAAGATGATATATTTAGTCATACACATGCACTGTTTTTTCTTGTGTGCAGACCAGGAGGTTGCGTAAGTTAGGCACAGAGGAGTGTCACCATATAATGATTTTAAGCTAAAAGATGATAGATTTAGACTAGACAAGGAAGAAGCTTTTTACAGGAAGTGTGGTGAGGCACTGCAACAGTTTGCACAGAGAAATTGTGGATGCCTCATTCCTGGAAATGTTCAAGGTTGGATGGGATTTGTCCAACACAGTGTAGTAGAAGGTGTCCTTGCCCATGGCAGAAAGGCTGGAATTAAATGATGTTTAAGGACCCTTCCAACCCAAACCATTCTGTGATTCTCCAACATGAGGATTGACCTTTGTAAGATGGTTTCTGTTCAGACACAGACTGGTCATCATGATAGAAATCTTATGTGTCCCACAGTGATATCTGAGCCAAGCTGACAGGTACCTGGTGAAGCAACCACTGTGGTACAAAAACAGCTGCTGTTCTGGGGAGGACACCCATGATGCAGGGCATTGGAAAACCCACTGCTGGAGATTTGATTCACAGCCTCTAGGTCACCATCAGTACCCACACATGGATCTGATTTAGCACATTATTTTAGATGACCAGTGGAACACATGACCTCATCCTCTGCTCACCAGCTGCATTCAGGAGCTGGATGGAGACCCTCTTGTGGTCTGGATTAAGATCAATGGTGATTCCTCCCTGGTGTGCTGGTTGCCTACTGAGTCCTGTGCAAGGTTTGTGACCCCCAACTGAAAACTGAGAGGAAGGAGCTGCAAGAGGCTGCATCCAGAGATGCACCCATAATGATAGGTTCAGCCTCTGGAACAAAAAGAACCACAGAGAGACTGAGTTCTCTGCTGGGAGTAGTGGATTGGTTACAATTACTAATGTAAGGGCAATAAAATGATGGGGCAAATGAGGGGGAAATCTCTATTTTCTACTCCCTTCTGTCTCCTTTTTCTTCAACACTTCATGACAAGGCTGACAAGGCCACTTCTCCACCTTCTCACAAGGGAGCATGTTGTCATTTAAGAAGTACAAGTCGTCAGGAACAGAAAACAGTTCTGATCTAGTTGCTGTTTTTTGAAGCTGCTGTGTGTGCAGGATGGAGTGGTCAAACTTCGGGTAAGACCAGTGCTCTGGATTTGATGCTACAGCATTAAGGCATAAGGAAGGCAAAGCCACTCCTCTGCTTCTGCAAGACCTTGAGGGTGGTGTCCATGTGACAGCATTTCCCCAGAGTGAGGGAGGCCACTGTGTCCCTGTAGCAGTGAGAGCTGATCTCAGCAGGGACATCTGTGCTGAGGTGTCACATCGCACACTTCCCACTGGCTCCAGCGAGGTGTGTTCCCAGAGCAGGAAAAACACAGTGTGTGTGAGAGCCCAGGAGATCTGCTGGAACACCCACTGGAGTATCCCGGGAAGAGGATGCAAGAGGGGAAGGACCTCCAGTGGCCATGGCTCCAGAGGCTGTGGGCTAAAATCTTGAGTAATGCTTCTCACTGAATGCTTTTTGTACACGAGCTGTGGCACTGATGTTATAATAGTTAGCAGAGGGAGCCCTCTCACTTCCTGCATTCTTGTCTCTGAATCCCTTTGGATCCATCAGTCATGTCTTGGTGACACCTGTCAGGCAGCCAAGCACTGCTCTCAGAGCAGATCTGTTGTCTGCTTCTCCTGCCAACTCCAAGCCACGACAGAAACACAAGGGCTAGAAACAGTTGGATTCTGCTGTTTGGCTTAAATATTAGATTTGATTTGTAATAAGGCTGTTGTTTCTTCACACTTTTGGGGATGCCTTTTCTTAGCCTGGGAACTATCTAACCATGACAACAATCCCCCCTCCAAGTGCTTTTGGGACAACATCTTCCTCTTTATAAATGTTGAGCGATAATAGTCTCTGCAGCTGGTAGGCACTGACTGTTCAGAGTTGCCCAGAGACCTTCATGGAGAAGTATCATGAAACCTGAGGCTGTAAGCACAACGTTGGATGCAGCTTTACAGCCTGGGAACAGTTGTTATGCTAGGTTATATTACCATGACCTTGTTTATAAAAACTGATTGTATGTTTGTCTTCTCTACAAGCTAATGGGGCTCTTCACAGCACTACAGAAGTGACCTTAAATGGGTTTTTAAAACATTTAGGATGGCTTGAAATGTGTTAGAGCATTTTGAAAGCGGACAGGGAGCTCTGTCATGTACTTGTTGTTTGACCTTGCTGAAATGGCATCTTTACATGACTTCTTTCTGAAATAATGAATCCTGCTTGAATGTTTTTAATTTCTTGGCTTCATAGAAAGCTTGCAAGTCTTACTGAAAATTAGACAGTATGATTAGGAAACTATTTAATTAAATACCACAATACAGTAAAGAAACTGTCAGGAGACCTATGTTCCTGGCTGCCCTGTCAAATAGTGGCTATGTTAACATGTAAGATAATTGTGTTCCAATAGAAATGGTCTGATTGCTCATGATTTTCTTTCTGGATAATGTAAAAACCAGGTCCTTTATGAGGGGAAATAACCCTATCTGTGGTTTTCAACTGAAACTTGCCTAGTTTTGTCTTTCATGAGATTTAAGGTGTTCTACTGAAGGACCACAAAACCAGTGTCACGCCCTTTCCATTCCCACTCATTCACTACTTAAACTCTAGTCAACTATACTGAGGTATTTATCACTTTACTCACTTCAACATGAACTCAGTGACTGAAAAGTTCAATAATTTGGTTTTGATTGGCTTCTAATGTGTTATCATAAAACCACCATTATATTGTTCTTCTTAAACTAATAAGTATTTTGTATTTCCTTGTTTTGTGATTTGCAGACTCAGCTCTTGGGAGCTTTGCTTGCTGCTGCTTCAAATTTTCTCATCAGTGTCTCTTTGAATATACAGGTATGATATGGTTTCTCTTTATTCAGAGTTGTTTATATTTAGCAAGTTCTTACATTACCTTTTGGTTTTGATGAAATTTAAAATGCAAATTTTGTTGCATTTAATAAATCTTCTCTCTTTCATTAGCTATAATCTAGCAGTGCCCTGTTGTATTTGCTAGGAATTGGGAGTTGTTGGGATCTCTCAGCTTGCTCTGTGCTGTGATTGTCATACAGGAATAGAAGAAATGTTCATAGCTCTTCTTCCTTTTAATGTGCCAGAAAGAAATACCAGCTGTGAGTCAATTGTGGTCCCACTGAACCTGGAAATAAGGAAGGATACTATAAGTGACAGTATCAAAAGCTTTGCTGAAAAAAAGATTATATTAACTGGCTTTTCTAGATCAGCTAGGTGAGTTACCCTGTTACAGAAGGAAATCAGGTTTGACAAGCAGAACTTTCTCCTCATGAAGCTGTGCTGGCTGTGACCGATGACTGTGTTGTCCTCCAGGTGTTTTTCAAGACCTCCCAGAATAACCATTTCCATGATTTTAACAGCACTAAAGTGACAGGTCTGTATTTTGCAGGGTTCTCCTTCTTGCCCTTCTTGAAAATCAGGACAATGTTCACCAGCTTCCAGTTAGCTGGGATCTCTCCAGATTCCCAGTTCAAAAATCATCAAGAGAGATTTTGCGATGACATCGACTAGTACTTTGAGGATTCTTGGAAGAATCCCATCAGGCCCTATAGATTTGTAGGGATCCAGCTGGAGTAGTAGATTCTGCACATGTTGAGGGCCAGCTGGGATTTGATCATTCTCACAGCCATGGTCCTCCAGCTCAGAGCACTGAGACCCTCTTGGTCTGTTATCTGTGTTGAAGACAGAGGGAATGAAAGCATTGAACACCTCTGCTTTGTCCATGTCCCTGTTTGTGAGGGGCTAATCCTCATCCTGTAACAGTCTGTTGTTATTTATATGCTGCCTTTTGCTAGACATGAAAAATCTATTTATATTGTCCACCACATTTCTGTCCATCTTCAACTCCAGTTGAGCTTTGGCCACACAAATTTTCTCCCTACAGTGGCAAGCTGCATCTCTATATTCTTCCAGGTCACCTGACTTTGCTTCCTCTGGGCACACACTTTCCTTTTTTGCCTTAGACCCAAAAGAAGATCCCTGTTTAGCCAAGCCAGCCTTCTGCTTGACTTCTGACACTGGGGAATTGCTGCTCCTGTGTCCTTAGGAGGTGATGTTTAAAAAGTGACCAGCACTGACAGACCCCAGCACTACTGAAACATTTCCCAGGGGACTTATCTAACTAGTTCCCTGAGAAGCCTAAAGTCTGCTCTCCTCATGTCCAGAGCTGAGGTTTTGCTGCACTTTTCCTCCTGTCAACAAGGATTTTAAACTTGATCACTTGGTGGTTGCTGTGGCCAAGACGGCGCCAGTCATGTCACTCATGAGAGTTGACAAGCAGCAGATCAAGGAGGGCATCTTTCTGAGTCAGTTCCCTGAGGACCTGTTCCATTAATGCATAAAGACATAAAGGTTTTTGCAGTATAGGACCCCTAAACAAATTTGGCCAATTTAGTTTTTCTTCTGCAATTAAGATAAAATGATCTGAGTAAACACTATTTAAATCATGAAAGTAATGGAAGGCATTGCTCTTACAAGTGTGGTAAAGCGTTGTAGGATGTCAATTATAAAATCCTTTCTGTTTTAATAATTAGAATACATACTCAGTAGAAAGGTGAATTTTTCATTCTAATCTGTATCTTGTAGACTTCATTGTATTTTTAGGTCATCTAACAAAAGTTTTTAAAGCACAGAAGACATTGTTGTGTAAATTGTCCAGAAGAAGTATTTTTGCTAGCTAGCATTTTAGAAGTTTTACAGATCTCATATAAAGCTACTTCTTGCTTTCTCTGTAAAGGATGAAATAGGAAGTTGTGGAATATGAAAGCTTCTGTTCATAGTAAAATGGACAGAATTTATTGTCCCAATTTATTAAAGCTAGAAGGTTCTTCAGTGATTCCCTTCTGTTTAAACATCATTCAATGGGGAATCCCATAGAAAGAAACCTGTTTAGCCAGAGGTGGCTAAAGTTGAGATGACTGCTTCCTCTCCAACATGAGTTCCAACCTGTGGGTGGTGACAGTGCTAGGACAGGCTCTAGAAAAACCTCTGAAGTTGAAGAGGGAAAGGTAAAGGTGAGTGGAAATTCAGTCTAGCCATAATAATGAGGTTGTTCAGATTTCACATTTTTGGTCTGCTGAGGGTAATGGGTGCCAAAGTAGCTGCTTTGCAAGGGGATGTACTGAGGCGTACAAGCAGACTTCTACTGAATTGTAATCATAACAGTCCTTACTGGATTTTAAATCTCTTACTGGATTTTCAGATTTTAAATGCTCATTAGGGAAATCCAATGGCTCTCATTGCCATTTGACAGAAAATTTAAACTGATTTTTTTATCTTTTAAATTAGTTTTTTCTCCATTTAGTAATTGTATCTTCTAAATTAATAATTACTAAATGAATAATTACTCCGCCTAGATTACTCTGCCCGGGGAAAATTTTAGGGTTAGGGTTAGGGTTAGCATTTATTTTCACACTCCTTTTAACTGGACAGACCAAACTTTTTTTTGTTTGGTCCCTTTCTGACCATGTAGTCAGTTATCCTGCTTCTGTTCCCTCTAGCAGGTTGTCTACTGAAGAACAGCTCATCATTTTCAATGTATTTCAACTGAGATATAGACAGCCTCTACCTAAATACCAATTCCACACATTACTGTGCAAAGAAGACAGATATCTGGAGAACGAAGGCTGTAGGGGAGTTGCTGAGCTCACCTTCCTGTGTTTGCTGCATATCTTTTCAATCTCACTGTGCCCTTAAAAGTTACTCCTACAAGAAACTGGGGTGAAAATACATCTCAGGATTCAGTTAAGAATTTGTCCTATTTAACTTTTGGCAGACACTTGGATTCATTAATAATAATTTGGTTATTTAATATTAATTTGTGTCTTTATTGGGCTTTTTTTTTTTGTTTGTTTGTTTACAAAAATTGAAAATCCTGGATGTTACTGTGAAGAACATCCAGGTCCATGGCTCAAGTTTGATTTTCTTTGCTCTTTTTCTCTTTGGAGGGCTAAACTTCTTCCTAGAATTTCATCCCCTGAACTAATTCCACAGGATGAAGAAGCAATAGTGTGCTGCATTTTCTCACCAGGAGCACTGGCTAAGACTATGCGGTATTACAGATATTGCTGTTTGTCCCATGCTCTGTCAAGTAGCCTATAGAGAAGGATAAGAATATGAGGAAAATCCTTTACAGCCTCCCCAGGCTATGCCGAGAGACTTCTAAAATAAAATATCAAGCAAAGGAGAAAAAAATTTATTTTACCATCATTTGTACTGTAATAACTATATAATTTGATTTCCACCATTTTTTGACCCATGTGCAGAAAGGCTGGAGAGTAGTTTCAGAAAGGAAATTATAATCTGCAAAATTAATTTGGTAAACATTGCATCATTCCCAGTTATGACACTTTCTTGGTGGAGACTGCCTGGACTCTGTTTCAGAAGATCAGTATGATCAAAGACAAATTATCTTGCTATATACAGGTTCTTGCTGTACAGCCAGAGAGAAAACAGTTACAACTTGTGTCGATGATACCTTCTTCATGTAACAGGAAGTGTTGATGAAGTATTACTTGAGTATATGTTATACCTGTCCCAACTGTTTTTTCTTTAGAAAATAATGCTTTACTTATGATCTCTCCTTCTAAGGTCAAACAAGAGATTGTAGCCAAATCATAAATTTTATTTAATTAATTTAGAGTCTTCCTTACAGGAGATGTGATTAAGTGCTGCCTTTTTCATTTTGAAAGTATATTTCTGGTGAGGATGGGTTTCACGGACAGGAACGCCCTGTTCCCCCTGTCCCAGTTTGTCACCACAGTTCTGATTCTGCCCCATCTCCTGCCTTTGAGTGTTTCCAGATTCAGAGCACAACTGCTGAGCTTTGCTTTGAGACAAGAACAGATGTGTGCATTGATAGCTAGGAAGCACTAGCTAGTATTCACTTAGCATTTTTCAGGTTTATTCAGAGGCCTAATTTTTCAGCCCTTTCCACCACGGTTAAGAAAGCACATCTGAAGCATCACTGAGTTAACACAAAGCTCTGCAACAACAAGCTCAAAATCATGTTTAAAAAGAAAACCTCAACGCCCCTGGGACTTGAAGTTGACAGCCCCCTTAATTATTCCGCTTTTCTCAGACATAAAAACACAATGGAAGTCTTTCTATTCATGTCTGTTCCTAATAATTAATTTTCTAGAAATGCGCTCATCTCCGACTGGTTTGCCGAGCAGAGCAGAAGCCCTACTACACGAGCAAGCTATGGTGGTGTGGGATTACCCTCTTGGGGCTTGGAGAGGTGGGCAATTTCACAGCCTATGGATTCGCCCCCATTACTCTTGTTGCTCCACTGGGATGTATTTCTGTTATAGGTGAGATGATTTGCCATTTCTTGCTTGGGTAAATGCTTTAATCAAATGCTTACTTCTGGCTGGAGGGATAATACCACAGAAACTGCAGCAGGAACACAAGAGGAAAATGCTAACGTCGTGGTTTGAAAAGAATTACTCATATAATTACAAGAGCTGACAGTTTGACAAAAACTGTCTACTTAAATCAAAGACTCTTTTAATATATTTCTTTTTCCATGGATTTGTCTTTTGCGTCACTCTGTGCTGTGCTAGCTCCTGCCCAGTGCTGTAAGGGTGCTGCCAGCTCTGCAAGCCTCCAAAGAGGGGGACTGGCATCCTGCTGAATGCACAGAGCTGTGCTCTGACCCTGAGTACCAACAACACATTTTCTGTGTTACCATCACACCAAGTGGTTTCTGCTGCCTGTTCCCTGCCCATCGCCATGATTTATGTTGATGTGGGCAAACCTGCTAGACACTCCACAATGTGTAACAAAAAGGGCCTAGAAATTTCCAGAGATGTTTATCACATTTATGGACATTATTAAACATGCTTGTTTGTTCCTTTATGTACAGATTAATTGGACTTTAGCTGAAGTGATATGATCTCATTCTTTACTTCAAGTGAGTTTTTTAGTTATTAAGGTGCTCAGGTGCGAGATGTCTGTTTCTTTGACAAAGTAGCATACATTTTAAAATGTATCTTCATGTTGTGCTAGTGTAAAGCAGGTTAGACAGGGCAATACTGCATGGAAGCTGTAAAAACAGGAATACAGAGTGCAGCTGCATCCCTTAACCTGGTCACTTCACTTCCACAGCTGAAACACCCAGAACTGAGAGACCTCAACAGTTCTGAATATGCTGGAGCTCATTTACTAGCTATTGGCAAGTGATAACATTTCACGGTCTACAGCTACCAGTTGCGTGCTTAGAAGTGACATTGCAGTAAGTGATTGTCCATGGGAAGGTAGAAAAGGTGAAATATCTTCCCAGTGGACTGCCTAGCTGTAGTGGAAGGAAGAAACTAACAATATGTGGGTGTGATTTAGCAGAGAGAGAGGGGGAAGGAAACCACAGACAATTTACTGTAACCTTTAATGTTAAACTATTGCAGAACTTCAGATATAAAGCCATCTTAGTTCATCAGAGTAGGAAAGAGTTCTCAAGGAAAGGAATGATATATTACCTGAGATGAAAAAGTAAATTAATATGACATATCCCAGTGTGATTTTGGTGGCAGTAGTTGTATCTGTAGCAATTGTAAGCATTGTCAGACATTTCTGAACATCAGATAATATTGGCCAATCTCATTTGTTGTCCAAACTGAATAAAATGCAAATACAGAAAATTAGAAAGAATAAGCAAAAAGCAGTGAGTAGGAATAAAAATCCCAATATTTATTTAAACTGAGAAAGATGAGATCACATTTAAGGTTGATTTTTATCCAAGCAGATTCCTTCTTTGCTTTTGCAAAATGCAAAGCAGTGTTGCATCTGATGATTCCTTCATTTTCCACTTCTCTTACTTACAACAAATACCAAGAAACCATTTTCCTAACAAAATTCTCATCCACTTTTATTTTTTTTAAACTGGCCCAGAATGCTTATTCTGGAAGATCCCAGAAAGCATTTCAATGTCTTATATTCCATTCCCATAAATCAGTTGACAGTATCCATTTCATAACCCAAACAATAGAAATATCTGAAATTTTATTTAGTCTAGCAAACATTCCCTTAAGGAAGAGCAAGTAAAAGTTGTGTAGACAGCCAATTGCAGCAATAACTTCCCAGTAACACTTCCTGCTACAACATACTTTCCTGTCTTCTGAAATTAAAGCCAGAGAGACAGCATCCTTTTAATTTTAGAAGTGTTCATCATTTAGGACAATGAGAAACTGCCCAAGTCACATGTGCATCATCTGCCAACAACTGGGCAGAGGGTAGTTTAGGCACCAGGTCTTCCAATTTAAAAGATCAAGAAATATTTTTCTCATTAAGTTGTGACCTCTTTTAAGTGGTGGAGGGTGGCCTTTGCAGAGTCTAGCTGGCAGGTTTTTTTGTGGGTTTTTTGAATGTGTGTCTTTCATAAATTAATTTTTTTTAATGAACAAATTAGGTACTTGATAACAAACTCCAAATGCATACCTGAACCCTAAATCCAACCTTCTGAGGCACATTTTGTTCCCAAATTCAGCATCGACATGTCCCTTATGGTAAGGGCTGACTCTCACTGACATTGGGAATGCAGTACATGTGGTGTACTGAGAAGAAATGTGCTTTGCAGAATGTCCAGTCATCTAGGGAATTCTCTGTGACTCTGGGTTTGCAGGAAAAGTTTCCTTTGCTTGGAAACCAGAGTTTGGGGGAGGACAAGGCAGACTGGAGTCTCTGCCCAGAAGGGATTTGGGCTGTATCCATCATATATCTCCAGACTTCTGAGACGGGAAGCATCTTAAAATAGATGGAGCCAACATCTATTATGCTCCGCTACCACATTTAACTACATCCAACTGAATTTTGTGCTTAACCCGGTATCAATTAAATAGTGAAAAGTTTGTTCCTCTTTCTATTGAGCTAGATTGTTCCAGTGTCTTGTTTTAAAAAAATACAGCACCAAAAATCATGAATTGGCATGGCACCAAGAGATTTATTTATTTTTTATTTTTTTTTAGAATTAAGCTAGAAAAACTATCTTTTTCTTCTTACACAGTAGAAGTATTTCTGTGTGTGGTTGCAATGATGCAAGCTCTACATCTGTTCAGGGTTTTAAATAGTTTGAGAAGACAGCAGTTGTTTTCTTCAAGTGGAGAAATTAGTAAATTTTTAATTTAAAAGTGGAGGAGTAATACATGTTTGATGTGATCATTAAGAAACTTTCTATACTTAAAAAGTAAAACTTGTGTTTTACATGTAGCTTGGGTAATTTTAGGTTGCAGTGGTTTTAGCTCATGATTTTGCTTCTGCCTGCAGAAATGACTGGGTGATGGAAAAGGTGAGGAGAGGCCAGTGTCACTGGAGATCATTTCTTCTGCAATGTTCATCATCCTGTGGGGAGTTGTTTTACACTTGCCTCACTTAGCCTGACATTGTTAAGATCCCTTTGCATTTTTGTATGTTCCTTGTAAACAGCAGTGGGGGGGAGAAAGTTATATTCCTGATGTACTTTAGGAAGATTTTCAGATACTCTTGTAGAAATGGTTTTCTCCCACTCACTGTAATGGAACATCTTTGTGGCCCAAGAACTTGGAATTCTGAGGACTCTTACAATGATATCTAGGAAACATTCACCAAACTATTCTTTAAAATACTTGACTTATATTTGTCTAAAAGATGTAACAAAAGGATTTTCAGGGTTTTTCCTTCTCTCTGCAGTGTGTGTGTCCTATAATCCAGGTTCCAGAATTAAGCTCACCTTAATGGTCTCTCTTTTGAGCAATTCCTTAGATGGGGAAAAATGTTTCTGTTTTGTTCACTACTTTTCCAGTACTAATCTTTGATCATGTTAGAAATGTTACAGGTTCAGTGTGCAGGACAGCTCTCAAGAGGTGTCTGAAATGTCTTTCTGTGTATTCAGTGGAGCTTTAATATCCAGCATATGAACTAAGAATAGGTTTTAGAAGTCAATTAGATGTAGTGATTTGTTCCCAGGTGTCATTTGAGCTGCAGCAATTAAGTGCACTGTGTAACTCATCATCTCTTCGGATTTTCCTGACTCTGTGGCAGACTACAATAGCTTGTGTTTGGGGATGGATTGAAGCATCTTCAAGTTTTTCAGTACTGGAAGGGTCCTGAATCAGCTTGGAAGATAGGCTGAGGGTCTGTTCATGTAAAGCATATTTTGAGGTCACATCTTGGAATGTGACTGGCAGCAACTGAATCCTTGTAACTTGAGCACTACTCAACTGATTTAGGGTGAAATCAGCTGGGTGAACTTGAACTGCTTGATTAGATGGAAACAAACGCCTAAGTTGCATAAAACAGAGTAAATGTTTGGTCTCAAAGTGAAATATTGTTGCACAAACTGAGAGACTTGCAATAGTCTTTGAATCATATCTAGTTCTCCTTCCTTGGTATTTCATCCAGACCACCGGTGAAGTGTTCTTCTGGATGGGTGATTTTAAATGCCTTTACCTGACTGAGTCTGTCAAGTTTAAGAAAATGAACATTTAAAGCAAATATAAAATTTTGTGAGTTTGTTTGTGTTTTTTTGAAAACTGTTGGAGAAGACAGAAGTAGTGCAAGCAATCTATGCATTTATGAGGAGAGCACTAATCTTTTTAAATAGTACATAAAGCTCATCTAGGAACCAAAAGAGAAAAAGCAAGAATATATTAATATTTGAAGTTATGCACAGTTGTTACAAAATCTATTTAGTGCAAGATTTGACAGTGAAAAAAGAGGTAAAAAGATCATATTCATAAATGTCTTGAGTATCAGGAGAACAGCTTATTACTGAAATATAGTGAAATAATTTTGCATAGGAAAAATAAATCATGCACACTCAAGTTTTTTATGGCTGGATTGGACAAAATACAGAGAATACATACTCTGAATGAGTATGTATTTTCTATCTTTCACTTCTGTTGCGTATTATCCCTCTCTTAAAGAAACAAACAAAACCCAATCCTAACTGCAGCTTTTATGTCTAGGAAGCAGAGGAGTTATTTTGTGAGCTGGATTCTCACCATTCATTGTCTGCTAGTGGCAGAACCCACACATCACACTGCTCTTTATTTCTATTTGTGCTGGAGAAAACCTACATATGGAGATAATTGTAAACGATCACTCTACTAAGAGAATGAGCATTTGACTGAGCTGCATGTAGCACAGCCCTTCCTCAAGTCACTTACTTGCATATAATGAATAAAACCTCAACATTTTTTATAATTTTTTCAATTTGCATTGAAATTCACATGTTTCAATGAATACACATTCATTCAAAAATGTGGATATTCAATCATTCAATATATAATGAACATATTAATTCAATAATGAATGTAAATAAGCCTGGTTTATGCTGATGTATGAAAAGATGAAGATTTTTATATAACAATTAAGCTCCTGAACAGACTCTTTTCCCCCATTTCCCACCCAACAGTTTTTATTTATCATGATTTTGATGTAGTGTCAAATAATATTTTCCATTTGAGTTCCATGAGCATTAAGAAAGGCTCTGTCATATAGATACAAACATTTTACAGGATCTATTTACTCAAATTATGGATATTAATATAAGCATGCAATCAAGGCATGAAACAAATTCAAGGATTACATTAGGATGTGTTGGTTCTGTAATGTTTAATCCTTAACAGATCACCTCACAGATATTCTGTCCTTCTCTTCATCTAACAGGCTACCATTGTCACTGGGAATGGGAGTTGGATCTCTGCCTACTTTTGAAAGTATTACCTTAATTATTAGTGAAAAAACAAAAAAATATTCTGACTCACCTAAAAGTACACAAGTCTTCTCAGATGAACAGGGATGCAGTCTTTGCCTTGATGACTTGAAGGCTGAAAATCCCAGCCTAAGGTTGTCCATGTGCTGTCTTCCCAAAGCCAGTGCTTCAAAGCCAGCAAGGCTTCAGAACAATGATAAATTGCTTGTTTTGTTGCTGGACTACTGCCAGATTACTCTTTGACACAATTTTTTGTCTGCATTTCTGTATTGTTGTAGTCTATTGCTAACCAATTAAAAAAAAAAAACCAACAAAAAAAACCAAAAAAAACAAGAAGAAAACTATTCCTCACTCTGACACAGATCTCAATCTCTATAACTGTCTATGGTCTTTTTTTGAAAAAGAAATCAAACAAAAAACCCATTGCAAAGATATATTCATACTTCTCAGAACAGCAATTCCTGAAGTTCCTCAGTCTATTTACTCACACACTTAAACACAATGTTATTAATGTTCAATAACTTATTTCTCACATCAGTATAATGGTGGAGGAAGCACAGTTTCTGTGGAGGGAGAACAAGAGAACTCTGGCATGGGAAAGGAGAAATTGGGGCTGAGTGGTAGGGAATTAAACTTACACTGTGGTGATGGGGTGAAATGAAGGGGAAGTGGGATAGGAGGAAAGAATGGGGGTATGACATCACTAGTAGAGAGGAGGAATGGTGGGAAGTTGCGAGAGACCTCACCTGTGTCCTGAGGGAGTCTGGGAAAGGAGAGGGGAGTCTGGGGAATTTCAGCAGGTCTGCATTTAAGACCTGAATTTGGGATAAATTCAGTTAAGTGCTTATATTCATATATCTGGTAGGCCTAGTTATTAGCCCCTGGATGCCCACTCACTCTTCTGCAAAGAGTTCATGAGTCCTAGGATAACTCAGGTTAGAAGGAACCTCAGAATTACCTAACCCGACCTCCTGCTCAAAGCTGGGTCAGCTTGGAGGCCACCAGAAGAGAGCAGAGCAGAGAATGTGTGTTGGCCTTTTAGCATATTGTCTTAAACTGCCTTTTTGTGAGGAGTTAATTTCTTAAGCAACTGAGTGCACCTGAGGTCTGAAGTGGATGCACAGAGGAGCTAAGGAAGAGGAGCAGAACAGCTGTGAGGGTTGTGGATTTCTCACTGGGCTCCTGGGGAATACTTTGGTGTCTGTCATTTGTCTTGCCAGCCAGAAAAGGCTGCAAAGCCAGCAGAAGACAAACGTGGCAAATACCAGCCTGCATTCCCAGGGCCCCCTCCTCCCTGGCCCATCTGCAACAAGACAATCAGCTCTTGATTTCTTTGCTTTAATCTAGCCTACTTCAAAAACTAAAGAATATGGAAGAATATCCCAAAGTCAAACCTGGGAGCTTAAACCTCCTAGGAAACTATCAAAAGTAAAATTGAAATACCACGTTCTCTTGGCCATGTTGCCATAACTTGCTTAAAATTTAGACCTGGAGGTAACAACCAGAGTTTGTGAGGTTTCTGATCAGTCATGGATGTCTTCTAGCATCTCATCAGGTCTGTGTAATTGTTCTCTGCTTATTCTCTTAGATTTACCCCATTTCCTTTTCTTCTTCACTTGAATGCAACTGGAGCATTGGCAGCTTACCCACAGAGACAGTTGTCTTTTGTGTTCAGAGTATCTCCTGGGTCTCATTCTCCACACCTTGGTGTTGTACCTCCCCTCCTATTTCAGTTTTTTCTCTACTCCCAGATAGACTGTGTTCTTAAAACCTCTCCTATTTTTAGATTCCTCTACATATATAAAGATTCCTCTACATCATAAAGAGTATTAATTATACATAGATTCTGTTAAGCTCATGATTTCTGGTGCAACACTAGCTCTCTCTGGAGACAGAGATTGCTGCATTTGAATGCATTATTAAAGCAGAGTGACAAGTTTCATTATCTGGCTGCATTTCAGCATCTCCTTGTGCCCTCTGCCAGCCTCAGAGGTTGTGATCCCCCTAAGCTGACTCTTGGGCATAACTCGTCTTACCCCAGATTAGATGCCCAAAGTGGAACTGCATTTATAGACCTCTGCTGAATGCAGAGAGCCCAGACATGGAGTACTCAAAACAAACAAACAAACAAACAGAACAGCAAAAAAATCACTGAGGTACCAGCCCTTTAAGCAGCAGCTCTTTGCTGTGACAGAGACTGTCTAGGTGAGTGGGTTGAGGTGGGATATGTGAAAGCTATGAGAGCAGGGAGACAGAGCAGTAATTAATTCCTGCACTATCTTGGATGTTGCTGCTTCTTTCCTGGCTTTTGTCCCTCCTTTTTTTTTCTAAACCTAGGTAGCTCTGCTATTACCAATGTTGCCTGGATACCATCAGAGTCTTCACTCCAGCAAAGTCGTCACTGAAAAATTGAATAAAGAAAACCATATCAGGCAACCTAATTTCAATGAAGCATTTTCACTTGAAGATCCTTTTATTGCACTTACTCATTTGCACAGATCCCCATCAGTCTTGCTGCAGTTTAATTTTATGACTTCTGCTACATCTGATTTTCTACTGAGAGGCTTGATGCTGAATTCCAGTTCTCTGTTTACCTCTTGGTATGAACCTCTCTACATTTTTCTAGAATACATCTAGTAGCTAGCCATGAATTAAATTTTCCATGAGAACAATAGAGATAAAGAGGGAAAGATAGTTGTAAAAATGTTGAACTGTTATTTCAAGAATAAGCCATGCTGTAGACAAGTAGAGAGCTCTTGAAGCAGCATCCCATGACCCTGTTTCAATGTGTCCCTTCACTGTCCCTCCTGAGCAGTCTTTTTTTGAGGTTTCTGAATGAATCTAACATTACTGGTGCACCTCTCACAGACGACTTTACTCATTTCTTTTACAGTGGAGCAATCCAGCCTCTTTTTCCTCTTTTTAGAGGTAGATGTTGTGTTGTGGGATAGAGCCATGTCTCCCAGTCTCATCCATCCTAAGTTTAAAGCCCTTCTTTCCTCTCTAACATGTGTTCACACCGAGATGCTAACCACAAAACCTGCCCCAACCACTACTGCTGCTCATCTCCTCACTGCTGCCCATCCTGAAGAGGCAGGATGAAGAGCTGGCAGAGGTCAGATGCAAGAGCTGAACATGAGAAAGTGTGTCCCAGAAAACAGGAAATAATTTCTAGTACTCACTTCCAGTTTTCTCCTTCCTCAGAGCAAGTCACTCTGAAAGACCATGGGCAATGCTCCTGTAGGGTACACATTTTCTCCCTGTGTGTCTGCAGATGTCATGACCACTTAGTTCATACTAAACTCTATGGTTTTGCAGTGACTTCTTCTCAGTTCTACTGCTGTTACTTTGCTTATAAGCCTCTAATACACTGAAGACTAAAGAAGAAGAATTTTATTGTTCTGTGATGCAATTTCCCTTGAACAAGTCCGTACAGTGACTTGGTAGCCAAATGGGGAGTGAAACAATAAGGTTGATCAATGCCCAGTTTTCCTGGCATTTCCACACATGACTGAATCAGAGCAGTTTAAGCAGTGTCCCTGCGTGGGAAATAAGAAGGGCATTGCATCTTTTCAACCACGTAAGAGCCTGCTGGATAGGTCTGAAATCTTACAGAAACCGAGTGTTGGTGGGTAGCAGGAATGGACTGCTGGCTGTTTATATCATGGTATGGTGCAACAACAACACCCATGAGATATATTTAAACTTGTCCCAGGGCAGGTTTTTGCTATAGCACTTGATATTCTAACAAATATATGTATATATAGAAAGGTCTTTATATTTCTATTCTAGGTACTGCATTTATTTCTGTCTTTTTCCTAAAGAAGACCATGAGGACTGCTGATGTATTGGGTAAGTAAGCATTTGCTAATTTAGACATGTGTGCTGCCATATGCTTAGCAAGCTGTAACTCTCACGCAGCCCCCCCACCTTCACACTCCCACTTTCCCAAGCAAGTGTTTCAAGGCAGATACTTTCAAAATTGGGAAAAAGTGATAAAAAGAGAGAGAATCTTCAATGCCTGAGGAAAAGACTCTATTCCCAAATCCTCTGCTCTTACAACCATAACTCATTCCTTATGTGTCCTTATTGCTCAAATTTATTTTCATTTTTTATTTTTGCCTCTGAGGTTGTCTTTAGTGTTATCATTATGAGTACAACACAGAATTAATACAAACAGGGAAGTTATTGAATTACTTATACAAATAAAAGAATTTTTTTCTTACTGCATAGATATTGCACACAAATTCAAGCTCAATTTAAAGTGATAACTTCCCTTTGGTTTTAGTTTTATCACTTCAAAAAACAAATAATCATATTGTCAAGTGTTCAGTTGGGAAATGTGGTCTTCACTGTAAAAGCCTGTCAGCTTTTTGTCTGTTTCCAAGATTTTTTTGCATATCAAAACTGCCCATCTTGAATTCAGTAATAGTAAGAGAAAAGTACATTGCAGGGTTTGGGCTTTACACCAAGCCATCTCAACTGGGACAGTGCACCTGATGTAGGGCACCTGATATTTCTGTGGGTTCCTAACATCTAGGCTTGATTGTCCAAACTGTAGTGAGGACAGCTGTTCTTATGAATGTGTTGGAGAGATCTGTTCAGTGTCGTTCCAGGAATACTATATACGATTTATTTAGGTTTGGAATCCAAGTTTGCCAGCTCAGCTGCTAAATTCAAACCCCCCCCCTCCCTTCACTGATCATGTTTCCCTTATGGCCTTATACACTGTGTGTTTCTTTAACTAGTGTTCAGCTGATTTATTTTATTTCTGTGAGTTTGACTCTGCAAGATGGATTTAACAATGTTGCTGCATTCCATAAGAATGAGCTGTATGATGGGAAATATGGTGATGGTTTTGCAAGCACATAAATATAACATAGTTCTGCTTTTCCAAGAGAACTGTTTGAGATAGCAGTGCCAACAAAGCCCTCCGGATGGGCTTTGTTTTGTACTCCTGAGCCTTTGCATTCCACACCGATTTATAGGTTTACCAAGAATTTTAAAGATTACTTGAAGAAAAATTGATTAGCTAGTATCTTCCTTAATCCAATACAGTTTATGATCTCAGGATCATCTCACTTCTATCTTGGTACTTCAACGATCATCTGTGTTTGTCACAGGCAGATGTGCACAAGGCAGAACTTGCAGATTTTTATTAAAAGCGTAATAATGCAAGTTTGACCTAGAAAAGGGGCCCTGGCAACCTAGTGGCTGAACAGTGTATTGGAAATCATCCTTTTATGAAACAGTTCATAGATCTGCAATGCAACAGGGAGCAGCCAGGATGTTGGCCCTGTGACAGCTTCACTTGGGACTGGCACATGTGTACTGTGTCTGATGCTTCCAGGGCAGGTTGATTGCTGGTGTAGATCTCTGTGCCCACACTGACTTTGGGACAGTTATGTTTATTTACACTGGTTAATGATCTAGCTGATTGCACTAGTAGGAAACTTGTCCTTTAAGATTAGGCTAAGTTTATGTGGTGCACTTTGTGCCTGGGAGAAATACAAGTGATTAATTCTCCTTTGTCATACACTTGGTTTTAGAATTAACAGTATTTGAAAATGCATTGTTGAGTTGGAACCCTACTTCACATGGCTTTACTGACAACTTTTTCACATTTCCAAAATTCTTTGAGTCTTAAATAAAAATTTAAGACCACAAATGCAAGGCAATCCAATTACCTAAGTATAGATCTGTTTAAATGGACTTAAATTTTATTCTAGAAACTATCTCTAAATAGCTGGAGATCAAGGATGACCATGATTACCAAATGCTGTGTTGCCAAAGTAATGTGTCCTTTTCTTTAAAGGGGGAACACTGACAATAACAGGGATATTCTTGTTGGTGACATTCACTCCAAATGTACCTCCAGAGCTCACAGCAAGACAAGTGCAGAATTACTTAGTGAGCTGGCCTTTTTTGGTGTATTCAGTGAGTATCTCATTCACACTACTCCTTCAATCAGAAAAACTGGGGTTACTGGGCTTTTGATAGCATTTTGAATTAGTGGTAGAAAAACTGCTCCAGAAGACAAATTGTGTGATTTTCATAGAAGAGAAAGTCCCTCATCATCCTACTGAATCCAAACTTAAAATATGCAGCAACAAAAGATGTTTTTTAACTACATGTCAGGGGAAAGTTATAATTGTGCAGGAATAAAAAGTGTGGAAAGATTCTGATATTTGGGGAACTTGAGGGAAAACCTGAATATTGGTAGTCTTAAAATTTCCTGTATATGTCTTCATGCCACCCTGTCTGCCTGTACATCTAAGTTTCAGGGGTTTTCTGGAACATGATGGAATTGTGCTTTTAAAAATCAGGCTATGTATGTTCTTGGTCCTGCTTTTTGTCTTTCATATCACTCTGTTTTATTCCCATATTGTTAAGCTCCTACTGAAAGCTTTGTTTGGAGCTGAGATGTGAAAGGGGTGGCCTACTTCACTGCCACTTAGGTTAATCTGAATCTGAATCTGAGATAAAATTCAAATACAAAAATACCATTTTGATTAAAGTATCTATACAAACTTCAAACATCATACATCTTTGATGTATTTAATTAACAGCAGGAACAAGACCAGAGTGAGTAGGATGAAATTCTGTCCCTCTTCTCTTCTGGAAAGCTGAAAATGTTTTCCTCCAGCTGAATGTAAAAGATGTAATATAGGAGCTTCAGAAGCAGTTACTTTTTCCCCAGTAAAGGGACTCACTCAAGTTAGATTCTTAGTGCCCAGGCTTTTCTTAGTAGGGCTCTCAGTTAGAAAGCCACTGAGTAGACAGTTAAAGGACCTTAATCTTTTAGCCAACCTGCAGACTTTAAATGCATCTAACTATCCATTAACTACTGATTAAACACAAATTGAATTCTACCCTAAAAAATGTTGATCCTCTCTTTCAATTTGTTGTGCATTTTAAACTCACTTTCAATTTTTTCTGCCCTTTAAAGGATCCTAGAAGATGGTGATATAGCTCAGTGGAAACAATTAATATTCATGCTGTATAACTCACAACATGTACTTTCAGTCGGGCAGTAGAGAGGTTTTGAAGGTAATAGCTAAGAGTTTTGGGGTACCAAGTTAGGGTAGCTTCAGCATCTACAACAAGAAGTCCATGCAATCAGCAGAGTAAGAGGAGGGAGTTCAAAATAGGTATATCACTGCTTCTTCTTTTCTACTGAATATCAACCTCTACCATGCAGTTCCACTTACAGATGATAAAGTAGCCTGACATTTTAGGTACTGATTTTAAATTGTTAATTCACCCATTTGTGTAGAAATGGTGGAGAGAGAAAACTCCCTATCTACACTCAGTGACACTAGAAATTTCTGTGTGATATACTATTCACATTCTCTTGAAAAACAACAGGTTCTTGGAAAAGGGCTTTTCACCACCTGAGGACTTTTTAAACTTAATTTCAAGAAAATTTTCAAGAATACAATTGAATGTGTATGAAGACTGTGCTGTATTCTTCTTAGGAGACATTGTGAGGAGGTAGTAGGTAACCTCTGAACTTTGTTTCTCCTCTTACCTCTTTTCCCTACCTCAGCCAGGATCTAATTCTACATGTATAGCATAGGTTGTAGGGAAGGATGGAGCAAATACACAGCAAAGCTTGACTCAACAATGTATCAAACTTAATGTGTTCCTTCTGTTCCATGGGTTCATCTGTGCTGGGCTTCCTCTGGCCAAAGGAAGGGGGTGAGTGAAAGACTCCACAAGAGACTGAGATATCAGCCTGGTTACCCTGGTATGTTGCTGGAAGATCAAGCAAACCCTGCTGTAAACATTCTCTTTGGGCAGGGAACAAGCTCTTCAAAATTAGTTGTAAAATGCCTAGCAGAGGTTGGCTGTTGAGATATAAAAAAGTGCATCAGAAGCTGCAGAATGTCCAGTGTAAATATACAGTGAAGAATCAGTACATAAGTCTAATGCAGTCCAATGATCTTTCTAAAGGTAGCCCCAAAGTGTGGTCTGCTGAGAAATACAATGCTCCAATGGTATGAAATGTGTCCTGTGGGTGATAAACCATCCCTGTGTGGCACTCCACTGGTATATTCTGAAGGAGTAGCCTCTAATTCCCACAACACAACTTTGAGTCACCTTCTGAGACTCTGCAGTAGCATAATTATGTCTGAGCAAGAATGACTATCCTAGCTTGGGTTTTTTTTCTCTTTTGCTTATGTGCACTTTGAGTATCTACAGAAGACATAAATCATAGATGAAGCTCTTAGGTTTCCCTAAACAAAAGCATAGGAAAATTTGGGTTGTTAATATTTAATCTCTGCAAAATCAGGTTCAAAACATTTCTGCTTTTCTTTCAAAGTGACTAGAAGACCATCCTGTATATGCCAGAAAAGCATTTGAGGCAGCCAATGTGGTATTTTGTTTTGGTGTCTTCTGGTAATGCTTAGAAACATGGAAAACATGATTATTAAAAAATGTTGATGTGTTGTGGGCTTAAGGAGACCTCAGTAGAGATTAGTTGTATACCTCTATACATATGTATAGAGGTATTAGTTGTATTTTTGAATAGCAAAGATGCTTGTAAGCAGGTGAAGTTCTTTCAATTTCTCTAAAGAGAGTATGTGAAGCTGATATAATCTATGCATTCCCATTCCTGGACTTCATATTTATCACTACCACAGTTATCAATCAGTGATGACACTAAGGACTGTTACGGGTAGTTCTTGGAAGACAATTTTATGCAGCAACTGGGACACCCCAGATGTGTGAAGCCCTGTTAAGAGCCATAAACTCTGCTTGCAGTGTAACTTAATTGTCACAGACTCTCCTTTGTCTTCTGATTAAAGATGACATGTAGGTGGGCCACCAAGTGGCAGAGAACCATGGAATAATAGTGAGGCTGTTGGGCAGAACTGTGAACTAATTGTTTGGATTTCCAGCTTAGTATGTGAGACTTGACAGGGCTGAGTAAACTTACACAGCAGCCCTGAAATTCAAACATCATTTATCTCCCTAGGTTTGGCCACAGGATTGCTATCTCTGGCCCTACACCATGGCTGCTCATGGGGTTTCCCTGGGAGGTAGAGGCAGCCATGCACACAGACCTGTGCACCCCTTCCAGAGCTGCCATCAGGGACTCCAGTGTCCTTTTGATCATTTTTCTTGGTTGTTTCCTTTCAGATGTGTCTTCTTGGTGGTTTGGCTTGCTTTTAAGCAGGAGGAGATCACAGTGGAGCTTTATTGTAGCTTTAGCAAGAGAAGAGATGATGAAATGATGAGGACCAACAGAACGCTGATGGACACGGCCAGCTGTGATGACCTGGCTCAGTCAAAGCTGGTGCTGCTTGGCACTACCTGCCACACAGGGGGTTGGACTGAGGTAGAAGAGGGAGTGGAATGACAAGAGTTGCTGGGATGGAACAGTTTGAGCCAGTGACTGTCCCTTGGCTTGTTTTTGGCTTGTTCTTGCATAGTTTAAAATGTCAGTGACAGGAGATGTGATGGTGCTTCCCCCTGCCGTGATTGTCCAAAGGATATAAAATGAATCATGTTGGGGTAGCTGCCTGCAGTGGGCAGGCTTGTGGGTTTCTGCACATTCTGTGGTAACCACACCAAGGGTCTGGGAAGAGTGACTGGTGCTCAGGTTTGCATTGGTGAGGGAAGCAGAGTTCACAGTGCTATGTTACCTGGTGCCATGGCCCAGTCCCTGTCACACCATCCTGTGTGCCAGTCCTGGTGTGTCATGGAAGAGGATACCTAGTACATCTCTGGGACTTCTTTCTTAATATGGGTCCCTTTCTTAGTGGGGAATATTTACTTAGCACACATTTCTTCTGTTCTGTTACCAGTTGTTCCCTGTCAGAATAGCAAATGAAGCTACCTGGTGGCTGTTGTATCTGCAGCTTAGTAAAGTGATATTCCCCTCTGGCCCTAAGATGTGTTTGGCAGTGGCACAAAAAGCAAAGCTGCCACCTTTACTTTTCCTCTCAAGTCCCCTCAAAACCCTGTCATAGTTTTCAACAAGGAGGCCAAGATAAACTCACCTGTCTGCAGATCTTGACATTTCTTGTGCCTTGGTTCCTGATTTAGACTTACCCAGTGTTGCACTGTTGAATAAAACTGGAGAGGCTGGCTTACTGTGAGACTGAGGCAAAAGCCTCTTTTCCCCCAGCTGGTGGCCAATTTTTCACCTCAGGATGCAAGCCTGGTGGGGAGGGACATCAATCTGGAGGAAGATGAGACCAACACTTCACAAGAGACTGCAAAGATTATTCAATTAGGATTAGCCTGGTGATCCAGGAATGTTGTTTGTTCATTTTTTTAATTAACCCACAGCCAAATGAATTAACCCACAGCCAAATGCTATATTCTATTCAACACATTTGAAAAACAAACAAACATCAACCAAACACCCCCTCCCCCTCAACTTTGTTGTTTTGGTTTTTCTAATCTTGTGATAAATATTTGACATTTTTAAAAGAAAGGTGGTATGAAATCCAAATTTGTGTTCTTCATGTTTTGAAATGAAAATGCAATGTCTCTTGGTTGTCTTTGGAGGCAAGGAATCCACGTGAAGGTAAATAAGATTTCAATTAACATATGGTTATGTTCTGTTAATATTTTTAGACACTACTGAATTCGGAAGGGTTTAAGTGTAGCAGAGAATTTTAGTAACTGGGCAGAGCTGACAGCTTTCCTGCTGCAGTCACTTTCCAAAATGAGAAATGGGCTATTTACATTATATAACCATCACTAGTAACTATTCAGTCACCTCTTTGGAGATTTTTCCAGCACAACACCCACGTACTTTTGAGTCTAGTGCTGCCTTATGGTGGCTGCTGGTTTAAGAATGAAGTGGCATTATAAAACATACAATAGTATGCAGGTGACAAAATCAAAGAGACTAACAGGTGTTTCTATGATTTGCTTTGTTGGCAAAAAATAACAATGAGATTCAGTAATGACAATCTCATTTTCTGTCTTAATTCCCCTATTGGATTACTTTCTGACATGCACAAATGAACTTCTCTATCTTCATGCTGTCTCTAAGGCAACCAGGCTTCTGAGCACCCCTTAGTGAGAGGTGCATCACTCCTGCTTTCATAAGTCTTCTAGGTTTCACAGAAGCTTTATGGCCCTTACACTTTCTATTTTCTTTAGGCATAGAGGGATATTTGGGAGGCAAAACACCCATGTTTTTGAGACGGCAAGAGTTACTGAGAGAATCTGCAGAGATATATGAACAGGGAGTCAGCAAATTTAACTGTCATTTAGCTGTCACAAGTTATTGATGGAGCAAAACTGGACCATGCATGGTGTAAGTGGAGCTGCTTCAGCATCTCCACATGTCCAATAGTGTGGTCTGCTAGGCTGTCATTGAACTTTTCAGTGTAAGGTTCCCATGAAGGTTCAAGGCAGGTGCCTGTGATTTGAGAACTACCATACAAAATAAATGCTTTCCTCCTTATGATGTATGGCAGAAAATTTGGACAAAGTTTTGAGGGAAACTTGTAGTAGGAATAGTGAGAAGGGCAAAGAGTGTAGCAAAAATAAGTTTGCACTTCACGAAGAGAGAGTGACATTACAAATACTTTAGCTAAAAGGAGAGATTGCTCTTTCTTCAGCTAAGTGCTTTATTCCATGGGAATAAATTATGGACAGAGTTTCTGTAAGCATTATTACTGATACATATTGGTACCTTTGCTGTCACATTAAAAAATGTCTTCTTAACATTACCAGTGACAAAATATAGATAGAAATGCAAAACAAAAAAATGAAGATATAAAAAATGCTCAAAGTTTAACGTCTGCTATAACAGGAAAGATAAATGACAACAGTTGTTTGATAGCTCAGACAACTGTCAATAGTTATTTTTTAGCAGAAGATATTTTTTAAAACCAGTCTTTGCTTTGAACAGATAGAGCACCAAAAATGAATGTGACATCTCAAAGACTTTGAATGAAGCATTTCTTACATAGTTTCACAGCTCTAACTTTCTTTTCTTTTATTTTCAGATTTTAGAAATTATAATATTCTGCATTCTCCTCTATTTTTACAAAAGAAAGGCAGTGAAACACATCATGGTTTTGTTAATGATGGTTGCTCTACTGGGTAAGAACATATTATTCACTTCAATGTTCCTGTCTGTTACTTGATAATTCCTTGTCACTCATGTCTCCAGACAGTTTAGGTTCAAGCCATTTCAAAGCAGTGTGCTGAAGAAGAATCATTGAAACATTTCACAGGATTTTTACTAGGGTCTATTTTTGAAGAGAAAAGCTGATTATTAAACATAGTTTCTATGCTCGTTGCTGGGACCATTTCTTATTACAAATACCTTCAAATTAATATGCTATGCGCAATGCTATCCTGAAACTTGTTTTAAATAACACTTTAGGTTTAGATCCTGGGAAAGTAGACTATTCAAAACTTTGTTTTGGAAACCAGGCTGTGAAAATCAGTTCTCTAAACCAGAGCTTCTGAAGAACTTGCAAGAGCTGTGCAAACAAATGCAGTGGAAAGCTGTGACTGTACAACAACTTTTAATTGTCTCTATTTGCATATGCAACATTTCATATTTTATCACCTTTCCTGAAGAAGAATGAGAACTCAGTGGGCCACTGAAGTTTGTTTTATGTCACTGTCATCACAATCAATAACCAAGGAAATACAGGAGATCATTTTATCAGCAGTTTTCAATAAAATTAAACTTGAACTTTTGAGAAATATCAGGAGTTCATCTCTAAAGCTCCT
Source organism: Certhia americana (assembly GCA_018697195.1). Lineage (NCBI taxonomy): Eukaryota > Metazoa > Chordata > Aves > Passeriformes > Certhiidae > Certhia > Certhia americana. The sequence goes on along the minus strand of CM031858.1, from coordinate 131,565,013 downwards.
ATACTTGCAGGATTATATCAAGAATTTTCACCACTCAATGTGACAAATTCTTCTGTCCTTGTCTTGTCATTTCTCCATGAAACCCTCATGGGACACAAGTCTTTGGTTGAAGTGAAAAGTGCCATTGAAGACAAAGGTTCTTTTTTCTCTGAGTTTAGCGGGTGCATGTATCAATCTGCAAAGATTTACATTTCAAATGGAGATGACCATGAGGGTTTTGATAAAATAGAATTCCACTAATGTTTGCCAGGTACAAAATTTGGATTTACCTGAATGTGAAAAACCCTGACAGATTTATTAACTTCCTTCCTTGACATCCCTGAGTGGTTTCTTACTCAGCTGAAAAACTCAGACTTTCAGAACAACTTTTTGGGGACAGTCTTCCCATGTAGGTTGCCCAGCCCTAGGAATATTAGGATCTGTAGCTCTGCAGAAGCATTGAAGGATTTCCACATTCCCTGCATGCGGCAGAGATGGAAGAGCCCCCAGAGCCTTAAGTCTAACTGCTCTTGGTTTGGAGGAGGGAAGTGTGAGTGTGGCTATCCCCAGCTCCTAGCACAGAGCCTTGGAGCTTTGGCAAAGCTCACCTGAGCTGCTCTGCAGCTTCCAACATGGCCATGAGGAGTGTGAAGCACTGTGCACTCCTGAGCAAAGGTCCAGCCTCCTTCTGCATAACTGGAAGACTGAAGACTTCCAGATGTGTTCCTGCACATGACTGCTGCAGTTCTGGGCAGGCTCTCCATGCTGCCCTGAGCAAGCCCTTGGAGACCTGAGCAGTTGGTTGGTACCTGGGCAGTTGGTCATTGCCTGGTCAGTTGGTCTGTACCCAGGCTGTTGGTTGGTACCTGGGCTGTTCATCTGTCCCTGGGCTGTTGATCTGTACAGCCCTGCTGACTCTGCCTTACATCCTTGCAGTCCTGTTGCTGCTGGTGTGGAAGATACACACAGAGCTGCTGAAGGGCAGCAGGGCTGCAAACCTGTGCCCTGGCAGGCACTAACTGCAGTCTGGTGGTCTGGCCCCAATCAAACAAAAACACATTTTCAGCTGGTGGCTTCTGGGTTTTGTGAGCTTCTGCAACCTGAGAAAAAATTTTTCCTTATTTCTGCTCCGTTAAAGAAGACACAAGCAAACAAATCCTGATTCATGGGACATTCTGAAATACTGACATTTCTCTTGAGCATGAAACTCAGAACTGCATCTGACTCTGGTTCCTGCAGCTGTGCTGGAGCCTGGCAGTCCCCACAAATCTACACTTAGAGCTCTCTGGTTGGTCTCTGACCTTTCTGCTGAGTGAAGTGATGGAGGGGCTGAAAAATTGTCCATTGCTTTACTCCCAGCTGTGTGACACAGACATTGCCCTTGCAAGGCCCTGCCTGCTGAAGGGGTGGGTGCTTGTGGAAGGTGATATAGTCCTGGGGTAGTGTTCATACAGATGTAAATTAAACGTAGAAAGGTTTCTTTACAGAGAGAGCAGCCTTATGTTTCACTGGATATGCACGCTGTTTTCACCATCAAGAAAACACAGATGTGATCACAAAATCTGATAAAGTTTTGCTTAGTACAACTCTGCAGATTCATTTGGTGGGAATCTTCTTACCTCATGTATATACAGAGTTATCATAAATTTGGGGGAAACATTTCAGATTATAGTGGTATTTCAGAGGTTTTTGCCCTGACAGCTGGAAAGTGACATCCTTTGTCACACTAGCTTTGAGGGGAGGTCTTTCTGACAGAGAAAACAACTTCTAGGTTTGAAACTTGTTTTGAAGTTACTTTAGTGAAAAAGAGCATTTCACTTCTCAAAGAATATAAACCAACCAACAACCCCCCTGGTGCTTTCATTTCTGTGTTGTTAAAGTTATAAGGAGTGGAAACTAACCTTTCGTCAGAAAAAAAAAATAATTTAGCAATCTTTTACCCTTAGCAGCACAATTCAAAATACTCATTTTTACCTGTAAGTGTTCTTTTAAAATAATAACTTCCCATGTTAGAGTGCAGATCTCAGTTTTATGTGGATGTCTTGTTGGGGCTTGAGTGTATTTTTGACTTTTCATCATAGTGTTGGCAGCGCTGCAGGCCAGTGTTTGACCTCTGCTCAGTTTTACAGCTGTGTTTGTTAAAACACTTCACCTGTTTCCATTACAGAGAAAGAAGTGAAGTGCTGGGTGGAAAGGTTTTCATGAAAACAGTGAATTTTGTGGCAATGAACAGGATCATCATAGGATGTATGCAACTATTAAACTCCCCCTGAACTTTTGGACTTTCTATAAGAAAAATGCTTGCAATCAAACCCTCAGACCTGCATTCATTCTTCTTCCCCCTCCTTTTCTCCCGACCTTTGGCCTGAACCTTTTGCACAGTGCAGGTCTCCTCGCCAATCTGAATGTTACAGGAGGATGAATCAGACCCCTGAAACCCAACACTCCTCAGCTCTACACAAGGGTGGAACTGGATCTCAGCTGGGGGATGGTGTTCCTGACAATTAATTACCTTTCTTCAAAGGTCACCTCTGCAGCCTGACTCTTGAAATTTTTAGGGTTTTTTGAATTTGTTACGTTTTATTTGCAGTAATAACAGACTTCTTGGGTTAGCTTCCACAAACCAAGGGCTCCAAAACGAAATCTAAAGTAACTCTTAGTTAAACTCTCAGCCCCTTTTCCAAAAATATTTGTCTTGCAAAACCTCTCTGAACTGGTGACACATATTAGAACCATTGCCTGCTGTCTATAATTTGTTTGTGGGGATGTGATAATAGTGATTAAATGGATTGAAAACACACTACTGAAATATTCTTTCTGTGGGATAAATCCAGTAAATGGTCTCAAGAGCCTGGCCCTTGAAATGAAGTGCAGACCCCTGTATTGTTTCATATAGATATATATAACGCATGGGGAGAGTTAGGTGCTTTGGGATGTGATCCCAGAAGTCAACTTTGTCCAGCTGCTGTTTCAGAGGAGAATTCCAGAGGGTGACAAGTTATTTGAGGCTGCCAGTGACACATGCAGGCTGCTATAAAGAGGCATCCTAACTGCTTTGACCAGATAACCAGACCTCTCAGATGTCTCCTGAGTACTGTAACATGGACTCCAAATTAGCAGTTGAAGCTAAATAAAGTACGTGTGGAAGATGTGGAGGCTGTTGTACCATCTTCAACTGGGAGCCCAGTGTGCTAAAAAGGCTTAAAGGCAAAACACAAAGCATACTTGGATCTAAGGCCACTGAGCTTAGACAGTAGTTTTGCAAGCATTTATAAAATCGTACACTTGTTTCTAAGCGCCCAAGTCCTTCCTCAGTCTTATTTTAAGACTTGTGGCTCTGGCCTGGATCCTTGTCCTCCCTCACTGGTGTGCTGAAGTTACTGCTCATCTGGGTCCTGCCCTGCTGATCTCTCCCTTTCCCTTTCAGCATCACTGACTGTCATTGCTGTTAAGGCTGTGTCCAGCATGATAGCACTTTCTGTGAAGGGGAAAATGCAGCTAACTTATTCCGTTTTCTATGTCATGAGTGTTTTAATGGCAACTTCTTGTGCTTTCCAAATCAAGTAAGTGAGATTCTACTTACCTACTAACCTTCATCCGTGTTTTATCTGACAGTTTTTGTTTGGTACTGATAATGATTCCAGATACAAGTTGCATTTTAAGGCAACAAATTCTGGTGGAGCCAGACAGATGCATAAATTGCCTCCAGCTGGTTTTATTGTTTATTTAAACTTTATTTCTTAGTTTATAATTGATTGTTATAGACACCACCACCTCTCATTATCACCATCAACAAGGTCTTCCCCAATTTACTTGCCTTGTTTTGGCACAGGTCCTAACACACTAAGTACAATTTATGCTTATGTAGTCGTTCAGGGGTTACTTTTAGAAAACTTTATTGCTGAATAATCAAATGGCCATGTTTAGCCTCATTATTAATGACTGTTCCCCAGCTTTATGGCCCCAGTCAGACTGAAGAAGAGAGTTTATCCCAACTTTCTCCCTGCCTCTGCTAAATCTGCAATGTTGCACTTTGCCATCCTGTATGACTGTACCTTTCAAGTTTCCCCTGCAGGCCTCTGCTCTGTGAAGTGATTGGTTTATGCTGCTTTTGCAGATTGCTGGGGTGGCAGCTTGGTAAAATATGTCTTGCAGCTGAACAGAGTCTGTTCCTTTTCTGCCTGTCCCCCTGCCTCTGGTGCTGATAGCAGCCTTCAGTAATCTCATCTAGACTGCTCCAGTGTGAGCCTGAGTAGTCACTTGCATGATTATTTTCCAGCAGAAAAGCCAACCCAGCTTTTTCACGGCAGAACATACCATTCCCATGTGGAATCAGAAAGTCCATGCATTATTATGCACTGACTCTCCATGGCTGACTCAGGAACTCCCCTGTAACAGATTATAAAGTGATTTACTTCCAGCTTGTCTTCTCTGGGAGAACAGCTCTGGGCACTTACAATAGGAAATAAGAGCTTGGTAAATGAGAAGTTGCTGAATTAACCTCACCATCTTGTAATTTTTTTTCTTTCTTTCTTTTGCTGGCCAAAATTAAAGCAGAAGTGAAATGAGCCCATTTCATTCCCTGGGCTGAGCGTCCCTTTCTCTCTACTCTTTTGGATGCATTTTCTTACAGGCACAGTGCTGTCAGGCTAAGTTTTTCATTTTATTTGTTTTTTCTCTTATTTTATTTGACTGTCATTCATTAGCTGGGAACAGCCTGCGCTGCAACAATCTCTTGGATCCAACACTGGGCCTTGCTATCACTGTTGTAGTCCCTGTGACCAAGTTTGTTGCAAATGGGGGAAAATAATGAGGTGTTTTCAATGACTTCAAAATCCTGACTAGCCTGTGGATATGTAGGATTTCTTTATTTTTAAAGCACCATGGAGACTGTTCAACAGTTGCTAAAATAACCACGCAATTATTTTAATGGCTAAAACAGATCCAAGCTTGGATTTTTACTGTGCACATATATTGCACCAGCGAAATGTTCAAGTGTGGTTCTTTTTACAGGCTTTAATATACTCTGCAGACTCCTGATTTTTCTCTCTGAAATGGCCATTCACATAACAGAATATCTACAGGTGCATCCACAATGTCAGCTCATGATTCATCACTCTATGGGTGAATGTTGATAGCTGTGGTCTCTGTACAAGTGGGTTAATTGCTTTGCCTTCTTGCAGATTGTGCAGGCTGCTCAGCGGCCAGTGTCTCAGTCCTGCAGGTCTGTGTGCAATGCATGCTCCTGTGGTCCTGCACACTTTTGTTCATGATTCTGGTGAGAGTTCATGTTATCTTTCTGAAGAGCAGAGCAGAGAGTTTCCAACCCAAGGATCATAAGCTTGAAGCCACTTTCCTGGACTTTCCCCTCAGGACAGAGTGTTTCTGGGGTGTGATTGTGTGGCTAAACATACAAACAGGTGTTTCAGCCAGGCTGGATTGAGTAGTAGCAGCAATGTGGACTTCAGCAGAGTGAAACAGTTTCTATGAGAACTCACATGTTCATGTCCATGATGCCAATATACCCTTACACAACCTGTTTGAATTAGAGCAACTTGTCCCTGGCTGCTTGCAGGCAGCACTGCTTCCAAGAACCAATGCAGATCATAAGCAATAATACCCTAGCATTCCTCCCTTATCTGTGACAGACAACATTTTCCAGCAATGCTTCAAAAATATGTCCATTGAGAGCCTATGGCCAGAAGAATCCATGCCAGCCTTCTTGCTTTCACCTATTCATTTGTACTCTGCAGAGTCAAAGCCAGAAAGTAATTTCAATCTGTGAATGCTGTCCAGGGCTTCTTGATGTTGTGGTAAGAAATGGTCACACACTTATTGTTAAACTGACAAGACGTGGCTGAGCCTGACTTAAAGTGCAAGGAACCTCCTGTAGGCAGGAGATGTAATAACGCTTATCTTGCAGGTTCTTGAATCAAGCAATGCATCTATATGAAGCAACGGCAGTTGTCCCCATTAATTTTGTGTTCTTCACCACGAGTGCCATCATTTCAGGTTGGTTTATGACCTTCTTTCTCTACAGAAAGATTTTTTTAAACATCAGATTTTCAGGAACAGAGCCCTGTGAATAGGAACTCAAACCAGTCACATTTGTCTTCACAGAAAGAAGTTTTTCCTAAGTCATAGGTGTTTAAGTTCTGAAAAATAGAGAAGTACACAACTTCTGAAACAAAATAAATGGTGGGGTGTTAGAACTGGATCATCTTTAAGGTCGACCCCAACCCAAATAATTCTATAATTCTATAAAAATAATAAAATTCTAAGCTTTCCAAAATAGATATGTGGGATTTACTGTACCTTGCTGGCTTACTAGAAGTACTTGCATTTATCCTAGCCTCATATTGACATCCAGTAAATGCATTTACCACGTGCACACCCAGCTCTCCCTATACGAACTGGTAGAGTAATTTTAAGAGCCTGGCAAACTACTCAAATGACAACCAGCTGTGCTTCATAGTAGTTAGCGTATATTCCATTTCAGAAGGTGGAATTCTGGGTTAAGTGAAGGAAATAAAATGACTACAAAAACTTTTTAAGCATTTAACATTTTATTCTGGGTAAGAACTTTGAACTCAGCATTGTTAAAGAAGGACTGCAAATCTTGGAAATGGTGTGTAGCGTAAGAACATGAGCTGGGAGGACGGCTAAGATGCTGTATCAGCAATGAGCCAAAATGATCATGTTGTTAGAACATTTATGACTCATTTTAACACACGCTGGGGGCTTTCCTGTCATTGCTGTGCAGGAGTTTCTCATGCAGAGCTGCCATTAATGAGAAGGGGAGTTAGCTTCATGCACAGATTACCTCCACACCTGTGTTAGAAGAGACCTACACTTTGTGACCGAGAAGAAACTTGTGCCAAAAGGGGTTTGTGTTCCTGTGACCATATGGGGAATTTGGCCTGGTGCCTCCTTAAAAGATCAAGTACCTATTCAGGAATGGCTTAATAGCTTTGAGAGTGGATACACATGCATTTGCACCAGGTTAGTTAAACCAGTGTAGGGCTTAGAAAGACACCCTCTGCTGAATCTTGCTGGTGTGCTCGTAGAAGGTACCTTGTCTCAGGATTCCCCCATTCCCAGTTACAGACTTTGAAGACACAGTCACACTTCAGCTGCACTGGGACCCACTCCGGCGTTTCTGAGCAGAGCTATGCTCATCAGTGGTTTAAAACTAATATACTTGGCTGTTAATAGGGGCAGCTGAGATCCAGATACACATCTGGTTCTGTCACCTCCACAACAGAGGTGCTAATTCCTGGAAGAGGGGTGACCAGAAAGAGCTAGCGATCCCTTCAGCCAGAAAGATTTGGGAAACTTGGCTGCTGGAGCCCTTCACTTGGTGTAAACATCAGAGACACAGTTAGTTATTGAAAATCTGTCCCAATTACAATTAAGATGTCCACAAGGTCTGCTGGAGTAGCTTAACAAAGTCCATGAAGAACTTCTTAGCTGTACTGGTATGTCTCCGCTTGTGAATAAGACCTCAAGTTTGACCTGCACAGAAATTGTTGCTGACAGTGCAAAAGATACATGCATCTGTGCAATTACTAACCCAGCACATGTTCCAACCTGATTGACTAAATCTTCTCCAGTCCTATGCAGTATCTTGAGAAAGCCTAGATTATGGAATGTAGGACATAAAGTGAACACATCACAATGTGTATGAATACCTTATTTGGGATTTTTTTGCTCCGTTTAAGCATGACACTTCTCCTGACCCTCCCAGCTGTAATTCATATCACTTGGAAGCCAGTCAAGATCTGCAATTGTTGTTTCTGTCGCATTCCAGGGGTCATATTTTATCGGGAATTCCAAAGTGCAGCTTTACTGAGTGTGTTCATGTTTCTGTTCGGGTAAGTGTATCGGCCTAAAATCTGCACCAAGGTTTGTACTGAAACAGCATTGCCTTGTGGAATCTCTTCTTTTCTCAGTAAGAAGAAACCCGCCTTGTTATTAAAGTATTATGGAATAGCCATTATAGCAGGATAAAAAAAACATTAAAGGAAAGATTGATGACTGTGCCTTGGGAATTTTGAGGCCTGGTTTTGAATACAAATATGTAAAAATGTGAGACACTTGTGAACTACTAATCTCATGATGGAATGAAAAACCAGCATCATGTGTTCTTCCAGCAGGAAGGAGAAGTCACTGCTCTCCACCAAATATCAAATTATAGGGTGTGCTTTTACAGCTGTGAGACATCTCCTCCCATGTTACCTTCCACTGGTGCATCTGGTTGTTTTTTTCTGCCCCTAGGCATGGGCAATTACATGAGCTGCTGGCCTATAAGGCAGTACTGTAATAGCTCTCCCCCATCTTCCCATGTCAAGAAAGACAGCGTGCCTGTGGGAAAATTCAGAGCATGCTAAATAACTTTTTGAAGAATGGCCTAGGTGTTGTGAGGGCAAAATCCTTCTGCTGGCTATCAGCACCACAACAACTTTTGGAAGAGATGACACTCATAATATGGATTCAAAAATTTTAAAAGATCTCCTAGAACTGCTGGAGGTGTCTTGCCACAGTGCTGTCAAATCAATGGGGCTGATAGCTACAGGCATCTTCATCTGCTGCTGCTGGGCTGGAGTAGATGCACACAGTCTTGTCTGACTGCTGGGAAAGGGACAAAAAGTGGAGATGAGCAACCGTGTACTCGGCAGATAGGAATTAGGGGCTGTGTGTCCAACACACAGCAGATAGAAGATGTGTCCAGCCATAGCAGTTTTTCATTGCTCCTGGCTTACAGCCTGCCCCTGAGACACATAATCAAATGAGAAAAACAACAGAGATGTCGATTGTCTGCAGCTAGACTGAGCAGTTAATGAAATTGCACGTGCTAGAATGCTAGCTTGGATGCTCTGTGGAGATTCAATAGATACTCAGGGATTCAAATGTTGAGGGCTCATACTCACAGGCATCTGATTAGGTATATATTGCTGGAAGTGTAATTTTGGCTGTGGGGCCTTTGGAACTGATAATAAAGCTTCAGGAGGCAAAAACTAGATTGAAAGAAACCCAAAATAAATTTCTAGAGATGCCAAGAAGAAGTATTTCTTTATAAACTCAGCAACTTGGGTTTGGAAGTCCTTGAAATAGATACATGAACAGAAATTCTCATCTCAGATGCAGTGAACTGTTTCTAATGATACTATGCCACTGTTATTTTGCAGATGTCTCCTATCTTTCCTTGGTGTGATTATAATTGCAAGATATAAAAAAGAGGATCATTTACAAATTCCTTTTATTGACTGTGGACATATTCCTGGTAAGTCGAGCATTTTTTCTGTCTCTCTTTAAATGAGGTATCAGATAATGGGATGAGCTAGGAGAATTGAGTCACAAATGTACTCTAGTCATATTTAATAAATATACTGTTCACTTAATTTCTATTCCTGTTCCAAACAGATTTTTCAAAGAATTTTTCAGGGTTTTTCCAAGCTATTGTTACAACCAGTCAAATGAAAACAATGATTACTGGGGCAAAGAATGTTTAAATGATGGATTGGTGGGGAATTTGTTTTATTAAAATTCTTCACAGAGTTGTTGTTTTTTCCTTCTCTCACCACATTTCCTTAGGACAAAAACTGACAGGCAAAATACAACCAGATTCTCAGAGTACATGCTATGGCACACTGAATAAGGAAGGTGACTCGGTGAAAAGGCAAAGCTGAAAGAAGAAAGCGCTTTATGTGCCAATTAACAGGAGGAAACCACTGGAACAAAGATCAGTAGCACCTTTTATTGAACATATTCAAGTATACATTGAACTCCTGTATGTTGATGAGTCATAGTGTTATTTAATCCTAATTAATTTATCCCATTATTGTACCAAATGTATTTTAAAGATAAAGGAAGGCTTAAAAAAACCTCAATAATCATTAATGAAATGGAATATTCTTCTAGTCTCAATGCCTCTTGAGGACATTTTAAGAATTTTAATTGCTGTTAAATGCAATGAGCACAGAATAGTATTATAAAAATTCCCTTTGGAATCCCTCAGATCTGTGTAAATGTTTAAAGACAAAGGTGAGAAATTAGAATTTTTGTAAGTGATTTCAAAGTATTCTGCTACGAATATAATCCCTTTTAAACATTTTTCTTTCTGTTCAGAAGTCAAAACAGTGAGCATATATGCAGTAGACACAAATGGTACACAAAAAGAGATTTTTACTGTGTATAAAAGATTCTGATCAATCCTGATTATCTCCTACCATCAGATTAATTCTCTTATCTTCCAAGGAAATCAGTACTTGTGTGAGGAATGGGAAGATAGTATTAGCCATAAACACAGGCACATGGGGACACACACACATTTGAGGTGCCTTGCCAAGGCAGGACTTGGGTACTGTATTTGGCATTTTACATCCTTCCAGAGGAGTCCTGTGCACTGGGCTGGACTGGACTGGGCTCTATGATCTCTTAGCATAGTCTGGTCTGAGTTTTAGCTTCTGTTTTCAGCAAAATAAGGCTTTAGTGAAGAAAATGCATAGTTCTTCAGAGGAAGTGGAATAGCCAGGGTCCCTCTCTAGGTACGTCTTGGAAAAATACCCCCTAAAAAAGTAGGGCAACTCCTGCTACCACTGGTAATTCTGCATGAGAAAAGGCTGTAAAAACAGGACCACAGGAGTCATGATAACTACAATTTCCCCTTCATTAAGTGGTTGTGTCTCCACACTGATTTGAAGAGCCAGCAGTGATGGGAACAATGACCGTACAGGCTTTGTGTTCAGATTTGGGATGTCTTGGTGTCTCTGTCCCAGCGTCCCATCAAAAAAGCTTCTTCTAGGCATTCATCATGAGTGCACTTACCCCTGCATGGTAGTATTGATCTACCTCAGGCAGCACGGTGGGGGCTGATCACATCCTCTGCATAAACAAATGAAATTACTCTTGAAAAATGTTCCTGTCTTGTTTCAGGGTTGAATTAATCTGCAGTAATGAGTAGGGGTCAAAGACTGTGTGTAAGTTGTTTCAGGCCTTTTTTTATTTTTTTTTTCTCAAATAATTGTTTAGTTAATTTTAAGTTAGGTACAGCTGAAGATCCATAAGACAGTTTCATTTCAAATGCTGCAAAGCACACAGAGAGCTGCAGTATTTCATGTGCAGCAGCGTCCCAGGAACTATGGCATTTGGGGACTTGTGAAGCTGTTTTCCAATATGGGTCTTTTCCAGCTGACACAGGACAAGACTGTGTCTGCACCTTACTTGTACTGACTGCTTGGCTTGGCCTTCCTTTCCTGCCTAACATCTTGAGTTCAAGTTTCTAAAGATTAAAATTTTAAAAAGCGCATGACTTTTACAGGCTTTCTCCAGGGAGTAAGGACATGCCTGTCTTTCTTTTGCAAGTCAAATTTAAGCTGCTTTTTAAGTCTCAAGTGAGAGTATGTGCTAAAGATGGAAATAAGAGGTCTACAGGTTTTCATTCTGTGACCTGGGAAACAAATGGGTGAAAGGATTTGGTATTGTTGCTTTTTTAAGTGATTGGCCTTGGGCATCTTTCCAAAATCTGTTTCCATGGCTCAGGAGGACTGCAGGAGGTAATAAAGGTTACCAGGTGTAGGATTTTCTCTTTAAAGCAAGAAATAAAATGTAAAAATCTGTGGCAAAGTTATTTATTTTAAAATACTGTATTTTTTCTTGAACAATTTTTTCTTTTTCTTCCTATGGGTTTATTAAAAAATTATAAGGATTAAACTGTTTCATTTTTAATCTAGTGTATTTCAAAATAATTTGTGGACCAAAACACTGGTAGGAATTATGTGCAATTAAAAGTTGTGATTTGACATGATCTTTGAGATGTTAATATATTCCAACTAATTAATGTATTACAGGATTGGAAAAACTCAGTTATGAGAATTCTTTACTGCTCTGCCAAGAAACGGACATGACTTGTTTCAAGAATCAGTTTCTAATGAATGTTATTTTCAGAAACGCCTGCTAAAAGAAAAGCCTTTGCACTGGAATAAAAAAATAAAGGAGCCCTTCTCCTTAATAATGGGTTATTTTCTTGCAGTGGTTTTCCTGACTTCAGATATGTGGGCCAGGCAATAAGCTGCAAAACTTGTGCATGAAGACTGAATTTTCCTCTACAGATCCTCCATGGGATCTGCAGAAATCAAATCAGGAGAAGGTGTGGTAGGCAGGCAGTGTCTCACATGATCCCTCAGGCTCCAGCTTGGGATTTTTGACAGACCAGGACCAGCAGGACTCATTTAGCGCTTGTTCCACTGCTGGTCAGGCTGCAGCAAGAGATGAAGTATTAACTGGCCATGGGCCTGGAAATGGGAGCTCTGGAGTAGAGCAAGACTCTTTAATTTTTGTCATAAAATATCAGGATGCATTTATCAACAGGTTCAGCTGGCAAGAAATAAACAAATTTTGGACTGGATTTGTTTGTTGCCCCTGGGAGGGGCCTGGTGTTCACCTGGCAGGCTGATTGCCTGTTACTGACTCCAGCACAGCCTTTGGCAGACTCACATTTTGCATGTAAGGGCACTGGTCACCTAAAACCAAAGGAAGGAGGCCGAACTTTATGAGGATTTGAGTTTCTGTGCTTTGAAGCTGTGGTTGCAGGCACCTGGCAAGCTGCTTGACTGGGTCAGCACTGCCAAAAGGATCATCCTCTTTTTCCCAGCTGTGAGGTCCTGTAGCTCCCTGTGGCCAGTTCAGCTTACCCGTCCTGCAGAAAGCATCTGCATCCTTCTCTTTGCTGAGGTAGCTCTCTAAACTGACCCAACCAGCCTGACTTGAGCATATGATGGGACAGCTGTGAAAAGGGGGAGAGGGAGTGAGACCCCTCTTGCTTCGGGGGAGCTGTAATATTATTTCTCTCTTTCTGAGAAGATTCTCTACAGAGAGAACAAGCATTCTGCTAAGATTATTCTTCTTGTATCAGCATGCCCCAAATGCAGCTGACAGCTTCCTGAAGCTCTTTTAAGTGCCAGACTCACTGGCTTGTGTATACGGAGTGATGAGTGGCCCCAAGTGGGACTGGGATAGGCAGCTTGTGGCAACCAGCAGTATCCCAAGGTCAGCTAAAAGCACGGACACATGTCTGACTTTAAATGATTCTAAAGGCTATTTTTTTTTATTTTCAGTGACTGTTTGCAGTAAGGTGTATAAACAATGCTAGAAGAATGGACTGAAAATTCTTCTATACCTATACTGTTCTCACCTGTGCAACGTCTCCTTCCAGCCCTCTTTATGCAGGATCGATGGTTGTTTGAGAGAAAAATGTTCCCTTTTATAACACTGGGGTGCACAGGATTAGACTGAGCTGTCAGTATGCCCTTTTGTTACTGTCCTCTGAGGCCTGACATTTTTCTTGTTCACATTTGTTTGTTCATTCCTTCTGCAGAAATCAGCTGGACTGTGTTAGCAATTAGCTGAAAGGAGATAGAGGCTAAGTACCATAATTATTATTGGAGAGCCAAGCTGGAAGATTTACAAACCGAGGCCACTTCAGGAGTAAAAGATAGAGATATGTTTAGTACTCTCAATTCTCAGGAGTTTGAGAAATCCTGAGTTTGCAATGTTTTTGGTTTCTGGGATAGAGTCAGGGACATCAGTGAAGAAATAGTGATTTCATATAATTTTCTTGTGGTTTTAGTTCGGGGTTTGTTTTCTTATTTATTTCCCACCAATTTGGGAGTGGAAGAAAACTAGTCTCTGCCTAGAGAGGAAATACAACATTCCCTTGGCAGATGGGAGACGTTTCAACCTTTTGAAGCTGGGAAATTTGTAGAGGCACCTCCCAAGCACCTGGCTGATGTAACCCTTTAGTAATAATATAAAAGGAGGCAGCACTGGTAAATGCATCACTGCATATTAAGCACTCCTGACCATGTAGGAAGGATCCTTGTCCTCTTGCCAAGTTTTAGATCTGTTCAGAGCACAATGTAGCCAATCTGGCCCCAGAGGCTGCCCATAAACATATTTTTTGAGACATGCTAAATGGGATGCCTTGAGCATCATATCAATGCCTCTTGGGCATGTACTGTCTCTCATGCAGAGGTCTTGCTGGGTCTTCCCTATAGGGAAATTAGAATGTGTGATAACTATACAACACAGGATTGCTCTGATAAGAAGATACAGTACTGCCAGAATATTCCCATGACCTGGGAAGTGTTTATACAGAGTGCCCAACTGGAAGTTGTGTAAACCTACAGTCTTGGATTACATTCCCTTTACTTTCTGATTGCCACTAGAGTAAGCATGGACAGTTTGGGTATCCACAGAAGCAGATTATTAGCACCTCAAGAATCTCCAGGCCTAAGTAAAGGATTAGGTGGCTGCTGAATAGGATTTTTATTTAATCTAAATCCCAGTTTTGCAGTTAGCCCCTAATGCTTGTCCAAGACTTTCAAAGAGCATTTCATAGTACAAATCTCCATCAGTATTTTGGTTTCTAATGGACTCAGGCATCAGACCCAGGGGAATCTGTGTCAGTTCACAAGGTAGCAATGAGAGGGTCACTGTTGGGCAGCATGCACAGAAATGTACTGTGGTGGCAGGAAAGTTTTGCATGAACACAGAGAAATGACTCCAGGGGACAAGTAATGTACAGTGGTCTCCTGGGCTCCTTTTTGAGAGTGTCAATAAGGCACTTGTTGACAGTTTTCAAACTACAGCTACTGTAAAGGAATGATTAAACAGGTGGTGCTAACACTGACTGCTGTACATGAAGTCAATATATCACTCTAGCCCATGGCACTAATACCTTAAACTTGAAAAGTGGCCTGTGGCCATTGATGAAGGAGCCAGTTTCTGTACTTTGCTAAATCACTCTGGGAAAAATAGAAATGATTGATTTAAGCCTCCAGCACAAACACGCACTTGCCAGCCCTTCAGTTGAAGATTTCCACTCTTGGAATAGGCATTGCTTTGCCTAGATGAAATCTTTGGAGTCTGCTGCCAGGTCTTTTGCCAGAATCATTAAACTGCTTGAAATAACAGCACTGTCATTTGTCTTGCATTTGATAGCTTGTGGGCATAAATCCAGAGCAGCATGAGCACAAGATCAGGAGTTTTCTCTCCATTTGAAAAAAAAATTTAAAGTTTTTCTTGTGTTTCAATAGCATGTGTACCAGGTGCAGAGCTTTTTGCTGTCTAATGCTCTCCAATGCCCTCAGCCAAGAGTATGAGAGAATGCTTGCATGGCACAGAGGCTGCCAATTAAGCAGCCCTTACCTGTCAGTGAAGATCATGGCTGGTAACACATTTTACAGCAACAGAATACAACAATAAACTACTGGATCTTCTATTGATTTTTCAAGAACTGCTGTTCTGTGCTTTACAATGCAAAAGAGCTGAGGAATATAATTTACTATGACTAAGCATCACAGTTACCCATGTGTTAATTTCTTCCTGACAATATTTAACAGTTGACTAACAATGTGTCCCGACATGACTAGATTCTGGGTGTGTGGATGTGTTGTAGGACTTGATTCAGTGCTGTGAATAATGAAGGTTGTTGATACCAGAAGGCAGCTTTATGTCCTCTGGTCTGGCCTCCTTTACAGTTCAAGTCAGGCAACCTCCTTCAAGCACTTGTGTGAACCCTTTGACCCATCTACAGAAGACAGTCCATCCTCTCCTACTAGACAAAGTAGAGGAACCACCAATGCCATTAGTAATTTTTACTAGCAATGAGTCATTGCTTGCTTTTAAACTCTGCCTTATGTCTATTTTAACTTGTTTAGTGTGCAGCTATTTGCCTTTTGCCAGTTGTTTAAAGCACTTGGTAAGTCCCTCTAGCAAAATATGATATAATGGATTTTTCACTAAGCTAGAGACAAACCTTCTAAGTTTCTCACCATCAGATATTTCTGTCAGCCCTCAAATTGTTTTCTGTGGTTGTTTTCTGCTTTCTCTCCATTTTTCCAGTGTCTGCATTTGGCCAAACACAAAGAAAATATCAGATGGTAGCAGCACTGAAGAAGTAGCACAGAACAGGACGATACCCAGTGTGCTGTGGTTGGATGCTTGGCTTCCCCACTTCACACAGCTGCAGCCCTGCCACCTCTCCAGGGAGGTGCCTACATTCTGTTTTGACACTGTAATTTATCGTCAGCTGTTCTGCATGCCCAGAGATGCAGCAGCCTCAGTCATTTTCAGTGATTTGATTTCTGACTCATTGCTGAGTTTGGTGGTGGTCCAAAGAGTAGGTGCCCCTGCCAGAGGTCTCCAGGAAGTCCAGCACAGCAGGAGACTTTGAAAGCCTCTGGCCCAGGGTCTGACGCAGGTGTGGTGGTACCTGGCAGTGGTAACAAGCAACATCACAGAGCTGCCCTTTCTTCAGCACCTGAGAGATTAGAGAGCTCAGCCCAGATTTGGGAGGAGGGTGACTAATTCAATGACTGTTTGAGGTGTGCTAAGTAAATAGGCTCTGGGAGGAGTACCTGGATGGGGGGAGACCCTGCCCAGGTCAGCTGGTCTCTTCTCAAGGATGGGGATGGTGCTCCAGAGACAAAAATGCTGATGTTTGACAGATGCTAATATATGACAGAAAGGTTTCTGCTTTCTCTGTCCCTCACTGTTTGCAGCCTCACAGTGAACCTGTGTTCTGAAAGCAGCACTTTGGGCATCTTCCTTCCAGGAGGACACAAGCATCTGGTAATGCTGACTGGGACATCTAAACCCCAGAGAGTAGAAGGATGTGCACACCAGCCCTGGCATCTTTGGATCATCATTCAGGTGATCAGCCATTTATTTGATCAGGCTGTGGATTTTCTCACCCTGAGGTTCCCAAGGCATGCCACAGGGTCCAGCTCCTGGGTGGACCCTGTGCTTCATGTCCTGCCTCTCTCTGAACAAGGAATGAGTGTCCCCCAGCCCTTCTGGGGATATAGGATTTGAAATACATTTGCAGTGGAGGCAATATTGTGGTGCTTTAACAGCCCAAGGTGCTATGTTAAGCCACAGAACAGACACAGTTATTTTGCTGGCAGCTTTACACAGTGAATAGTTTGGATCCAGTGCTCTGAGGTGTTTGTGGTGGTTTTTCTTGGTAGTTTCATGCGAACAGATCCCTAATGGCACCTCAATTAGCCTGAGATAATCTGTGGTAGAGTTTTTCATTAAAAAAAAAAAGGTTTCTTTTAATAGTGAAGTCTTTGCAAGTAAAAGGCCCTGTCAGAGCGCTTTAAAAGTGATTACAGTGACTCACATTTTTAATGGCTTTTTTTTTAATCTCAAAAATGGCTTTTATCCAAATAAAATCCTACAAGGCCTCATATAGCAAACAAGGGTTACTGCTCTTTTCCACACATAACATGAAAAATATCCTTGAGTGGAGCAAACTGCAGCCCATCTGCTGTAGCTTGGCCGGCGTGCGGCACAGCTCCCTGGCCATTACGCATGGCTCTGGGTAAAGCAAACCACCTGCTTCCTGCACGAGGTCCTGCAGCCTCCCCCGTGCTTCTCTGAGGAGGAAACCCATCCAAACTGCTGATGGGGGATGACAACCTTGGCATTCCCTTTTGCTGCATTTGTTCTTATGCCATTTGTTGTTCACTCAAGTGCTCCGTGGACTTTCGTCTTCTTTTCCATCCAAACTAGAAAAAGGCAGGCTTCGCCAGGGATAAATAGACTCTTACTTTCCTGTCTGTTGGGCTCCCTTAATCTCCAGCTGCAGTCGGCAAAGGCTTCAGTTGGGAACCCAAAAGGGTGCCGATGAAAGGGCAGGAAGGGGAGAGAAGTCTTGGGATAATTTTACCAAGGAGAAATCTGAGCATCAGCCTTTCCTCCCTGATTCAGGGTCTGATCCTGCACATGTTTAACTGAGCTGAGCCTTTCATGTTTCCCATTTATGTCAAACAAGTACTCACTTTAATTCCAGAAGCATCCCTGACATGTACTTCCCAAACACATTTCCTAAAAATTTATAGCACAGAAAAACTGTAATTTTGCAAAGAATGTGCTGAGTGAAAAATTTCCCCCAAGCTGCTTGCCATCATGCTACAGAGTTCTGCCAGCACCATTAGGCTGCACATGCTGAGCATCCTCTCATGACCATCACATGTCCATGAAGGGAAACCTCTGCTCATCTTGACCACTGCTCAAAACAGATGAGGGATGCATCACCCATCCACCAGCTACATGGAGAGGGTGCCCTGCAGCTCTGGGCACAAGAGGTGGGCACAGCTTCGAAGGATGCAGCACTTTACAAAACAAAGGGCCTTCTGTGGCCTAAGAGAGGTCAGGGTACACCCTGCTCCAAGTACCTCTTAGTGGTCAAAACTTTAATCCGAAGTTTAAAAGTACAAGTTGAAATCCTTTCCCAGTCTAAACCGGAGATTATTGGCAGTGTCTTCAGGAACTGGAAGAACCAGACTATTGTGAAAAAAGGACTTCTGCTCAGTCTTGACTCTGCTGCAGCGGTCTGGAGGGTGCTGTGGCAGCACTTCATATTGCCATCAGGACAAGATTCTTCTTTCCTTCTGTGTTAAAAAGAAATTAAATCCAGTGCTGTTGTTCTGCTAAGAAATAAACAGTTTTTGCTGCCTTCCTCACTGAAGTTAAACCGTACTGTTAAATACACTGACTATTAATAACCATCAGTGGCACTCTGAGGTAAAGTCCTCACATGAAAAATTTCCTCTCAGGCAGGAAAAATTTGGCACTTTTATGACCAGCTTAAAATGTGCTCTTACAGCAGAGAACAAAGCGGTGCTGCCAGCTGTGCCCAAGAGCAGGACATTTTTCTTCTTGAAATATGTGTTATTGGAGAAAAAATTGTTTGTGGGTGTGTGTGCTTAACTGCATACTTATGTGGCATTGATCAATATTTCATTTTACCCATCCTATCATGTGTGTTAGAGTGCCACGTTCCATGTCACTCAGTGCTCAGAGTGCACCTTTTTATTATTTCTTTCTTAGAACACATGTAAGAATGTAAGTAAATATCATTAAAACTCAGTAGAATTAGTTGTTTATGATGTATAAATAAGTTTTCTAATGCAAAGTAATACCACATCTTTAAACATGTCATTAACAATTGGCCAAAACAAAATCATACCTTAAAAATGGAATCTGGCCAAAACTCAAGCCTGTGTTAATTTGTTTTGTTATGCTAAATGGGGGCTTTAAACACACAAAGACCCTGGCAGAGTGAGGTAGCAACTGGACTGCACAAAACAGGGTAAAATGTGCAACATGCACTTCACATAAGAACTGTTTAAGGTTATCTGTACATCAAGGTACAAGAATACAGTTCAAAAAGACTACAGGAATGGTCCTAACTCTGTTTCAGCAAATGTTGGTGCTCACAGACTGCAGAAGCCACAACAGATACCAGAGTCCCTGTGCTTTCCTCCAGTTGTTTAATAGATAGTAACCAAATGTCTGGGGTTAGCTGGGGAGTTACTGGGAAGCATTCAGACTCTTGCCTTGAGCCTGCAGTTACAAAATACAAAATATGTCCCACTACAGGCAAGAGACTCTGCTGAATTTCTGTCTGTTTGTGGGCAGGGCAATCTTCTGGTTCCCTTTTCCAAAAAATTGAAATCAGGTTAAGTAAGTATAGCTCTAAAACCTGGCCGCCTCCTTTCTGGAGCAGCTACTGTTGGCTCTTCCCCATGCCCTCCATTTGCCTTTCACAGCAGGGCTTTGGGGTATTGCTGTGTCCTTAGTGATGAAAGACCACAGCTGTCGGCAGTCAGGGCACCATTTTGAGTCCTTTGCACATATTTGTGTTTGACATCTTCTGCTTACAGAATTCTGTCCTGAATCCTTCTGGGTCAGCCTCATATGCAGCATTTTTGAGTGCTCAGAGTCATCTGGGTAGGGCACATGGGTGTGGCTGCAGTACAAATAATTCACTTAGATAAAAGGTAGCTGTAGAAGCCAGAAGATAAGTGGCTAATCTGTATGTCTCAAACACTGATAGCCAGATAGTTATGGAGCCAACCAAGGGTTTTTGTTAGTACCCATGACTGTGAGAGAGAACAGGAAGTGTCAGGATAAGGGTGGCATACAGAGGAAGGGCAGCACACTTCTGGGACAAATGTTCTTTTTCTGGCTCTTGGAAATAAGCACAGTGCAAGCATGAGAATGAGATTGATAAGTGGGCATGGATGGTCAATCAAAAGTCGATTCAGTAGAAGTGGATCAACACCAGGTATGCTCCTCAAAGCACTCTAGCTCATTTCCAGAAAGGTCAGAAAAAACAGACTTCCTCCCTCCCTCCCTCCCTCCCTCCCTTCCTTCCTTCCTTCCTTCCTTCCTTCCTTCCTTCCTTCCTTCCTTCCTTCCTTCCTGCCTTCCTGCCTTCCTGCCTTCCTGCCTTCCTGCCTTCCTGCCTTCCTGCCTTCCTCCTTTTCTGCCTCCCTGCCTTCCTGCCTCTTTCTCTGTGTTCCTGTTTCTCTCTTCTTTCTTTCCTTTCCCTCCCTTTAATCTTTTTCTCCCTCTTCTCTTTCACTCTACCCCTTATTCAAAATCCATCACAGTGTGCTCATACTAGACTAACTGTGAGCAACACAGCAATTTCCATGCCATGTGTATCATTTACTAGTAAAACATCGTAAGTTCTTGTGGACCCTCTGACTTTTGTTGTTCCTTTTCAAACACAGGCATCTGGGAGTCTTAGAGTGCTGCCTTTCCCTTAAGGTGGGACATCACAGCAGCATGAACAGAATAAATCTGCTTACATGTGCCATAAAAATGTGTCTGGAATTACAAAGTTTCAAGCAAGTTCTGGCAAAATGAAGCAATGGAACAAGGCTCCAACAAACTTTACAGTAAAAACACCCGGAGCAAGATACCTAACTAGTCTTAGGATGGAGCCTGCAGAACAGATGATGTGTTTGTATGCAATAGCACAGGAGCCCCTGATGAGGAGGTCACCCCCTGCCCTCCTCAGGCTCTGCAGGCTGATGGAGCTGTTAGATTCAGTCTTGGCTTTCTGCAGGCACACAGCTGAAATGTGAACTGTCAATAGCAACAACCACCTCTTCTCTTTATAGTGGAGCTGTGAGGAAAGAAAAAGTCTTGCATTTCACCAGAGACTGCATGGTAGCTGAGATATTCCAGGAGTGATATTTATACTTAAGAGGCCAACCTGAAACAGTGTTAGTAAGGTCTTCAGCAATATCTGAGGTGGTGCCCAAAAAAAAGACAAAAAGAGTGCAATAAATTAATATTAACCTGCTGGTTTTCTTAGTAGTACTGTTGCATCTAGCATGTTTCATTCATGGGTATTAAGCACCTGGTGGAAAACGGAAGCATGGTACCACAATTGTGATTGAATATAAAAAGTACAGACAACACATTAGGCAGGTATTTAGTGTCTTCATAAGTAAAATGAAATAGTGGACAGACTTCTCCAAAGTAGCATTTCTCCATACTCCTTAATCCAAAGTTCCACCAACATTTTTGACAATTAAGCTGCAGACTGTTGGAGCAGTCTTAATGCAGCAGTTTTCATGAATAACCTACTGAAGATTAGGCTGCCCTTTGAAAGTTGTGACAGCATGTGAGACAGTGTGTGAGAGTTTGAGCAGTTTGGGGATGGGGGAGATAGTGGGGATAGTTGCTTTGTTTTAGAGTTATCTCAGAAACCGTTCTCTGAATTCTTGCAGAACGGAGTGGGCCCCAGAGCACAGGTGGAGAAATGCTCCCCCAGGACAGGGGTGGGGAGGGAGGGAGGGAGGGAGGGAGGGAGGGAGGGAGGACGGGAGGAAGGAAGGAAGGGAGGGAGGAAGGAAGAGAGGAAAGAAGGAAAGAAA